>CM021100.1:277685521-277855435 GCA_007115665.2 Sequoiadendron giganteum | reverse complement strand
TAGGTGAATATCAACAATAATTCTGGTAAGACCACTTTTGAGCTATGGTTTGGTTATAGGCCTACGATCAAATATTTCAATTTTTTTGGAAGAAAATGCTACATATAGAGAGATAATGATATAGGAAAGTTTGATGCTAGAAGTGATGAATGAATATTTTTAGGTTAATCTACTAAGAGAAAAGCTTACCAGTGCTTTAATAAAAGGTTGATGAAAATGGTTGCAAATACAAATGTCAAAGTTGATGAAGATATTGATAAACCATCCAAATTTAGTGGATATGATTGAGATGATCAACATGATATTACTAACAATGGAAGTAATGTTCATACACATAGTCAACTTCAAATTTTTCTAGTAAACCAAGGGAATCAAGAAGCAGAAACTAGCAGAAGTACAAAAGAAAGAACACAAGAACAAGAAGTCAGAGAAAATCCTAAAACTCCCAAGTATGTAAGGTAAAATCATTCTAATAGTCAAATTATAGGAGATAAGAGCAAAGGTGTGCAAACTCGAAGAAGAATTTTAGAAGAATATTGTATAATTTCCAAAACTAAGCCTAGCAATATCAATAAAGCATGCAAAGATGAATATTGGATGGAAGCCATGAAAGAAGACCTAATGCAGATAGAGAAAAATGATACATGGGATCTTGTTCCTAGACCTTAGAAAAAAAATGTGATTGGAACCAAATGAGTGTTTCAGAAGAAGCTTAATGAACAAGGTGAAGTGGTCAGCAACAAAGAAAGACTTATTTGCAAAGGGTACTCACAGATGAAAGGTATTGATTTTGAAGAAAATTTTGCCCCTGTTGCTAGAATTGTAGCTATAAGATTATTTCTTGCTTATGCTACTTTCAATAATTACAAAGTCTATCACATGAATGTAAAGTCAAAATTTCTAAATGGTGAACTAGAAGAAGAAGTCTATGTTGAACAACCTTATGGATTTCAACTGACGAATAAAGAAAATATGGTATGTCAATTAAATAAATCTCTATATGGACTTAAGGAAGCTCCTAGAGCTTGGTATGCAAGATTAGATAAATAATTGTTGAAGCTTGGATTCAATAAAGGTATTGCTAACAACAATTTGCATTTCAAGTTGGATCAGAATAAAGAATTGATCATTGAAGTCTTTGTCGATGACATTATTTTTGAAGGTGATGATGATTTGTGTATGAAGCTTACTGATGAAATGAAAAGTGAGTTTGAAATGTCAATGATAGGAGAACTAAAATTCTTTTTAGGATTGCAAATTACTCAGTTAGATGATGGAATCTTTATATCTTAGTCTAAGTATGTGAATGAGTTACTAAAAAGGTTTGGTATGGAAGATTCAAAGCCAGCTGGTACACCTATGATAATCGGATGCAAACTCACACAAAATGATGATTGTCCTATAGAAAATCAAACAAGATATAGGTCAATGATTGGTGGATTACTCTACTTGACTCAAACCAGGCCAGATATAATGAATGCCATATGCATGGTTGCTAGATATCAAGTTGATCCTAAAGAATCACATGTGACTACAATAAAGAGAATATTCAAGTATTTGAAAGGGATGGTTGATCTTGGTCTTTGTTATCCTAGGGATGATGATCTGATCCTGAACACCTTCACTGATGTTGATTAGGTAGGAGATGTAAATGATAGGAAAAGAACAAGTGGTGGTGTAGTCTTCTTAGGGAAGAAGTTGGTATCTTGGCTAAGCAAAAAACAAAATTCCGTTTCATTATCTATTGTTGAGGCATAATATATTTTTTCTGCAAAGAGTTGTAGTCAAGTATTGTAGATGAAGTAGATTTTGAGAGATGTCAAAATTGAATATGAAGAACCCATTACCATATTTTGTGAAAATTCAAGTGCCATAAACATTTCTAATAATCCAATATTGCATTTAAAGACAAAGAACATATCCATCAAATATCACTTCTTGAGAGATAAAGTAAGTGACAAAGAATTAGACTGGAGTATATACCTACTAAGGAGAAAATTGTAGACATCTTTACTAAGACATTTCCTAAGAAATACTTTTGAGTACCTCAGAGGCAAGTTAGGGGTGATTTCCCCTCCTGATCAAAACTAAGTGATGTAGGTCTTTGCATCAGTCCGTGAATTCATAGCCATATCTTATTCTGGATTGATGTTGTGGTGGCTGCTACCCATGGGGAGTAGTCAGATGTGCTAAATATTTGATTTAGAGCTTGTGTACCTTTTCCATTGATGTCAAAAGGGGAGAAGAACAATGTGAAAAACTTTTGAAGTAGGAGGAGAAGATTCAAGAAAGGGAGAGGAGCAATGTGAAAAACATGGCAGAAGAATAAAGTGGAAGCAGAACACAGGAAATGAGTGCACAATCTAAGGGGGAGATTTTTGGAGAAGAGCTAGTTGTGTTGATGGTATTATTTTTAACATCATGTGTTGCTATCAATGCCAAAGGGGAAGGTTGTTGGTGTTGTGGTTGCATTGCTAATATGTGGTTTCCATTGATGTTAACACTATTAGCATTGGTGATTCTAAAGGTTGTATATGTCGAGGATATTGAGAAAATTGTAATAAATATATTGTAGGCAGCCAATGAAGTTGAGAAGGTCAAAATGGTGAAAATTTTTGTACATTGATCTTTAGGTGGTGCACATTAAAGCGTTTGTTACTAAGTCTATCTAGTATGTTGTTCAAAAGTTTCAGTGTTACACATCAAGAACTGAGAAAGTTATGAAGATCTATGTTCCTACAGTCATTCTATTACTGTAGTATGTCTTCTTAGAATAAGAGGATGAAATTATGGAAATTTCAATTTTTACGCATGTTCCTATGAAGTTCATGAATGAGTCTATATTTTTCCCTGTTCTTGATGTACGTCTGCATTGATTGAAGTGCTTGTGATCGGAGATTTTCCCAATGTGTGTTCAAGTTTTCATGCTCTTGGATGACATGAGGGTGGTAGCATGTTGCAGATCCATGGGGATTAATATTTTAATATTTGGTGTATTCGAAGGTGTTTATTTGGGTCCTCACTATGTTTTGATTGACTTTTGTTAGTGTGCATTGGGATTTATTTATGTATTCAGGCTGACAGTTGTAATTTATTCTTTATTTATGGCCGACAAAGTAGTTGATGTAAATCCATGTAGCGGATATATAAGAGTAGTTTTTTTCCACATTTTGATGTATGCTCGGTGTGTGTATGTGAAGTACATGTGTGAATAAAGATTAAGTCATTCAGGAGCAAAGAAAAGTGTGAAAGAGATTGAGCAGAGTGTGGAAGAGTTTGTGCAAAGTGTGTAGAATTTTTTATGTGCCTAACCAGAACTATCATCAAGATTTTGTAGAAGCTAATTTCTCAATTCAACCTCATCAGATGGATTTAATTTGATTATTGTATGTAAGGAAGTGAGCCTTCCTATAAGTAGTGAGCTCTAGGAAGTGTTCCTAAATGCAATTGCATTCCTTATTGACTCTTCCTTATACTTGCACTATTCATTATCATGTGTCTATGATGTGTTATTGATTTATGCTTGCACTGTTAATTATCAGATCTAAGACTAAAGGTTGATTAATATTGAATAAGTTTCATTTTGGTAACAACTGATTCATTCCCTCTCTCAATTTTTTATCCTTGTTTTTCCAACAATAGCTAGGGGTTTAACACCTAGACTCAAAAAAACTCCTATATTAGTAGCCTAATAAGATACTTTAGCCTATTTCAAGGCTTTCACAACCTTCTTCATTTTGATTTCCTCTATAGTTGGGGTAGGTTCTTCTATCTTAGAAGTAGCCTTCTTCAACCTCTTGTATTGCCTTGTTTCTATTGAAGAAGTGGGCTCACTGCTCGAATCTTTCTTCTTCCTTGAGACCTTAATCCTTGACTGACTGATACAAAGATTAATCCATTTCAAGCTCCTCTTAATGACTGCTTGTGAAATTTTATTTATGTTTTTCTCCTCTTTTTCCATCCAATTGATTGGATCTAGATTCTTTGTAGCCACTTGATCCATTTCATACTAAGGATCAAGAATGATTCCATCATCTGAAACACCTTCTGGTATATCTTCTTTAACCCTGAAGTCCCTCATTCGTGGAATGGTTAGTCTTTCATATCCTTTTCTCATCACTTCAAACTCATCTTGCAAATTGTCCTAGAAGTCCTTGAGAAGTGGCTCATGGAAGGGAAAAAATGAAAGATATAGACTATTCATTTTACCCTTTAGATCAAAGTTGTTTCTAGATGTATGAAACTTCAAGTTCAATGATTGAAATTATTCTGTAGCTGACTTAGCTACTACAGTAGAAGAAAAAAACAGCCCTAATCGAATAGGGAATGTATGGTAGCTAGCTTTGTGTTTATCTAAGAACTTTGCATTCACTTCAACTGCTTAACGAGAAAAATCCATTAAAATCCACCTATCACTAGAACACCTTGTTAGTTTGAAGGGATGCTTATCAAATCCAAATAGTCTAATATAAGAGGATTTGGGATATTGGATAAACCAGCTTCCCCACTCTTCAATAAACTTCATGGATTCCCTTAAAAATTTGAAGCCAATGTCTCTCCTGAGCTGGTTGATGACTACATATAAGAATGCATCATTGATTCTTTTGAAGTTCCTTTCTGATGCCTTAAGCTCCAACTAATCATAATATTCACACACCTTCTGTTTGAGACCATCTTCAAGTGTTCTCATAGTAGTCAACCGTATAAACCTTCCCATTTGAGCAACACAATATATTACATAGGAAGACATATAAAATGTCTTGGTTTCCTTTACCTTGATCATTTTACTATGGATATTGTATTAGATTAACTTCCCCCAATCCAGATGGTGTTGTCCATCTAGAATTAGATGGATAAATGGGAACATCCAATTCTCAAAGGAATGAGAATCCTCCTGTCTGAATTCCCTATCTAGCAATGTGATGATATCCCCAATATCTTCAAAGAAAATAGAACTTTTGGGATTAGGTGGTATTTTCTAGAGTGATTTCTTCTTTGTTTTAAGCCATGTCTTGTTGATAAGATTTTTATTTCCTTCTTCATCAGTTTCCCATCATTTCAATGCATCGACTTTAGACATGATTTTGAGATTAGGGCGAGGAGGAGGATCAAACACTAGTCTTACCATCCCTAGGGTAAAGTCTAAGATTTAATTTTGCCATGAATCAATGCACTTCCTCTGAGTTGGACTATAGGCTTGTGCAGTAGCTAGTATGAATTATGAACATTTCATAGCAATAGGGAATGTAGCCACATGTGCCAACCTAGAATCTGCAATCTTTTTGGCTATCAAGGTAGCATCTTCTGTAAAGGTATCATCATGAAATTGCTTTAGATCAATATGGCCCACCAATGTATCAATGATTTTCATGACCATAGATCCAAATTTGGATGGCACTAGATTCCCCTAGAATTTGTATTTCATAGTGATGGGAATCTATTCTAGTTTAAAATTCCTAGTCTTTGTTCCCTTTGGTACTTCTTCAACAACAACCTCTTATTTTGAATCAGACATTTTTTAATACTTGCAGTAGTGAAATTAATTAGAAAAAGAGAAGAAATGTGAGGGGTAATATTATCATAAGAGTACCTTTTAAGTCCTCATTCATTCACGAAAATTACCATTTACAAGTTATTCTTATGTTTTCAGGTCTTAGGTTCGGGGTAGAACCAAGAACTTGATCATTTTAAGCTTAACATTAAACCTTATTAGAATTTGGGATCAGGGAATTCCTTGAATATGATCCCAATATAACATACCTACTATATTATCAGACATTAGAATCAACCTTCAAATCAACACTTATATGTTGTGAAACGAAATGTTGGAAGTTAGGATTGGGAAAGTATTGGGCTCAAAAGCCTATGTTGGTAAAAGGTTTTAAGTTCCATTCTAGGATCCAATTTTGTAGTACAATTAGACATCAGGATCAGGTTGAAACTTGGCATTGGTGGTCTACAAAATTTAATTTATTTAGGATTCATTCTGAATTTCAATCCTGATACAAAATAGAAAGTCAGAATCAGAATGGGATTCAAGACTAGACTTTTAAAAACTAAGCAAGTTTGGGCATCACTTCTGAGTTCTGATTCTAATGAGATATCAAAAGTCAACATCAGGATGTAATTTAAAACTAGACCTTTTGAAACATGAGTGGGTATGAGTCTATTCCGAGTTTCAATCTTAACAAGCGATCAAAATTTTGAATCAGGATTGAATTTTGAAACCAAAACTCAATACTATGTCAAGGGTTTGGTTTCTTCCGATGTCGGATCCTAAAAGTAGTGCGGGGATTAGAATTTGGACACAATTTGGTAGTTTGAGAAAAAAATTGAACATAGTAAAGTTATGATCTATCAAAATTGGTAGAGCAATCAAATACCTCATTTGCATTATGGAAACATATTTATACATGAGGATGACTGCAAGCATGTGCTTTATCTTGCACTCACAGGTTCAAAAAATTATAAACAAACTAAAAAAATATACTAAGTTTACATACCAATAATAACAACCTTAAAATAAACACTATCTATGTGGAAGAAGCAATGATGGAATATCCAACATTCCCCCCTTATTACATTATTGCTTTAAATTACTAATAAGAGAATCCTGGAAACTTTCAAACTTCACTCGTGCAAGAGGCTTGGTGAAGATATCAACACGTCGTTCTTGTGTTGAGAAAAATTTAAGTTGGATGTTGTTTTGTTGAACATGTTCTCAAATGAAATGGAAATCAACTTTAATATGCTTTGTTTGTTCATGGAATATTAGATTACAAACAAGCTTGAGAACACTCTGATTGTCACAAAAGAGGACTGCAGGCTGATTGTGAGGTACCCCCAATCCTTCTAATATGTGATGCAACCAAACTACTTCAAAAATTGCTGCACTTGCTCCACGATATTTTGCTTCTATTGAGGAATGTGAAACTATGGCTTGTTTCTTACTTCCCCAAGAAATAGGACCTGAACCCAAGAAGAAAACAAATCCAGATGTGGATTTCCTATCATCAACTGAACCTACATAATCTGCATCTGTATATGCTGTTAAGAATAATTGATCATTCCTTGTATATTCCAAACCATGATTCATTGTTCCATGTATATACCTTAAGACCATTTTTATTACTAGCCAATAAAATTTATTTGGATCTTGCATGAATCGTGAAAGATAATTAACAACAAAATTGATATTTGGTCTAGTATAAGTCAAGTAAATAACACCCTCAATCATTTGTTGATAGAGAGTTGCTTTCACCTGAGGAGATGAATCAAAAATAAACAACTGCAAACCTAATTCCATAGGTGTAGACATGGGTTTGTAATCCATCATTCTAAACTTCTCGAGCAATGTTTTGGCATATTTTCTTTGAGAAACAAAGATATGGTAATTTTTTTGCCATACCTCTAAATCGAGGCAATAGTGAAGTAGCCCAAGATCTATCATATCAAAGTCTTTCTTGAGACCAATCTTGGTTGTCTCAAGTCATTACCAACAACTACCACAATATGTTCAACTTCTCCATCAAAAAATATATGCACCTAAATCTATGAAAAACTAAGTCAAAAGTAGCCATCCTTATCTCCTATCATGTTTCCTAAATCAAAGGCATCTCCATCTCACACAAATGGTAGGCACATAATCTATATAACTCTGATACCATATCAAATTTGGTAGAGGAATCAAATACCTCATTTGAATTATGGAAATATATTTATACATGAGGATGATTGCAATTGTGTGCTTTATCTGGCACTAACAGGTTCAACAAATTATAAACAAACTAAACAAATATACTAAGTTTACATACCAATAATAACAACCATAAAACAAACACTATCTATGTGGAAGAAATGATGGAATATCCGACATGATCTACACTCTAATCTTGATCAAATATCGAGAATCAAAATCAAGGCATAATTTGGACTTGGACCTGTAAGTGTGAAATAAGTATGAGTAAAATAAATGAAAACACTTCTTAATACAACATTACATCAATGAATTTAATCAAGAAACTAAGCTATTAAAACCAAAAATTCATTGAAAGTGTCATATTGCTCTCTATCTCCAAATATTTATTAAATCCTTATTGCACTCAGATTGTGTAAGCACTCTGATTGTTTAGAATGACAATTTAGAGAATGAGAATGATCCTAAATGTAGGAAACTAATTTATTCTATGCTTGACATGAAAACTGATGGATGAAAGCTACAGGAGGCAGCCATGATTATGAATAAAAGCTATAATGCTATTGATGCTATGCTTGAATGCTTAAATGCTTGATGCTTGATGCTTGATGCATGAATTCCTACAGAGTAAGAGTGCATAAGTTAGATAATCTGGATCCTTTTCTTGTTTCAATCAGGCTTTATTTATAGATTTCCTGACTGTAGAAATGCGCAGGGATAACAAAGAGAGGCTTGGATTCAATCTGGAGGATTGAATGGTGAGAGATGAGGAGATGGAGAAGATTTTGGGGATTTTCTCTACCCATGAAAACACTTGGCAAGAGAAGAGGAAAGATTGATGGAGGAGGATTGAGAGAAGAATTTGCAATTTGTCTCCAATTTTTCTCCAAAACTTCCCGTGAAGTTTCAAAGCATTAATTTTGACATAATTGTGACATAAATTAGACATAAGATATCTAATTCAATTTTGAGGAAATATAGAGGAATATTCTTTATGCCTTTATTTAAATATTTTTGATTTATTTAAATTAGCCAAAGAGGGATAAATAATTTAATAAAACAAACTATAGAAGTTTGTTTATTCAATTAAACAAAAGAATATAGCAATTAATCAATACAGTGTTTAATCTTTATTTAATTAATTTAAGATTGAAGTAATAAAATGAAATAGGGAAATGATAATTAAATCGAACAAGTATTTAATTTTGTTTATTTAATTAAGATCAGATAATAGAAGAATTGTAAGAATTTAAACGTGAACTATATAAATAAATATTTCTATTTATTTAAGCAGTAGAGGAATTTAGTATAATTAATCAAATAAGTCATATTTAATTAATCGGATTCTCCAGACCATTTTTAGGTGTATACATTTTTCCCCGCTTTGAAGTGATGTGTTTATGCATTGCTTCAAAGAAAATTTTGCTAAAACTGCGAGTATCGACGAAAAAAAATAAAATTAGTATGCCCCAAACATGCCCCAGACATTGATTTCCAGATGATTGATGATAATATGCCCCCTCAGGAGATAAATTATTGATTTTATGATTTTATGATTTTTTGGATTTTTAAATTTTTATGTTTTTTTTTTTTTCAATGATTCTATGATGATTTGATGAAGAAATAATTTATCTCTTGACATTGACGAAGAAATTTGAGCCCATTGCTGAATTTGTATTAAGCCTCCTTATGTTTGATGATTTTTTATCGTGTCAGCCTTTGATTCGATATTGATTGATGATCTTGATATATTAGAAGATTATTGATCTCATGATAGGTGAGATTCAATGATTTTATTGATTGATTGAACTCATGATAGGCGAGGATCAATGATAGATAGATGATTGACCTCATGATAGGCGAGGTTCAATGATAGTCGCTCACGAGATTTGATCAAAGTCTCACCAAAGCTGATTAGATTGATAAGCTAATTGATTTTTGATTGATTGATAATATTGCTTATTTGTGATATGTTATGATCATAGGAGGATTTTAGAGTTCTTTTCAAAGACATGGGACATGATTCCACATCTAGTGCAAGCTGATATAAATATCATTAGTGGATGTGGAAAATCTATAATGCAGATGCAAAAATAATATGGATGCAATCTAATTTAACCATGTAAATCTACATGCAAACATTGTCATCTTAACAATCCATTTATCGTGCCTTTTATCATCATTGAGCTTTTAAAAATGTTGAAAGTGAGTAAAATCATCAATGGTATGAGTTAGACCATGATGACCTGAGTACTACTTCCATTATTTTTGATATTGCAAGTGAACACAAGCATCGATATATAATTAAACTGAGATGACTTGAGCATTTATTGCATAAAACAGACAAAAAAATTAAAATTAACCACTTTCCTATGTGAATTGGAATGTCATTCGTGATACTTTGTAGAGCACTTCTTGCGACAATTCACATAGTAATTATGATTAATTCACAGACAACAAACAAAGAAAATAACATTCTCCTTCCTTGCTTCTCTAGTTCAATACATCATTGAGTTGCTCCAAAGAAATGATAACAATGATCAAAGATACAATTTACCCACCTTTTACTTAGAGTGTTTCAATCATTATTCAAAGTAGATCATCCTTTTTGGATTTTGATTTTTTTGTGATTTTTGACTGGATTTTTGACATGTTTTTGGATTTTTGATTGAATTTTGACATGTTTTTGGATTTTGATATGAATTTTGACATTTTTTTGGATTTTGACATAAGACGAATACGTGATGCTTTTCTGATGGTGATTGATGTTGTGCTTTGATGTTGTTTTTTATTTTTTGTCGTACCATTGTTTTTCTATTTGGCGAGACTGATGTTTTTGTTGCCCCCCAAGCTAGAGTGAGAGATGGCTTATGTGAAATGGTTTGATAAATGGATGCAAAGGATGGAAAGACTAATGATATGCAATGGTAATGATTTCCAGACTAATGATCCTGATATGTATCAAAATAGATGGGAAAGATGATTTAGAATCACGTATGACGCCTGTTTCCAAGTTTTCACCATATGTTTTGATTACACCCCTTTGTTTTGTGTATTTTTCTTTTCTCATTTTTCTCTCTTTTTTATTTATTTATTTTGACTTAATATTTTATTTTATTTTGTATTTTTTGTATTTCCTGTTGCCAAGATGCTTGTTTGCTAGGTTTTCATCAAGGAAACCCTTTTTCAAAAAATTAACCCATCCACTAGGAATTCAGGTATAGAACTTTCTAACATGGATACTGTTGATAGGTTCATCAAAAAAATATCCTTCTGACGTTGATAGTTGATAAGCCCCTGATCCGTACACTGATATGATGACAAAAGGACCCAGCCAGTTAGGCTCAAATTTCCCTTTCTTTTCTTTGTCTTGTTGATTTCTCGGGTTTTCTTTTAGAACCAAATCGCCAACTTGAAAAATCCTAGGTTTTACCCTATGATTTTAACTCCTTGATATTCGCTGTTGATATGTTGTGAGATGATTAATAGCTTGATGGCGACGCTCATCCAATAATTCTAGTTCTTGCAATCTGGATACCCTATAGTCCTCATCTGAAATGATTCCTCTGAGTGATACACAAAGTGATGGAATCTCTACTTCAATAGGTAGTATGGCTTTCGATCCATATACCAAGGCATATGGTCTTTCCCCTTTTGGTGTTCTGATACTGGTTCTGTAGGCCCACAGTGCAGGATTAAGTTCAACATGCCAATCACATCCAACATTATTTACCATCTTCTTGAGGATTTTTAGAATTGTTTTATTAGAGGCTTCTGCTTGGCCATTTCCTTGTGGATAGTACGGTGTTGAGAAACGATGTTGGATATAGAACTTTTCACATAATTCGTGAACATCTTAGTTTTTGAAAGGTCTTCCATTATCAGTGATAATAGATTGGGGGATGCCATACCGACATATTATGTAATTTAGGATGAAAGATGAGATATGCTTCCCCATGATCGTTGTAAGAGGCATTGGTTATATCCATTTTGTGAAGTATTCTATAGCTATTATGATGAACTTGTGTCCATTGGATGAAGAGGGATGTATTTTTCCCACCAGATCTAGGCCCCATTAACAAAAGAGCCATGTTGATGTGAAGGGATGCAATTCTTGTGCTGGTGCATGAATCAGATTACTGTGAATCTAACATTTTTGACATTTCTTTACAAACCGATAAGATTCTTTCTCCATGCATGGCCAATAATATCCTAAACATAGGAGTTTCTTAGCTAGAGTTATCCCACTCGAATGAGTGCCAAAAATACCCTTGTGAACTTCGCATAGGGCCATTTTAGATTCTTCGTGTTCTAAACATCGGAGTAAGGTACCATCAAGACCTCGATGATAAAGGATGTCAACGATTAAGGTATGTCAGGAGGATTGGTGGATGAAATTATGTTTTTGGTTCCTAGAAAGATCTGGAGGGAGGATATTGTCTTTTAGGTAAGCATAGGTTTTTTTGTAGATGGAGGTTTCAATGGTTTCTAGATGGCATTTGGTAGTGGATTCTGAATTATTATGGGAAGGACATGATAATTTTTCTACCATAAACTCATAACAACCATGTTTTTCTGGAAATTGTAATAGTGAAGCAATTGTGGCCATATCATCTGCAACTTTGTTCTTTGCCCTTGGAATTTGATCAAACTTGATATTGACGAAGAAATATTTCAGATCACCTATTTTTTTCTTGTAGGGCATCAACTTTTCATCCTTTGTTTGATACTCATCATTTACTTGATAAATGACTATTTGAGAGTCCCTATATACTTGTAAGTCTGTGATCTTCCATTGAATTTCTATTTTGACCCCAAAGATTAATGCTTCATATTCTGCCATATTATTTGTACATTGAAACATTAGTCTATATGATTTCGAAATGGTGTGTCCTTGGGGAGTGATGAACAAAATCCCTGCTCCAAATCCTCGCTTTGTGTATGATCCATCAAAATATAATATCCATTGTAGTGGCATCACTATCAAAATGTCTACATCTAGAAACTCCATTGTCATAGGGCGATCATCAGGTAAAGGAGCCTCAGCCAATTGTTCAGTGATTGCTTGAACCTTGATGGCTTTTCTCTCCACATATTGAATATCAAACTCACTTAATAGCATGACTCACTTTGCCAGTCTACCTGTTAAGGCAACTTTACTAAGTAGATATTTTAAGGGGTAGATCTTTGCTATTAGCCCTATTGTATGAGTCAACATATAATGTCTTAGCTGTTGAGTAGCAAATACCACCGCTAAGCATGATTTTTCTATGAAACTGTAGTTTATTTCATAGCCATTTAATGTTCTATTGATATAGTAGATTGTGTGTTCTTTTCCTCCATAATCCTCTTGTGCCAATAATGCTCCCAAAGAGATATTTGTGGTTGCAATGTACAGTATTAGAGGTCTTCCTTCCATTGGCGGCATGAGAATCGATGGTGACATTAGATATTGTTTTATCTAATCAAGCGTTGTCTCACACCCATTATCCCATTTGAAAACAACATTTTTATGCAACATATGATTGAATGGATGACTTTTGTTCGCCAACTGGGAGATAAATCTCCTCATTGATTGGAGCCTTCCCTATAATGATCTGAGTTGACTAATATTTCTGGGAGATGACATCTCCATTATTGCCTTGAATTTTGCTGGATCTACCTCAATGCCCTTTTTTGAGACAATGTATCCCAACAATTTTGCTAATGTGACCCCAAAGACACACTTCTTGGGGTTTAGCCTGACATTGAGTTTCTCTAGCCATGTGAAGATTTTGCTTAGCATATGTAGATGTCCTTCCCTTGTACAATATTTTTTGAGAATATCATCCACGTAATCCATGAAGTTGTGCATCATATCATGAAATATTGTTGTCATTTCTCTTTGATAGGTGGCTCCCGCATTTTTTAGATGAAATGGCATGACATTCCAGCAGAAGGTTCCCCGTGGACATGTAAATTCCATCTTTTCCTAATCTTCTAGAGGTATTTTAATTTGATTGTATCTAGAAAAACCATCCATGATTGATAACATGGCATGTCCTACTGTCAAGTCCACAATGATGTCTATATTTGGTAATGGGAAATCATCCTTTAGGCATGCTTTATTCAGATCCATGAAATCCATACATATCCTAATGCTATTTTCCGGTTTTAAAATTGGTACAATTTTTTATATCCATTCGGCGTAGTCAATAGACCTTATGAACCCAACATCCAACAATTTCTTCAGCTCAGTCTTTACCATTAATGTGATATGGGGATGCATTTCTCTCAATTTTTTCTTTATAGGCTCGATTCCTACAGGTAAAGATAAATGAGGCATGAGAAGATTTGGATCCAAGCCTAGCATATTGGAATATGACCAAGCAAAGTTGATGCTTCTTTCTTTAAAGAAATTGATGAATTCGGGTCTCTCTTGATCTGTCATGGATTCTCCTAGATGTAGGATTTTTTCTTTTTCTTTAGTGCTGATGTTTACAGATTGTGTTGGTTCTACTAGAACTGATGACCACTCATGATAATGTTCTGGAAGAGTGTCAAGTCTCCCATCTTTCGGTGCCTCAGAAAGGTTTTCACCATTAGATGTGTTCTTTATTTATTTATTTCTAGATGTAATGCTGCCATAGAATGGTTTTCACCATTAGATCTATTATTCCTATTATTAATTTTGCAACTGGAAGATTTGACACTCTCCTACTAAGTTGCGTTGTTATGAGTATTACGGATAGAACTTGTACCAGGTTCGTCATGACATAGGAAATTTATGATGGCATCATCGTTTGTAAATATGCGTACATTCAAAGGTTTGATAGGTTCCCAGTCAATAATTTTGAGATGGATTAAAGGCATGAAGTCATTAGATTGACTTAGGTCGATGGAGGTGAGGGTTAGGACAATCGTCATAGTTATTATTGAGATCAATGATGGTACCCTCTTCAAGATCATCTATTTCACTCAAAGTTTGTTCGTCCCCACTTGAGTCATCAATATTTGGTGATCCTACTACAAATGGTCTAGGTCCAGAGCCTTGTCCCTCCTCATGCATAGGTGCATATTGTTGTATTACATAAATTTGGATATCTGTGCAAGATATATCAGAAAATTGATCCTATTCATATTCATTTGAATCTGTTTCAAAGCTATCTCTAATTTGAAGGCTCCTTTCAACAACTATCTTGGTCATTTGCTATTTTTGTTCCTCAAAGTATCCCAATCCTATATTTTCTTTTGAATGGAGAGTGAGGGGATGAATAGGCTCCATGAAACCTTCCTTTCTTAATCCAACAGGTCGTTGTCCCTCATAACCCATTTTTTCTAGGATAGCTTTCCCTTTGCCATATTTTTTTGTATTGATATTGACATTATTGATACTACTATTTGATGTCGATGGTTCCTCATCTTTGTATAACCAGTCAAGGATTTCTTTGTTGTCTAATTCATCTTCTATGGTACCGAATTTTACAAAAAATTCTTCAAGAACTGTGATAGGTAGTGATGTTTGATGTTTGATCATGGATGGTTGACCATATGTCTTTGGAGATGGCATTAACTATGAAAGATTAAGCGATTGATCCATAGAATATTGCCCCATTCCTTGATCTATTAGCTGGACTTGTTCTTGAAATTTTTTGTGATAAAGAAGTTTGGGGATCTGGATTGTCTGATAATTGAGTATCAACAAGACTTGTATCTTTAGCTTTATCCTTCTTTTCTACCCACTTGGTGATGATATTTGAACGTTTTTCTTCATCTGATGACTTTGAACTGGATGCTTCCCAATTGTGAGGCACAAAGGTATCTTGAGAGATTCTAAGTGTGTCACAGTGTTGAGGGTGATTATAATTGGTAGATATAGTCACCTCCTGTCCATTTACTAGGAATTTTAAGCATTGATGATATGTGCAAGGCACTACCTACATTTCATGGATCCAAGGACGTCCTAAGAGTATGTTGTAAGTTAACTCTTTTTCCAGTACTTGACATGCTATGTGTTTCATCATTGGTCCCACTTGAATTGGTAACACAATTAGTCCTTTTGAAGATCTCTCTTCCTCATTATATGCTTTTATGGTCATTTTCCTTTGGACATCAATAGTGTCATCGAAATACCCTAGTGCATGGATTAAATTTAGTGTGAATATGTTCAAACCATCTCCCCCATCTATTAAGACTCTTTTGACATGATGATTGTGGATCAAGACTTCGATATGGAGTGCGGTGTTATGGGGATGGTTGAGTGAGACATCATCTTGCTCAGAGAATGATAGACAATGTGGGGTAGTCAAATGCCCTACCATAGCTTGGAATTGGAAAAAATCTATATATTTTGGTACCGTAGTGGCAACTAGTGCTTGTTCTAGAACCTCCTTATGTGATGGAGATAGTTTGAGGAGTTCTAGTATTGATATCTATGCTGGAATGTTTTGAAGTTGATCAACAATGTTGTAATGAGATGGAGGTGGATATGCATTTTTAGACCCAACTCCCTTTAACACTACCTTGGATTGTCCCCTTGTCATTACATTTGCTTGTTGATAGTCCTGTCGTTCTCTGATTTTTATAACGTTTATTTTATTTTTACGGAATTGTATGTTTGGGAGAAAATCCAAA
Organism: Sequoiadendron giganteum; assembly: GCA_007115665.2. NCBI lineage: Eukaryota > Viridiplantae > Streptophyta > Pinopsida > Cupressales > Cupressaceae > Sequoiadendron > Sequoiadendron giganteum. Next base: position 277,839,126 of record CM021100.1, on the reverse strand, counting down.
TGGTTAATGTCGTCAATTTCATGTTCATCCATGTTTTTGACCAGCGGTATGATCACTTCTACTTCGGCAAGACAAAGGATCATTTTATCGTAGATATGATTGATATTTTTACCTTTGTTGTTTGTAGAAGATGATGCTCCTTTGTCATAGTTTGGTAAAGGGTCCCTGAAGGCTGAATGATCATTATTATTTTGGGGTCCTTCTATGTACACCTTCTTATTATCGATTAGATCTTGAACTGTGTGTTTTAACTCCATGCAATCATTAGTTTTATGACCTTTATTGTTGTGGAAGTTGCAGTAATCTGAGTTATTCCACCATGGTGGTTTGACCTTTGGATCCCAGAATCTTGCTTTCCGCGTAGTGATAAGACCACTGGTGACTAGTTCTTTCATCGTTGATTCCAAGTTTGGCCTAAAGGTATGAACCTACGTCAGTTTGATGGTTTTTGGTATGATTGCAGTTTTGTGATTTCATTGTTCTGAATGATATTTGACTTGATGATTTGATCATTGTTTTGATTTGGTTTTGAAGCAGATGCTGTCAAGTTAAAAAATGGTTTGGAATTTTGTAAATCATTTGTCGTTTCGTTTGTAGTCGTATTTTTGTTCTTTTGCCAAAATTTTGGTTTATCACTGTTGGGGTATTGATTTGAGGAGTTTGTGTTATTTTTTTTGTCGTTGAAATGTTTAATAACCCCTCTTTTGACTAACGCTTCATCGATCTTAAGGCCATTTTCTATCACCTTTTCAAACGTAGGAGGACATTGCAATTCAAGTCTGTAACTCATCTCCTTTGTCAAGTTGTCAATGAACAACTCCATTTTCTCTTCTTCAGGAATGGATCGAGGATATCTAGCGAACAATCATCACCATCTTTGTAGAAAGGACAAGAATGTCTCCCCTTTGTTTTGTTTTAGGTTATATAGATCCTTTATCGTGACACTGTGTTGGATGTTAAAGAATACTAGGAGATGAACCTGTTGACAAGTTCCTTGAAAGTCCTGATCCTTGGTTGTAATTTTGAAAACCATTCCATACATGAACCTCCCAAGCTTCTTGGGAATAATCTCATTAGGTAAGTTTCCTCTTGGGAAAACTCTAGGCTTATGGTTTTGAATTCATGGATATGATCGATCAGATCTGATCTTCCATTGTATTTGTCATACTTGGAGAATTCACAGTGTCGAGGAAAAGGTATCATATCAACTATTGAGTTGAAAGGATAATAAAAAATGTCCTGTACCGCATACCTTTTGGTATTCCCTTTTGTCATGTCTTGTATTTGTTGTTGTAATATTTGCATTTGAGATGTTAAGGCAACAACCGGATCTATACCTGGTGTGGGTTGTGGTATTTCGGTTTCCCTTGTTCCAGGTGCTTCTCTTAGGCAATTTAAATCAAAGTCTTTGGGAAGCTTAGCACTTGACTCAACCAACATTAAGAGGTATTTCTGCATGTCCTATTCTAAGATCTTTTCCATGAATTTATGGAATTTGGGATCTTGTTGGGCTGCTTGTATGTCCTCTGGAGTTATTTCATTTTTGTCACTTTGATGTAGACTATTCCAAGGTTTTTCTTCTGCCATTGTATTTGATGTTTCAAGTCCCTTTTCTAAGAGCTTATGTTTTTGCAACCTAGTGAAGATTTCCATACAAGTGTTTTGTTCTTTCTTCCAAAATTTGATCTTCTATGTTGGAAAATGTTAAGTGAATTATTGAAAAAGTCGAATAAGGTGATATATCTTATTGATAAGACTAGGTTAAAAAAATTTGATTACTATGCTTTGTTTCATGATGATAGGATGATAATATCCTAATCTAATGAAACTTTAGCATAATAATCGAGATTGTGTTTTGATTTGACACTTTATGATTTGCAAGATCTATGTTTCAGTTGAAAAGGTTGGAAACTTGTATGAACCTATCTAATTTCATTTTCTAGACAATGATTCTGATAAAAGGAAACTTTTGTTTTGATAAACATTTGTGTGTAAATGACAGTCAAACTGACTGATATGATTTGGAACTCTCTATTTTGAAAGTGCTAAAATAGAGCTCAGATGCACTAAAATAGGTGATGGAATCACTATTTCACAGAAGTGCTAGAACATAGTTCAAAGGCACTGAAATAGGTGATGGAAGCGCTATCTTAATGGATGCACTAAAATAGTGCCCGAAAGCGTTGAAAGAAATGATGAAAGCGTTGTTTTATGGAAGCGCTAGAATAATGACTATAAGCGCTAAAACAGTGACCCAAAGTGCTAAAACAGGTTTCTAGAGCTCTAAAAATAGGATTTTTAAGAATCCCTATTGTAAAACTTGACTAGGCCTTGTGGCATATTCTATCATGGCTTGTGGAAAATAGGACTAATGTATGTGTTGACTATGGTTGTGATATTGTGCGAGAGCTCTCCTTTGGAAGAAATATCATGAATAAAGTGGTTCCACTACATAATCAAGAGTATGACCTCTAGCAAAATCGTGATATTTGTGAATGAAGGTTCTATGTTGTAAAAAGATCTTTCGATTCTGATATAGAAAATGCCTTCTTCTTAAATTATCCCGATAACTGAGTGGTCTCTTAGGTTTGGTAATTTTGATTTCTCTCTTGACAAACGTGGTTGACTTCCACTTTCGAATCATGAATTTCTTGACCTAATTTGACTTGTTGTTTTTCCGATGATCTTTTAATATGATTTTAATGATTTTTCTGAAAACACAGCAAGCAAGTTGTGGAATATTTGTTTTAAACTGAACAGATCTTGTTATTCAAGAACCATGAATGGTCCTTATTCATTTTCATGGGTTGCTTTGAAAAATGTACACCAATCAGACAGACTCACATTTAAGGTCAAATAGGTCATCATTATACTCAACAACCCATATCTTGAAATTGCGTTGACACACACAGCCATGTCACCCCCTAGAGGGTGCCCATGTTTTTGTCGTTTCCAAGTGTGTACTCAAAGTTGGATTTCTCATCTTCTGAGAAAACGGTCCTTGGAAATTATATGGTGAGTGTCTTGGGGGAAGATTCTTCCCTCCCCTTGCATTGTGAGTATGACAATGTCTAGTTACTGATTCAGCGGGATACTACTCTATGGTTCGTAGATAGGGCTTCCGTGCGGTGCGACAATTGATAAACTCCCTCAAGAGACCTCCCAATCTTTAGAACAAAGATTTTGGGGATGGTTATCTTGCTCACTACCGTCAAATTGGACTTTCATCAACAACTTGCATTTTGATTAGAGTGGGTTGGAATCCTTGGCTTTAGGTGTTCCCACTTAGGTCATTCTCGTAGGGTGAGTACTTTTTCCCACTATGGCAGGCTTTCTAAAGGATTTAATAAAGCATAAATTGCATGAAAATAAGGATGAATCTGGTGCTTTGATCACCCAATTAAGGGGAGAGCATAAGCCTAATAACCACATAAGCATAACAAATAAATTGTTTTGTTTTAAGTCCAAAAAGATAAATTTTCTAATCTATGTCAAGATTTTGCTTCACAAAAATCATGGTGTCCTTTTTAACTGAGATTGCAAAAGTGTGATGGCTATCCTAGCATTGATAATTTTTAAAATCAGAAAATGCCTACCCTAGGATTGATAAATTTTAAACTAGAAATGGCTACCCTAAGATTGATTAATGTTAGCCCAATTGTATCAAAATGAAATTCTGGCCGCGGTCGCATCAAATCTAGATTAAAATTACAAAAGTGTTGAAACAGTCCATGAAAGTGCCATAAGTTTTACCTGAAGAGTTAAAATTGAAAGCACCGAAACAAAACACCAAAGCGCCGAATTTCTTCACAAAAGCACTAAATCAAATTTTCTGGAGATGAGTTACCGATGCATCAAAATAGTTCATGGAAGCGCCGAAGTGGAAAGTGCTAAATTTTTTAACAAATGCGCTATAGTATCACGGAAGCCCTGAAACAAAGAACAGAAGCGCCATAGTTTTCCATAGAAGCGCTATAGTTTTTGACAAAAGCACTATACTTTTTTATGAAAGTGCTGAAACAGAACACGTCAGGAACCTGCACATTACTTTTCAAAAAAAATGATAAAAATATGGGGTTTGGCCCCACGGTGGGCGCCAAATTGTAAGTGTGAAATAATTATGAGTAAAATAACTGAAAACACTTCTTAATACGACATTACATCAATGAATTTAATCAGGAAACTAAGCTATTAAAACCAAAATTCATTGAAAGCGTCATATTGCTCTCTATCTCCAAAGATTTATTAAATCCTTATTGCTCTCAGATCGTGTAAGCACAGTGACTGTTTAAAATGACAATTTAGAGAATGAGAATGATCCTAAATGTAGGAAACTAATTTAATCTATGCTTGACATAAAAATTGATGGATGAAAGCTATAGGAGGCAACCATGATTATGAATAAAATCTATGATGCTATTGATTCTATGCTTGAATGCTTGAATGCTTGAATGATTGAATGATTGATGGTTGATGGTTGATGCTTGAATTCCTACAGAGTAAGAGCGCATAAGTTAGATAATTTGGATTCTTTTCTTGTTTCAATGAAGCTTTATTTATAGATTTCATGGCTGTAGAAATGCACAAGGATAGCAAAGAGAGGATTGGATTCAATCTAGAGGGTTGAATGGTGAGAGATGGAGGAGATGGAGAAGATTTTGGGGATTCTCTCTACCCATGAAAACACCAGGCAAGAGAAGAGGAAAGATTGATGGAGGAGGATTGAGAGAATAATTTGCAATTTGTCTCCAATTTGTCTCCAAAAACTCTCGTGAAGTTTCAAAGCATTAATTTTGACATAAATTAGACATGGGATATCTAATTCAATTTTGAGGAAATATAGAGGAATATTCTTTATGCCTTTATTTAAATATTTTTGATTTATTTAAATTAGCCAAAGAGTGATAAATAGTTTAATAAAACAAACTATAGAAGTTTGTTTATTAAATTAAACAAAAGAACATGACAATTAATCAATAAAGTGTTTAATCTTTATTTAAGTAATTTAAGATTGAAGTAATAAAATGAAATAGGGAAATGATAATTAAATCGAACAAAGTATTTAATTTTGTTTATTTAATTAAGATGAGATAATAGAAGAATTTGAAGAATTTAAATGTGAATTTAAACATGAACTATATAAATAAATATTTCTATTTATTTAAATAGTAGAGGAATTTAGGATAATTAATCAAATAAGTCGTATTTAATTAATCGAATTCTCCAGACCATTTTTAGGTGTATATAGGACCCATAAGGTGGTGACAAACTAAGGTTTCATTCTGAAACTCAATCCTGTAAAGAATGTAGAAATCAGGACTAGGACAAAACCAAACATGAAGGTAATTGAATGAATTTATCAATTTTTTTGAGCATACCTTTAGGATTAGGATGGGGATAGTTTTAAAACCCTAATAAATACCAATTCAAAAATTTAACCATATTTTCATTTCTTTTAGGAATCAAATGTGGGAAAATGTAGGGTTTTGACTCACATTCTCTAATGGTCAACACATTTTAAAATTCTCAAAATTCAAACATAGCCAACTAAGAAGTATGAAAACCCTAGCTAAACTAGGGCATGACAGGAATGAGAAACCTATTCCAAAAACACAAAACAAAAGACAAGAAAAACAAAAACTAGGAAAACCCAAAACAAAAAGGATGCCAATAAACTAGAGGGTTTGAGGAAAACAAGAAATGAAAGTGTAGACACTCAAAATATCCTGATCAATATCATGCACTTGATCCTGATTAACTAACACCAATTCTTCCTTAATCATTTCCACACTAACCAATTAATCAAATAATCTTTATTTAATTAATTGAATTCATTGAATTTCCTCCTAAAATTGGATAATACACTATCAAATAATTTCATAATCTCCAATCCTAATTTTCTTCCTTTAATTAATTAAATAAATCAATTTATTTAATTAAAATCATAAAGTTATAACATCTTCTCATTTTATTTAAATAAATCCAAACATTTAAGTCAAATTTCATAAATCAATTAATTTCATTCAGGTTGATTAATCCTAAATTAATTAACTCCTAACACTAATCCCTCATTTCTCTAGCTTTTAACTCCACCCTAGGGTAATTCAACCTTCGTCAACTAACCAAGTTGCACATGTAAATCAATTTATTTAATTTACTAATTACTCTATTTTCATTCAAAATGGCATATTCTTGAAATATACCACCCACTTGACTTTTCCCTCCCGAAGGACTTTTGTCCTCTTTTTTGAGCCAGCTTTGCATTGAAGGCTATTACATGTCATATTTTTTGAGCCACCTTTGCATTGAAGGCTCTTACATGTCATATTTTTTGAGCCACCTTTGCATTGAAGGCTCTTACATGTCATATTTTTTGAGCCACCTTTGCATTGAAGGCTCTTAAACCTCCTCTTACACAAGCCACCTCTTGGCATTCATTCCTCTTACACATTGCATCTCCCAAGATGTGCTCACACATGTGTGAGCACATTTCCTCTAAGATTCATTAGCATGATGACAACTGACACAATGCCATTGGTCCAATTTTTAATCCCACATTCTCTCCATTATTCACTGTTCAAGCCTTCTTCCTTATAAATAGAGGCCTTCTCTATTGAAAGAGGATACACAATCTCATGTAAGGTTTCTATCCACAATATCATCCACAAGTTAGAGTAGGAGCATTGTAGGAATATGCATAGAATTTATCAATCAGAGCTAGGTTATTGACATTTTGTTTATCAAAAATCCATCCAAATTTTATCAATGGATTGGGAAAGGGATTCTTTCCACATCAAAGAAGCACCAATCCACATACGGGATGCTGGTTTGGGCATTAGAATAGTGTTTTTATTGTGATTTACTTGGTATTTTGCATTGTTTTCATTATTCATATGTTCAAAGAATATCATAAGGAATGCTTAATTTCTACTTGTTTATTGACTAATGATAAAAATTATGTTCATGTTTGAGAAGGTCTAACCAAAGCATTCACATTTTGGCACTAGAAGGAGGGCACAAATCTCAAAATTAACATGTTTTTCCTCCATTTCCGTCATTTTTCCCCCTTTCTATCTTTCTAGGACAAAGTGATGCTGGTTTTAGTAGAGCGATGCTAAAAGTCTCAAATAGAAACACAACTATAAATAGTGACATTGATCATGTTCAAATGGTGACACTATTTTTTTTTCTTTTATAGTCAATCTTAAAATGACCATATCTTTGTCATATGAAGGTCTTTTTTGAAGCTTTTTTTTTTAAATGGGGTAGAATTTCATAAGCTATGCAACTGTGTGGGTGTTTTTCAATTTTTGTAGAGTTTAAATTTTCAATTTTACTCCTAAAGTCAAATCATATTCTAACTTAGTTTAAGTTTTAGCATTTTTATGCTTAATCATTCATCTAACCCTCATATCTTCTTGTTTCTTGATCTCATATAACATTTTGAGAATTGATTGCAGGTTTTAAGAGGAACATGGATCATTGAAGTGAAAGAAAAAGAGTTTTCTATCCATTGTAATAGTGTTTTCAAACACTCATGGGAAAATAACCCATCATATGCTATTTTTCATTTATGCTTTAGAACCAACTAGCATTACTTAAGGCTTAAAATTAACCATCTACATAAGGTTTGTCAAAGTTGGATTAAAGTTGAACTTAAAAACTCACTAGACATTGATTTTTGGGTTAAAATTGAACAAACAACTTCACACTTGGTTTTTTGGTGCTTAAAATAAACTCATTATTTGCTTTGAGGATTTAAAACGAACTTGTGTTTACTTTGATTTGTAATATTTATCGTAATTAGTGTCATTCGAATGTGTACACAATTCTCTTGTGCTTCACAATGATCTTGAGAATCAAAATCATTTTAGTGACATTGATTTTCTAAAAGGTTACCTACACATTTCAATTTGGAGATAAAAAATGGACAATCATGTGAGTGTGAAGAAAAGGAATTGTGTGTGCTCCTTCCTAGTGATTTACACAGTCTAGGTGGTCAAACTACAAATGTAATTCTTTTATATTGTTTACCTTTAGAGGGACTACCTTGGTGGGAAAAAATACTCACCCTAAGAGAGCAAATCAAACCTGTAGTGAGCTAAAATCCAAGCCACTCCCAAATAGTATATAAATTTAAATTTTGAGGAAATCACAACATTACAAGAGCTCCTATGGAAAATAAGGTGATTCTCCTTATAGGAGTTGATCTTGACTCTCGTGTGACCTTCTGAATGGGTGCCTTGATTTAGAATTAATTTGTATAGAATCCAAAATCCCTAACTATTTGTTGGTATCAGGAGGTCGGACCTCTGAAGCCATCCCACTTACTTGTAGTTCTTAGTAGAGATGAAGATTTTTTCATGGGAGATTAATGATAACTCAAAGCTTGGATGACTCATAGAAGTGAGTTTCATGAAGGGGAGCCAGTGTGGTCAAGCTTCTAATCATCCACTCTAAATAACTAGAGTTGGAGAAATCCAAGTGGGAATCCAACAAATGTTCTCTTTTCTATCCTAGGGTTGTGCATTTTTTTAGAATCAAAACACATTGCTTGAAGTCTAAAAATGTGGAAACAAAAATTCAACAAGGTCATCAAAATTCAAACCCTTTGGAAAGAGAAAATACCTTTGAAAAGCCCATATATTACTTCTGTTCCCTATGGATTCTATCCTTAGAGGCTTCTAAATATTTGGGCCCACATCTCAATTTGTTCTCTCTAAAGTCAACCTAGGAAACTATTGCCTTGATCCTTCGATTTCCACATAATGAACCTTGTGGGATGAAAATGAGTTATGACATAGAAATTTAGTTTGAAACTTAAGAAAGAAATTGTATGTGGTAAAATAAATTCATTAATCAAGATGAAATCAATTGAACCCCGCATATGTTCCTTTTTATCTTTTTTCTTATGGTCTTCTGAGCAAACATTGGTTTGTTGGTTTGAAATACTCTTAGGGAGAAGAATGTTCTTCACTACCTTGTTCTGGTAAAATAAGTCCTTTTTAGGTTCATTTAGGATCAAAATAGAACACTTCATCCATCCCCAAACATTTATCATCCCATCCCAAAAACAAGTTTTAGAGCTTTGGAAATATCCTTATCTAGACTTGGGTACATCCTTAAACCAAATAAAAATAACCTTGTTTAGTTGGGAGTGTGAGAATGCATCCTTTCTCACACCTCTAGTTAAATTATCACCTCTTGGATGAGTTCATCCTAAGATCACATCTAACATCTTAGGGTTTACAAAGTTCATTTATCCAAATCAAACCAATCAAAACCAAAACCCTAAGTCTAGTATTGATCCAAAGTTCTCGAAATGTTCAAACACCCATATAACTCACCCTTTCATCTTATATCTCATCATTGGCCCTAAACACCTTAGAGGTTCACTTTTGCAACAAGGTCAAAATGCAAGAAAAATATTGAATATAAACTCAATTCATACATCATGAGTAATCCAAGTCAACCAAACTATCAAGGCCTTACAATACCAATTGATTATCAAAACTCACATTTATACAATCCATACATAGGATCATTATCTCCTACAAACCTCAATGATACAAAAAATGTGAGTTTTCTGAATCTAAATTTTGGACCACCTTTCCCTATGGTAGATTTAAATCAAAGTCAAAACCTACAAATCTATCAACCAAATAATCAATGCATGAGTCTTATTCCAAACAAAATTGTCCCACCAAATTCATACATTCCAAATGTGACTATACCAAATACAAGCTTACCAAACATGAACATATCAAATCTACACTTGGTTAACTTTGGGATAGATATATTTGAAAATCACACCAATGTTGTTCAAAGTCCAAACAATATGTTAGAAACTCCAGGTATTGATCCAAATCAAGGTAACACCATGCAAAATCAAGGTTACCTAAATCAAAGAAATGTGTCTCCCAACGACAACAATGTTCCATGTCAACCTATAATGTAAAATCTAAACATCATCCCAAATCAAAACATTGTTCAAAATCAATCTATCCATGATCCCATGCAAACACCACAAGTATACATTCCAAATACGCTTGCTCAAAAATTAAATCAACTATATCAAGGATATCAAGATCAAAATTTGTGAAATAAAATTGCTTCACCTAGGAAATTAATTGACTCATATCACCAAGAGACATCTCCTTCCTAAAATATACACACTGCAAAAGGATTATCTCATTAAAACATTGAGTTGTCTCCACAATCACATCAAGAACAATATCCCCAATGTTAAGAGGTTGGATAAAATATCAACAACATAAAAAAAAACCAATCACCACATCTCCAAGATTAATCACAACAAGAATCACCTCAACAAACACAAGTCTCACAAGAGCACAAATGTGAATAAACTCCTTTTGGAGATCCAATCGAAACAGTGCTAAGAAGGATACTCGATGCAAAACTCATCACTTTTCCAAAGGTAAGTGCTTTCAAATCTATCCTAAACTTCCCTTGGAATAGGGGTGGATTTTATTGTGAGTATCATATGTAGAGAAAATATTCATAAAACATCAAATTGTATTCAACTCAAAAATCTCATCCAAGACCTTATTGATCAAAAAATAATAAATGTTAAAGACAATGATCAAGATTCAACCACTAGTGATAAAAGTGACAATATCTCCACCATAATTATTGAAAACAATGATCAAAATCTATCCATTAGTGAGCACCTTGAATTTTTTTTTACCCCATCCAATGATCAAATCAACATGCACCAAGAGTCACTTTTCGATCATGTTCAAAATTCATCAACAATACCCCACAATGATCTATTTTAGGGAGTGTTAGAATTATTTGATCCTATTGAAATAATCCAAGATCCATCCACCAACGATCATGTTGACAATGTATCTATATCACCTAATGAGTTAGAGGACATATCTCAAGATTTTATTCCAACGCATGATCATTATCTTTCACCAAAGTCTAGCAATGGTCATTTCCAAGACAGATTGACATCCTTCAACCTCATGGTTATGAGTATTGAAGGAATCCTCAACTCAACACTGGATCCAAATCCACTCAAAGATCAACAGGATATTGAGCCACCTCCCATGCCTAATGGTGATGTCCAAGAACCCTTTGTAAGTAATCCATCCTATGAAATTTACCCATGTCAAGAAATTGATCCAACGTATGTTCAAAGAAATTGCAACATTAACCAAGATCAAGAATGTATATCTCCACAATACTACAATGATCTAATGGGAACTCTCCTATCTATACAAGATGTCACAAATGGTGATCATGTCCATATAGAACATACTCCTCCATAAACCCATGAGATGCTTGGATAGACACATAGATGATCTTCATTCAAAACAAGAGTCTCATACTCTTGATATCATTACCAAGGAACAATGGTCTCCTACTCTTAACATTTGTATACATGGTCAAGATATAGAAAAATCTAGAGACATATAAAAAATGGGTCATAGAGAAGGCTTCTACAAAAGTTGTGAATCAAAAAAATCTTGTGAAGGAATATAAAAAATGAATCATGAGGAAGACTTTTACATGGACAATGAATTATCAAAACCTCTTGAAGAAGCATTAAAATCTAATATTTCACAAGATCAATCCAAATATATCAATCAAGAATTTATCCCACATATGGAGGATCCTATGACTTATAAACTTGTATCACTTAATTTTTTTAGGGCAAGCTATCTTATCAATGAAGAAGTTGTCACCTTTGAAGATCCACAATAGAGCAGAGAAGGGTTAGCACCTTGTTTCCAAGGTAAATCATATCCTATTGCAAATAATTTTTTTGAAAAAATGAATTATCATGGCAAAGGATTAGGTCTGCATGAATAGGGTATCCTAGAACCAATGTAGATTATTGGTAATCCTAAGTATCAAGGTCTTGGTTATTTGACAATTAAGGGATCTAAACATATCAATGACACCTCTATAAAATTGGGGGCAACTTTGTCTCAAGAAAATGCTAACATAGGGAGCACGAAGAATCCTTATGATAAAACCAATGCCAATACTACAACCCACCACATCACGAATCTTCATCCACCGATAACCCCATCCACGAAGTAGGACCAACATCAAAAGAAATATTTGAATCAAAGTACAAAGAATGTTATCAAAGTAAAAGAAGTAGCGAAGCATGAAGGACAAATAAAATACAATTGGATACCAAAGAATACAAAGAATGATTATCCCTATCAAACTCCATTAGTCAAAGAAACTATGGGGAAAAATAAACAAGGGGAAAGTATCCATGAAAGATGTCCACAAAGGAAAAATTAGTCTTCCCAAGCAACATACAAAGTATATCAAGTTGTTGGTCGTAATTCTATGCACACTGTCGTATCCATCCATCATTTCTCATCTTCCCTACTTTGGAGAGTCAAAGTCCCAAGCTATCAACCAATCCATCTCCTGTTCATAAACACACAACACCATCCAATCCTCCATCCATGATATCTAATTCTGACATTGACCATGTATTGGTAGAAACCCTCCATCATAAGGATTTTGAAGGAATTCTACTGCAATGTGCACATAGAGACACAATTAACTTTAGTATCAACAAAGTAGATTAGGAATCTCAAAAGTTGCATTCAAGTGCATGTATATTATCAAAGAAGCTTCTTCAAGTAGGATACCGATGGAAAATTATGACATAAGAATCAACATCAATAGTACCAGGTGGCTCAACATGAGCATAAATATTTCACAAAAAATCAAAAAATCATGAAAATAGTAAAGATAAAAAGATCATCCTCTAGTGAAAACCACTATGGTGGCACTTTGGGTAGGTATCATGATGAAAATCTACAAAAAAATCATCATGTGTAGAATCAACCATCTGTGTGCACCACTTTAGGTGAAAGAATCTTATCACATCCATAATAAAGCCAACATTCCATCCATCTTATCCATAATAAATCCATTCATCTACAAAGCATTTATCCAATCCATTTTCATATATCTGCATCCATCTTCCAAATTATCTTGATTTTGAAAATTTTTGGTGCACACTTTACACTTGCTTATGGTAAACATATTGACATGGGTCATTTTCATCGATCCTATCCTACCTAATATTATCCAAGCCATGAAGCATTATCCAAATGAGCATCCTTTATTTGAAAACCTTATCTTATCACAAGATAATCCTTTGAATGCTTACCATATCCATCCATCCATCCATCTATCCAAGAATCCACCCATGGCCTTTCAAACATTGCTAGACACTAGGGGAGATATTTACATATTTCTTCAGGAATAAGTCTTGATCTATATCTTCCAACTTGTGGTGATCCAAACATTGACAAACACAAAATAAAATTGGTCAAATCATTTGTGAGCAAAAAATTGAAATCACAAACCCATGACATATTTTGACGAGAAGATATTCCTTATCAAGATTTATCTTTCATCGAACATCAATCCAAACAATCAATATTAGTCACATCTAACTTGCACTTCAATTTCACATCAAATCATCAAAACAATTTTGTTCCAAATCAAGCTTCAAAATCCCAATTAATCAAATCCAACCAATCCATCATCATCTCGGGATATCCTTCCCAATCCTTGCATTGTTATGTATCCTCAATGATGTTATCATCAAAAATCCATCAATCTGATCAATCAAGCCTAGCTTGGTTTTCAACAAAATCCCAAAACATCCAGCACTGGTATCATCACATATCCATATCGAAATCGTTAAAATCATGTGAAAATCCAAAAACATCCAAATCATATCAAAAATCCAAAAATAGGTCAAAGATCGAAAAGGTCAAAAAATAGAGTAATCATTTCAAACTACATTATCTGTGAGCTTGAAAATAGGCAAGGCCATTATTGATGAGTCCCCAAGACACAAAATCGAAAAACATTGAAAAAACACAAACTCCAAAAACATTCATAAATCTCAGAAAACACCAAAAACATTGAAAATTTTAAAAATCAAAACATTTGTATAACATCCAAAAAATCCAAAAAACAACCTCATAACATTAAAAAAACATCAAAAACATCCAAATATTTGAAAAAAAATCATCCATCCCATTTCAACATTCACCTGCAATAATCATCCACTCATAATAAATCAATCGTCACCTTCAAACTTTTTGCAAAACAGTTGGAAACAAGTCTAACAGGTCTAAAAGTCAAAACTCAAACATCAGCGTCTTAAGTCTAGGTCAGTAGGAAAACATGTTGGTCAACTCTTTGCATCGATAACCTCTCATCTAGTTAATCCCAAAATAATCTGATAACATCATGTCCTAGGATGCATCCTTCCTACAATGGTCATCACCGTAGTTTAGTCTTGGCTAGTGATATAAAGAATATTGAATTGTTTGTTTACTTGATCTTTTCTTTTGATTTTTATTATTGCACTCATTCCAATGCCCTCTCGATGATGTCTATCAAAATTATTTAGAGAGAAAGGAATAGGGCATTGATCTTTATCTTTGATTTGCTGTGCTTGTTAGATATTCTTGTAATATAACTTTGGTAAATACTTGCTTTATTAAGTGTGTATGGAAGGTGTTTTGGATATCTTGTTGACTATTACATTGGGAGTTTATGCCTTTCTGTGTCTTGGTATGAGATTTTCAAAACTTTTGAAGTACATCCTAGTAAGGTTTATGTATGTCAGGTGTGAACAAGGATACTCCTATTTGTTTGTCGAGTCAAAGTCCATCTCACTAGATACAACATCACCCTAGTCATCTATACCTTGATGCATCGTATCTATGTTTGTTATATAACATAAGGAAAGTAAGCTCTTTATGACCCCAATCCTAGATAAGGAATACATCATCATCATTCATCATCATCTCTAATAAATTCTTGACACATCATAGAATTTTTGGATCCTTTTTCATCATCTTATTTCTTCTATCCTCTTTCATGCTAACATGATGTCATGCCATCCACAAACTGTTTGCATCCTATAGATTCATACATATCATCATAATAGGTAACATCATCCATCTCACATGCATTGCATTGTCATTTAAGATGTTTAGGATAATATAGATTTGTTATTTTTAGCATCTTAATTCATCTCATTTGCATCATTATTATCATATAGACATGTTATTCTAACCATCCATACATCCATCTTGAACCTCTTTGTCATAAGATTGACCCTCAAATCAAACTTTTCGCTCGATCTCTTGAGGGGGTAGTGTACCAGTGTACTTCTTTCTGGTAGGGCATCCAAAAAAATCAGATTTTTTTTGAGTTTCGATCTTGCCAGTCTTATTCTTTGAACCAATGCAGTAGGTACCTCGCTTCAAAGAGGGGAAAAATGTAGACACTCAACATATCCTAATTGATATCATGCACTTGATCCTAATTAACTAACACCAATTCTTCCTTAATCATTTCCACACTAACCAATTAATTGAATAATCTTTATTTATTTAATTAAATTCATTGAATTTCCTCCTAAAATCAAATAATACACTTTATCAGATTATTTCATCATATCCAATCCTAATGTTCTTCCTTTAATTAAATAAAAGATTTTTTTATAATTAAAATCCTAATGTTCTTCGTTTAATTAAATAAATAAATCAATTTATTTAATTAAAATCATAAATTTTTGACATCCTCTCATTTGATTTAAATAAACCCAAACATTGAAATCAAATGTCATAAATCAATTAATTTCATTCAAGTTAATTAATCCTAAATTAATTAGCTCCTAACACTAATCCCTCATTTCTCTAGCTTTTAACTCCACCCTAGGGTAAGTCAACCTTTGTTAGCTAACCAAGTTGCACATGTAAATATATTGATTTAATTTACTAATTACTCTATTTTCATTCAAAATGACATGTTCTTGGAATATTCCACCCACTTGACTTTTCCCTCCCAAAAGACTTTTGTTCTCTTTTTTGAGCCACCTTTGCATTGAAGGCTCTTACATATCCTCTTTTTTGAGCCACCTTTACATTGAAGGCTCTTACACCTCCTCTTACACAAGCCACCTCTTGGAATTCATTCCTCTTACACATCCCATTTCCCAAGATGTCCTCACACATGTGTGAGCACATCTCCTCTAAGATTCATTAGCATGATGACAAGTGGCACAATACCATTGGTCCAATTTTTAATCCCACATTCTCCCCATTCTTCATTGTTCAACCCTTCTTCCTTATAAATAGAGGCCTTCTCTATTGAAAGAGGATACACAATCTCATGCAAGGTTTCTATCCATAATATAATCCACAAGTTAGAGCAAGAGCACTATAGGCATATTCATATAATTTCTCAATCATATCTAGGTTATTGACATTTGGTTCATCACACATCCCTCCAAAGCTTATCAAGGGATTGGGAAAGGGCTTCTTTCCACACCAAAGAAGCACCAATCCCCCTACGGGATACTAATTTGGGCATTAGCATAGTGTTTTTATTGTGATTTTCTTCGTATTTTTCTTTGTTTTCATTATTCATATGTTCAAAGAATATCATAGGGAATGCTTAATTTCTACTTGTTTATTGATTAATGATCACTCATTTTTTCATGTTTGAGCAGGTCTAGGAAGCAAATTCATAGAAATAAAAGTGCAAACCAATGAAAAGAACAAACAAGCAACATGTAGGAAAGCAAGAAAGAAAGAATACAAAAGAAAAAACACCTACCCCGAGAAATGTGAGGGAAAATCCAACAATATGGCATGAAATCTCCAAGTTCAACCCCACTCGCAAACCCTTCACTTCACTCTAGTTCACACCATCGAAATAAACAAGAAAAGATAAGAAAAAACCAAGGAGTTGTGAGAATATAAACTCATTCGCATGTGTGAACAGGTGGCCATTAATGTGTGGTGGTTTGAGAATCGAGGTCGAGAAGTTACCTAGACAAAAACCATTGCAAAACACAAAGGTAGGTCAGAAGTCAAGATTAGGGAGAAACTTGGCACCAAAAATTTTAGTGAGTGCAAAGTTCTAAAATCCAAACCCAACAAGCAAGAAGGACAAATGCAGGAATCGAGATTGGGATGGAACTAGGAACAAAAACTAAAAATCGGAGTCGAGATGAAAAATGGAACAAGAACTTTTCAAAGGTTCTTGGTCTTGGTTTTGTTCTGAAATCTGATTCTGACAAATGAAAATCACACAAGGAAGAAAAGCAGTAGTCGAGATCGGGATGGAAACTAAAACTCACACTTTTAAGGGTGCAAGGTGACAGTTTCGATCCTATATCCAAAATCGACAAAACAAAAACAAAACAAGGTAAAATACGAAGATCAGAATCAAGATGAAGACTGGATTTCAAAATTTTGAAGTGTGAAGTGCCAGTGATAGTTCAAAACCCAAACCTGAGAAAACAAAGGAAAAAAAAGACTAGGGAGGAAAAAGACAACTCCCAAAACTTGAACAAAAACAACAAAGACAAAAATAGCAAAGGGGGACCCATTTCAATCAAAAAAATGGGGTGGGTATGCAAGGCATAACAACATGCATATTTGTGTGCCTCATCAATGTAGTACATGTAGGCATACATGTCTAGGTCCTATGGGAGATACATATGACCCTCCCTTAGAAACATTTGAGTATGAGCTGCATGATGTGCCGCTTAGAGGAGATGAGGCTCCGATACATACTACAGATGCGACAAAGAAGCACAAGGGAGGATTAGATGCAGTGTCATCTATTGTTGGAGATGATGAGCAACAAGAGAAATCTTTTGTAAAGGTAAAACTTAAATTTATTTCATAGTGCATTTCATTTAAAATTATTATAACAAATAGTACATGTTACTAATGTATATTTAAGTAGTATTGAACAGTTGATGATGGAGGAAGAGACTAGAAATGTGCAACATGGCACTCTTTTGGCCATTGAATTTTGCCTACACACATTGGTATAATTACTTGTACTTGTAAGAAAAATCATTGTACACATATCATTTAAATTGTGATTTATTAAATACATACTAATTTATATCTTGAGGTTTTTTTACTTTTGTAGTCTACTCGAGATGTGATTAATGCAATACCGTTTACCATAATTTGTTCGTCTTAATCAATCTTAGTTGCATCATTGATTCGAGTATATGGTTTTTTAATATCTAGTAGATATATAATTTTATAAATATATATGTAGATATATATTAGATAGTTTTTTTTTTTTGTTAGTAATTATATGCTAATTTTTTTCATTTTTCATTTTCTTCTTATTTAGAATGCCCCCATCCACGTCTGTGGATCTAGGACCAAGACAATATAGTAGGAATCTTGAGTGTCCTTAGGGACCGTCATTTTCTAAACGTATGTCAACCAAAGAAAAAATGATTGAGGTAATGAAGAATTGAATTTGACTTTAATTTATAGTTTAGTATAGTGATTATATGTTACTTTGAAAGTTATAAGAAATAGTAGATAAGATTCTATTTAGTAGTTTAAGTCATTTACTATTGCGAGCTAATTAATCTGATTTGTGGTTCAAATTGTTTTTGTGCAGGCATCTTCCCATCCATTATGGGGCATGAAGAGGCTATTTTTTGGTGATCCACCACAAGGTTAAGATTTATTGACATGGAATAGCCATTTGAAATATATATTTCATATATAGACCATGAGATGGTATATGCCACATGTTGAAAATATTGTTTTGAGTTGGCATATATTCCAAATTTATATATGTACATACACAATTACTTTACACTTATATATATAAAAAATTGATATATTTGACATATTTTTTTGTTATGTGCATGGCTTCCTATTTTGAAACTTAAAATTTGAATGTATAATAACTTTATAATGGTTGAGCTATGATGGATAAAATGTTATATAAATATTGTTTTCTTGCAATCTAGCACTTTAATAGTTTACAAATTACATATCAATTTCACTCATGTCATAAAACTGTTAAATTTGGTTACCTTAGACAACTTCATCAAATTCGATCCCTTTCTCGTTAGTCTCTATAGTTGTAACATAATTTACCCTTTGATTCCTTGATCCATTAATATCCTCAGTCTGTATACTTTCATTTTGATATTTATCCTTTCAATAAAGTTAAATTTCCCCTTTAGCAGTGATGGGTATTTTAAATTTTGAATTTTCCTTTTGAAATTAGTGCATCAAAATAAATGACATATGTTATGGTGTCTATACCTTTTCCTAGGTTGGGAATGAACTCTTAAAGATGATGAGGGAACAAATATTCTCTAAGCACACCAAGTTGCTCAAAAAAGAGGATGGGATTGGTAGGAATGATAATACCCTCTTCTTACAAATCATGAACTATGTTTGGTCTATACCCAAGGCAAATCAAAGTGCAAGGGATGCACAATAAGATTATTTTATGTTTTTATAGATTTGAGATATTTTTTTAATTTTTGATTTTTTAGTTATTTTTGTGCAAAAGATTATGGTACCAACTATGAAAAGAAAATATAAACTATGAAAATAATTTATGTACAAGAATTTAATATTCTATTTTTTTCTCTTGATAAGTTGAATGCAACTAGGAATACAAATATTTCCTAAATGACCTTCCTTGTAAGGTTTTCACTAATACAAGTCCACTAATTTACATGCTTTTAATAAGAAAAGTGAAAAAGATAATTTTCTTAGGAAACAATATAAAACTATGAAATTTATAATATGTCTAGTATGCAAACTATGTGATGGACAAACTATGGTATGAGTTGATGGAAGTAATGATATCAAGTAATAAATATGATATGATATGCTATGATTGATTTGAATAAAGCTTTATAAAATTTACCTCCCAATAGAAATATTAAAACATGAGTTTACAATGATCTACCAACATGAACAACACTCCAAAGCACTCAAGGTAATATACAGACAATCAAGAAAGAGTGTGTTTAAAATTGAATTGTTAAATAAAGTGAGAAACAAGATAAGCAATGAAACAAAGTGAAAATAAATCTTTTTTCAAAATAAGATAATAAGAATGATATATTTGGAAGACTATGGGTGTAATATGGGGTTAGTGAATTCCTAGCCTAGAATAAGTGACAACCAACACTTGTAGACTATTAACCACACCTAAACAAGAAAATACAAATAAAATAGAAAAATAAACTAAAAGAAAGTAAATGAAACACTCCCCATTATGGTTGATTACTTCTCTTGTCTCTCCTTCTTATGCAATCTTTTCCCTTAGATTTTGTACTAAACTTGTGCAAGTACCTACAAATAGTAAGCAAGAAAGTTGGAGATGAAAGGTTGTTAAGTTGAAAATGGGAGAGGAAGGTTGATTTTATAGACAACCATTTGAATGGACGATACAAATTGATCCTCTAGGAGGATTCCAAGATCGACGGTGGAGGATTGATGTACCAATAATATGCTATTCATGGAAGGGTTATGACAGTTATGGCATCAACATCTATGATGCTTGATGGCTATATAAAAAATGAAGGCTATGACAAGGATTAATGCCAGGGCATCTTTGACTAGAAGAGGTGCATACATAATTTATTTTAAATAATTTATTCAAACATGGAGAAAATGGACAAGTGGAAAATAAATAATTTATCCAAATTATTTATTTAGAGAAAAGAAAAAAGGAGCATTTAATTAAATTAAATGGAGAGATAGAAATTGGTCATGGATAATCAATTTGAATTATTTATTCAAAAGAGAGGAATGATGCATAATTAAATAATTTTAACAATTATTTAATTATAGAAGAATAAAAGGTCAAATAATAATTATTATTATCTCACTATAGATGAAAGAAAAATACTTAAATAAATAATTATTTATTTAATTATTGAAGAAAGAGGCATATTAGCGACACAATTAACTAATTTTAATTGATCAGGATAGAATAGAGATGAGAAGGTGAATTAATTGAATAATTAAAATTATTCAATTATCGAAGGATGGTGACCAAAAAAAATGCTCGCAGACTTAGGACATTGTTCAATGTCTACATTTTGTCCCTCTTTGACATAATGCAGTTCATCACATTGTGTCAAATAAATTCAATTGGGAGGTGCTCTAGGATGCCCCGGTGATAGTAGGGTATAGGTATGCCCCCTCGAGAGGATAGGCAGGCTCAAAGAATGTAAATGTGATCTCAAAATGGATGATAAGACTAGATGATGAAGGATAGAAGAAATTTTAGCATGGAGAAGATGGATGTTAGTATGAAAAAGGGAAAGAAGATGGAGATGAAAAGCTAGATGGAAATGATAAGGGACCAACTTTCATGCTTAAATTTTTATATTTATCATCATTTGGCATCAAAAGTGTCGCAAATGGAACATGGGCACCATGGTATGAAATAGACCAAGGTGTGAAAGGTAACCATTTGTGAGAGACAAGCAGTCAAAAAGATAAGGAATGCATCAGCTCATACTAAGGACCCAATTGTTTGAGTTTTTTTTCCAAGACAAACCACAGACAACAAAGAAAGAAAAGAGGTCACAATCCATCATCGTCCCTCTAAATGCATTGATAGGAAATCCTAGAGGAGACTAATAACATGACCCAAAAATAATTGAAAAGATAAGACAAATCTCGACCCATAAAGTGCTTTCCAAGATAGTGTTTGCCAATGAGACTGATAAGATTGTTTGATATGATTGATTAGGTTGACCGAAGTCGATTGATAAATTGAGCAGGATTTATTGATAAGTTGACAAGGGTTGGAAAATTGATGTGATTGACCATGCCTAGTCTCAAGAAGGACACATCTTGATTAAGGAAAGATTGACTGACCAAGATGACGAAATTGATCGATTTGATAAAGATTGATTGATAAAGATGATTGATTGCACTCAACTTTAGGAAAGACATATCCTGATTATGACAAGATTGATTATTTTGATAAAGATTGATTGTTATGACCAAGTGATGTGATGGTACCCAATTCTAGGAAGGACACATCTGATAAAGTTGACCAAGTGATAAGTGTTGACAAGGAACCTAACTGCAAGAAAGACATATTTTGCTTAAGGTGAATGACAAAGTTGACAAAGTCTAATCCTAGGAAGGACACATCTTAAGAAAAGAAAAGAAATAGGACCAAATGAGACAAATTATGTAATGCCCCATTCCAATTGAATAATTGGATTTATTGATAAAATATTTTGTTGGTTATGTTTGTTTGTTGTTTCTTTATTTCGTTTGAATGATGATTGTTTTCAGTCTAAGGAAACGACCAGAGTCAACAAACCCTAAAGGAAATGACCTAGGGGGGTCTTTGGGACTCATTGATAGATGGACTTGCCTATGTAGCAATGCATAGAGACCTCGTAGTTCAACATGACTTGACTTTTCTTTATTCGACAAAATATTGAGTCATTATTTTATTTGGACAAACCTAAAATGACTGACCTAATGTCTCGTGAGCCCATTTAAGA
Organism: Sequoiadendron giganteum; assembly: GCA_007115665.2. Classification (NCBI taxonomy): domain Eukaryota; kingdom Viridiplantae; phylum Streptophyta; class Pinopsida; order Cupressales; family Cupressaceae; genus Sequoiadendron; species Sequoiadendron giganteum. The sequence goes on along the minus strand of CM021100.1, from coordinate 277,816,760 downwards.
TGAGCCTTTCCTACGTAGCAAATGCATAGAGACAACGTAGTTCGACCCTACTAAAACAAATTGACTCATATTTAGACCCAGACTCTATTTTTGGGATTTTTGATGTTTTTTTATTTTTTTGGATTTTGATGTTTTATGATTTTTTTGGATTTTGATGTCTTACGATTTTTTGGGGTTTTGATGTTTTACGATTTTTTTTTATTTTGATGTTTTACGATGCTGATACCATCCATTATCTTCCCATAAAGACTTGAGTCAAGTAATTTCCCCCAGTCAAGTGTAGGACCAATTTATTATGCATGAGGGGAAGCAACAGACAAATGTGAAGGATGATCAAGATGCTAAATGTCAATGGTGCTTATTCCATGAGAAGGATGATGAGACTTTATTATGAATACGTGTTATGTGTGAATGGATGGGTGGAAAGGACAAAGGACCAGATAGAGCGACAATAGACAGAGGAGCATAGGCTAACTACACATGGTGCCTATTTGCTAGGTTTTCACCATGGTACTTATCTAGAGCACCATCGAAGTGGTTTTCAATTTTGGACGAATTATTTTTCTTTACTATTTTTTTAATTTTTTCCATTTTTTTGATCTTTTTGTTGTCACCAAGATGCCTGTTTGCCAAGTTTTAATCAGGGTGACCTTGTTTTCTTTTGTTATTTTGACTTTTTAAAGGGATACTTCAAGAATCAAGTGTAATACTTGTGGAGGTGCATGTTGTTGATAGGCTCAGACAATGGTTCTCCTTCAGGAGTAGAAAGTTGATAAGCACTTGATCCATATTATGCTATGACAATATAGGGGCCCAACCAATTAGTTTCAAACTTTCTATTTTTTTCTCATTCGATTTGATTCCCTATATTTTATTTTAGGACTAAGTCACCAATGTCAAAGATTCTAGGCCAGACCTTTCTATTATAGCTACATCAAAGGAAATTTTGGTATGCTTGCAGATGTGTCAAAGCATTATGTCTCTTTTTATCTTGTAAATCTAGCTCATGTAGATGAGATACACAATATTCTTCTTGATCAATAAAGCCTTGCATAAAAACTCATAGGAAGGGTAACTCGACCTCTATAGGGAGGATAGCTTTAGACCCAAAGACAAGGGAGTACAGGGTGGATCTAGTTGGGGTATGGACACTAGTATGGTAAGCCCATAAAGTACGATTGAGTTGTAGGTACCAATCATGGCCAGTGTGATTGACACACTTCTTTAGGATTCTTAGGATGGTATTATTAGATGCCTTAGCTTGTCCATTACCTTAAGGGTAATACAGAGTGCAAAAATGATGTTGGATATGGAATTTGTCACAAAGCTCTTGGACATCCTTTTTTTTAAAAGGGTGACCATTATCGGTAATGATGGACTATGGGATACCATACCAACAAATGATGTAATTTAGGATGAACTTGGCTATTTTATTTCCAATGATGAAATTCAATGGGATGGATTCAATCCATTTTGTAAAATATTCAGTGGCAACAAGAATAAAATTATGTCCATTAGAAGAGGTGGGATGAATTTTTCCTATGAGGTCGAGTCCCCACTAAGAAAATGGCCAAGGCGAAGTAAGTGGTTGTAACTCTTTTGCTGGTGGGTGTATAAGATATCCATGAATCTGACATTGGTGACATTTCTTCACAAAATGATAAGCATCACGTTCCATCGTAGGGAAATAATATCCCATTCTCATGAGCTTTTTAGTTAAGGTCGGACCAACAGAGTGAGCTCCACATATACCCTGGTGCACCTCTTGTAAGGCTATTTGTGCCTCATTTGAGTCGATACATCAAAGGAGGGTACTAAATAATCTATGATGATAAAGGGTATCTTCGATGATGGCATATTTGGAAACTTATTGGATAAAGGTTTTGCATTGGTTAAGGGAAAAATCAGGAGAGATAATTTGGTCATGCAAGTAATTGTAGATGTCTCTATACCAGGGGGATTCAAGACCAGCAATTTCACACACAAGTTTTGTTTTGGGGACATTGAATGTGGGGATCAATAGTTTTCCCACCAAGAACTCATATTATGAGGCATTGGTGGGAATCTCTAGGAGAGATCCGATTGTAGCCATTGTGCTAGCTCCTTTGTTCTGGATTCTTGGTATCTATTCAAAAGAAATATTATCAAAATATAGTCTAAAGCTTGTACCATGTGCTTGTAGTTAATGAATTTCTTATCCTTGGTGTCATAGTCACTATTAACTTGTTTAATCACTAATTTAGAGTCAACATAGACTTTAAGGTATTTTATTTTCTAATTTATTGTCATTTGGAGTCCTATCAATAATGCTTCATACTCAGCCATGTTGTTCGTGCATGAAAATTATATTCAAAATGACTTAGGAATGGAGTCTCCTTGATGTGTGATAAATAAAATATCGGCTCCTGGTCCACGACTTGTATAATACCCATCAAAGTATAACTTCTATTTTTTTGTTGTGTCTATGATAAAGATTGATTCATCTAGAAAATCAGATATCAAGGAAGGTCTGCTTTTAATGGTGCATCTGTGAGTTAGTCAGCAATTACTTACCACTTTATTTCTTTGTGGTCAACATAATCAATGCCATATTCACTTAGAATCATAGCCCATTTAGCTAGCCTTCTTGTCAATGCTACTTTGCTGAGAAGATATTTCAAAGGATCAATTATGGCAATCAACTTTTTTTTGTGATTTAGCATGTAGTGTCTCAATTTTTGTGCTGCAAATACCACTGATAGACATGATCACTCAATAGAACTATATTTTATTTCATGCCCGACTAAAGTGTGACTGATAGAGTATATTTCTCTTTCCTTTCCATCATTTTCATTTTGTGCTAAAAGTGCCCCTAGTGTTGATGTAGTAGCTGTCACATATAGTATCAAATGTCTTCCATCAATTGGTGGCATAAGGACTGGTGGAGTCAATAGATATTTCTTGATTTTATCAAATTATTCTTGACACTTATCAGTCCAATTAAAGGGAATTCCTTTTCTTAATTCACATTGGTGGTGGAGTCTTTAAAATTTCCCTTGATCTTGGCTCATTCCTAGTTTCCTTAATGCCTCTCATCCTTGATTCACCTTGGGGTTTTGGGTTTTAGGTTTTTAATTCTTTTCCTTTGGCCTTTAGCTTCATTTTGGTCTGGAGTTTCTAATCACATGTTGATTTATTGTTTTAGGTCACCACTTGCCTTGGTCATGGTTTAAGCCTGCTAAGTCATTCATATTACTAGCCCCTTTTACCTGGCTCGTCAATCTCCTACCATGTTGAAGATTAATATAAATTTCACCTAATATTGGGATAAATATTTTATAAATTCCTAACCCGAGGGTTGTTCTCTTGTTTTCCTAATCTATTCAATTATTTATGACTTACAATTATGAAATGTGAACATTTTATGACCATTCGATGGGTTGGCCAAATCGTTATTGTTCCTCACAAGCCTCACAAGGTTTTTTGATGACATCCCCAATGTACTGCAAGGTGTGCAGAGTGATGCCATGTACAGTTCCTGGTTGTGGGGCCCTATCTTCATTCGTATGCAATTCAGTGGGGCCATTAATTGAAACTTGTATAATAATGATAAATTGTGCTCGTTCCCTATTGACCTCACATAATTAAAAAAAATATTTTAATAATGATGCGAGATGTGCGAATTGGTGACATGTGGAAATTGTTGCTAGACTTGATCTGATCGGGATGCAACTAGCTCATGTTGAGGTGGTATTCCATAGGTGAATTTTCATTCACCTAAGATTTGGTGGGTGAATGTGGCATTTTCAAACCACATTGACTCAATCTAAGTTGCTCCTTCCTTCTTGCATGGACGAAGATCAACGACTGGTATTCAAAATGAGTTTGTGATTTACAATAGCCATTGTATCTCATGTGAGTGAATAGTAATGGTGGAGTTCAAATTGTGCCACCAAATTTAATGCTAAAATGTTCCTTGAATTACTATTTTTATACATGATTCCACATTGAGAAAGAATTTCCAGGTACCAAACAACATCAACTATTTCTTGTAAGTCCACCATCACTGCCAACAAAATTCTCTGCAGACATAACTGTAACGTATACACCACATTCCTTGTCTTTTGAAAATCTTGTTGATTTATTAAGAATAGGTGTGAATTGCATTTTTCTTTGATTTAAAATATTTCACTGGTTTATTTTTCTTAAATTTGTTTTAAAGCTCGCCAATATCTTGTAAATTGTGAAATTACTATTTTTTAAGGCCATAAACTAGAGGTTGCACCCCATTACCCTTCTAGTATTTCAAAACCCTAGCTTGTACTTTAATCTATTTTGTGCAAATGACACCCAAAGGCCAAAGTTTTGGTTCTGAAAATATCTCTAGGTCTTTTTCTTAGGATGTCATAGACTTGTTGAAACCCTCTACTAAAAAAGAACTTGAGGGAAAGACTTTGTTTTATGGGACCCTAGTTTTGGAAGGGTTGATAGATAAACAATGTGTGATTCAAGATGTTGAGGTGTCGTATATAGGTGGTAGTTGTTTTCAAACTGGTTTGGAAACAAGAATTTTTGTGATCCTCATTGCAATCCCTAGAGGTTAGACCTCAGAAAGCTGGTAGTACCAAATGTATATCTGGATGTAGATTTTTTGAAGGATGTTGCAGCAAGGTATGACCCTATAACCAGATTTTTGAAGACATTTGTTGGTGTGGAGATGTTTAAATAACCATAGAGGAGATTACAGAGATGTTTTATCTACATGAATGGAACAAGGATATGGTCACTATAGACCTTCAAGATTTCAAAGAAGAGTACATAAATACTAAGGGTTTATTCAGGACTTCTCTGTTACAACCTCACTTGGGAACTACAGGGTTTGGAAAGAACAAGAAGATAGTGATTGATATAAATGAGCCATAACCTTTTCCTATGAATTACTTTTGCAATTACGTCAGGAAGATTGTTTATTCCTTGTGCCAAGTTTTTGGTATTAGTATAAATACTACTTTGACAAGTAACCTTATGTATATGGCTGTGAATCTTCAGCATCGAGGTTTTAATGTGGTATATGATTTCACCACCTATCTAACAGAAAAAATGCATGAGTTCCTGGTAGCTCTTAAGGAAGGAAAAAACTTGGTTGGTTTCAAGTGGAGTTCTATGTTGATGCCCATGTTTTTGTACAAAGGGGAAAGATTTTTTGGAGAAAACATGGAATTAAAAAGAATGGAGGATGGCATTGACATCCCTGTTCAGTATTGGACCAATTTTTTTGATAGGCATGATCATGAATTTGATTATGTGGAATTCCATAATGCTTTTGGGTCAAATTTGAGAAGATCCTTAGTCTTTGATCCACCAAGAATCCCAAAGGAGATTCATGATTTCTTGAGACCAATGGAGAGAGGCCTAAATTCAATTTGACACATAATTGGGGATATATCATCCCATACTATAACTCAACTATTTTTAGGATATATGGCACAAATTGCAACATGCTTTCCTTACCAAGGATGTGCCTTTAAGAATAGGGTTCATATCATGAGATAGTTGGGACATGCTCAAGAGGCACACTTGCCAATAGAGCATAAGAAGCGATCTTTTTTCCCTAAGTACACAATGTTTAATGAGTTTGTATGGAAAAGGGAGGATGGAAATATTTGTGGACATTTCTTAAGCCTTATGGGTTGAAAACTATATGCCCAAGGAACCATGATCCTGAAGGTTTCATCGCTCAAATGAAAGAAAAGAATAGAATAGAATAGGTGTTTTCATTCACATCTTCTAATTTCTTGAGGATATTATTAGAAACGTCCTTGATTTGCAGGTGTAGGAGGAAAGAAAAGAAAAATACATAGATTTTTCTAAGATGAAGAAGAAGAAATAAAAGAACACTGCATACGACCCTATGCCAAACATCAGTGGTGAGTTAAGTAGGGAAATACATGCTATTGACAATTTTGAGAGCACGGTGGGGATTTTAAAGGCTAAACAGGTTGTTGATGACAAAGGAAAGTCATAAGTTGTTGAGAAATATCCTAAGGTAAGATTGGAGGAAAGACACTCTTACTAGCCTCCCCAAAAGGTTAGGGTGTATTCTAGAAAAAAGGGAACAATGAATAAGAATGAAACCTTTCCACCATCTTTAGGGCCAGTATTGCATAATGTTGTTCATTTGGACTCTCCTCCTAGGGCTCCTTCTCCAACACAACCACCATCACCCTAGAGGTAGAGGCTAGAAAAGGCTAAAGTGGTTGAATATCCTAATTCAGATGATGAGGAAATCCTGGTGACCCAGATGATATGGAACAAGGAAGTCCATCTTTTCCATAGGGTGTTGCATCAAGTTCTGGAGTAGTTTCTCTAAGACTGGGAAAAGATGAAATAATGGGGATAGCTAATATTGATGATCAAAGGATGGAAGCCTATAAGAAATTCATGAGGGATGATTCCTTTATTTAAAACAAATGTTTTTAAAGATTTTGTATGGAGGGCACATGTTCCAGTGTATGCTAAGAAAGAAGCTTAGGAAAGGAGTTTGCGTCTAGAACTCCCAAATAAATTTATCCAATCCAACTTCAAGTTAAAAATGAGGGAGAATTTCAAAGAGATGACACCAAAATAGGGCAGAGCATTAGTACAAAAGAGTGGAGTATTGTTACTCCCTGAGTGGGATATTGTTGATGTTGTGGTATTCGATACAATAAGAAGGGCCAATAGGCCACTTCTTGGAACTGAGGAAGCTACATTGTCACTTAAAGGATCAACCTTTAGAGAAGAATGGGATGCTTTGGAAATTTGGTCATTATCTACTCGATCTAAGAAGCCAATAGTTGTAGAACCATCTGATTTCAATGGGCACTTGGTTGGTAGAAGAGTTGTTCATACTCCAACATTAGAGACAATAGATATGGAAGTGAATGTTTCCAAGTTCACCAGGGAAACTGTTGACGATTTAACTAAGGACAAAGATATACTTAGAGGAAAATACAATGAAATCATTATTGAATACAATAAGAGTCGAGAAATGGTTACAAAGCTAGAAATTGAGCCGACATTACTATAGCAACAAACAGAGACCTTGAAATCTCAAGGATAGGCTAGCTCTAGCCATAAGGTATCTACCCCACCAAGGGAACAACCTCAACCTCCTTCATAGGAACAATCCTGAGCAATCATTCCATATAATATGGGTCAGGTTCCCATCACAATTAAAAGGTCCAATTGCCCAGCAGGAGGACTTTCAAGGGAAAAATTGATCCATCAAGTTGAGGAGTATAAATAAATGTTAAAATAAATTGAGAAATCAATGCTGAAAAGAAATTCAGTGATTGTGGATATTGTATTGAGACACTTGAATAAAAAGTTTAAGAGAAAATTAAATAGTGTCCATGCAAATTATGTTTTAATTTTGCAAGCAATCAAGATGTTCCTGAGAGATAAATAATTGGCCACCCATCTGCTAGATAAATGGATTCATAAAGCCAGATAGTTAAAGTTCATGGTGGTAGGATTGAAGCATTAGAAGGATAACTATCCCAAGGTCATGCCAACATATCAATTTGTCAATGAGATTGTGGAACAAAAGTTCTAGGGATATGTTGCTCCTACGGAGATGAAGATTAAGGAACTGAAGGCCAAGTATGTTGGAGTGTACCTCACACCACTACCAAAAATTAAGCATAACTATGATGAGGTAAAGCCATTGCAGGCATGGAAGGACCAAATGAATGATATCATGACAGCCCAGACACATGATATTTGCATAAATGTTTATATCGGTATGCTTAATGATACACTTGAGGAACTATCTTTTGTTATTAGTTTCTTAGAAGACTTTGATAAAGAGGCTACTTCAGTGATGGTGCAATATGTAACTTATAGGGATAAGATTAATTAGGTTATCACTTTCAAGTGGTCATTTGAAGAGGAATTTGAATTATGGAAGGCAATGTTTACTAATGAGTTTGGAATATGATCAAAGTAGTGGAGAAAATTGGATCAAGTATAGTACATGTTTGGCCTTAGATGTTACAATTGAATACACAAATGTTCTCTTAGATTAAAGTGCAGGTGGCTGATGTGGATAACTCCTGAGGTGAATAGAGTGGCACAACAATTAGAGATATTTATCATCCTAATGGGTTGCCTTTTGGAAGGCAGGTTTATCTTCTGCAAAAAATGAAAATAACTTTTGTCTTATGTGCGTTTCCCTCCAATTGTTGAGTGCAAATATAACAGCAAGGGGAATGTCTAGGGTATCAGTCCAATCAAGTGTTAACATGTGTGTTTCCTGACTTGAAGCTTTTTTGGCTTCCTTTCTTTATAAAAGGAATTTAGGGCTGAGGTACTGGGTCTTTTGTTGAATCCAAGATTTGAGAGTGGAGAATTGTAATACAGAAAGCATATGCATTGAGTCTGTATGTTAGATTTTGGAGTCAGGTAGGAGAATTTTGTCAATTATGGGGTTCCTAAGCATGTTTGTATTAAATATGGCAATATTTTGAGTCCATTGTCTCTCCAATTGTTATACTTCACATGAATCATAAATGAAATAATTTTCAAGGACTGGTTTCATTGATTTTCATTGTTTTTTACTATGAATTATACCATAATTGTGGCCATGATTCAAAGAACTAGTCAAGTTCTTTGGTTATTGTGTAAGTTCATGCAAGTTGGCAATTGGATTTATAAGTAGTAACAGATTCTTGGTATGGGTGTGTGCATTTTAATGCAATTCATATAGATCTTAATGGTTTAGGATGAAATTTTCCTTGTACTTCATTTCTTTCTCATTTGACTCTATGCTTTAGGATATGGCACTAATATTGGGATAGTGGTTATGTTTCTCATGTCTTTGGCTTTGATTTTAGAACATTTATTCAAAATATTTTCATATCGACCTATCGTTGTTTTATTTATGGTTCTCTACTAATAGGATTTGAGTCTTTGAAGGAATTTCCAATTTCTTGAAGGATTTCATCCATTTAGTGCTGATGGAGAACTTATTTGTTGCTATACAATGTGTATTTGAAATTGATTAGTTGTTTGTAAGAATCACATTATGGGATTACTCTCCCGAGTCACACAGAACCCAAAGTGTAGGAGAGTAAGCATTATTGCTTCTTCTTGTTAAGTTGGCCAATCCTCTCCTAAGATTCAATTATTGAGTGTGGTGAATTCACATAAGCTTTGAGGAAATCTGCTTCAGTTGTAAAAATATCCAATAGAATGATGACTCTATTGGGGACCTATCAAATTCAAAGTCTCTAGTGCAGATCTAGTATAGTCAGAGTCAAATGTTATGATATTCTTCATTATGGAAGAATAATTGTTTTAAATTTTGGTCATACTTTTCATGTCTAGTACATGAGTCTAGTCTTCATTCATTCTTTGTCAGTGTGTTGGGTAGACTATTTAGCAGGAAATTCAATTCAAATCTGCATATTTCATATAGGTTCACTTGCCTAGGTCTAACCTAAAGAGTAGAAGGTTTAATTATATAATTGTCCTTGTATGTTGTCCAAGAATGTTGTAAGGGCCTGGCAAACTCTTATGGTTAAAACCTGCATTTTTGAGACCCAACACTACCCATACAAATTTTGGAAACTAATTGATTTTTTTGTTTAATTTGTAGAATGGAGTCTAGTTTCTTAAAATGTAATTTATTTGAAAATTTGATGAACAGTTAATAGAAAAAAACACCAAACAATGATTTATTCCAAAAAAAGAGACATACAAACAAAATAAACTATGGATGAAAGGCTTAACTTTGTTAGAAACTGAAAAAAATTACATTGTTGGATAGCTAAGAGAGAACCTAACATTGCCCTAATGTTTAATTTGTTTTATATTGAACCACATGCAATCCTGATGGTTAGCACGAACCCTCTTATATGAAATATTGTAGAATTTGCAAAAATACGTCTCTGGTCATTGAGAATGCCCTCCAAGCCTTTGGGTTGGTATTCCAAGGAAAATACCAAACCCAAGGCTTGGGGATTACCACAGAAAGATATAATGCGAGCATGCTATAACGCGCTCGTGTTATGTCTTAGTTTTGAGTCTTTTTTTTCATTTGTGATGAACATGTCTAGCAAAACATAACAATAGTGTGGTATAACACACTCACATTATGTCTTGCTTTATGTTAAATGATAATCTAATGAATGTATGTTTATATATTTTTATGCTTGTATGTCATGTATGTATGTATGTATCAATGCATGTATATTGTATGTATGCCTATATGTATGTAAGTGTGTATCTACACATGTACATGTATGCTTTTATGTATGTAGGATTGTATGTACATATTTATTTTGATTATATGTATGTAAATATGTATGTCTTTAGACGGAGGGAGAATTTTAAGAGAGAGACAGAGAGTAGGGTGGGAGGGAAGGAGGAAGGTAGGGAGAGAGAGAGAGAGGGGGGAGAGAGAATTGAGACATGGGGAGGGAGAGAGGGAGGAGAGAGAGAGATAGAGAGAAACAAAGAGCTATGAAGGTAGGGTGCCAAAGGGAGATACTAGAGAGTGTGAGGGGGAGTGACAGGGAGAGACTTGAGAGATAGGTAGTGAGAGGGAGTGTGAGAGAGAGGGAGTGGGAGATAGAGGGAGTGTGAGTCAGATACCTGAGAGAGGGAGAGGGTGTGGGAGGGAGTGAGTTGAGATAGGGAGAGAAAGAGGGGGGTGGAGTGAGAGGGATATAAAGAGAGAGGGGGGAGAGAGATAGAGAGAGTTACCTAGGTAGGTTTCTAGAGGGAGAGACCTAAGAGAGAGGGGGTGGGAGGGAGAGACCCAAGAGAGAGGGAGTGGGAGAGAGATGGAGGGAGATAGAGAGATAGAGGGAGGGAGTGAGAGAGGGTGGTAGGTATTGATTGAATGAGAGGTATGTAGAAAGAGGGAGAGGGTAGATAGAGACAATTAGAGAGGGTAGGAGAGAGGGAGGGAGAGAGAGGTGATATGTATAGATAGAGAGGAAGCAATAGGTATTGAGGGTATACGGTTGAGGGATTAGGGTGGAGGACCTATAGGGTTGATGGTTTCTAGGGTATTAGGGTTTAAGAGTTGAGGGTTGAGGGGTTAGGGTCGATGGTAGAGGGTATAACGTAGAAGGTTTAAGGGTTTAGGGTTAATGGGTTTAGGGTTTAGGGATTAGGGTTGTGGGTAGAGGGTTTAGGGTATAGATTTTAGGGTATATGGTTGAAGGATTAGGTTGAGGGTCCAATGTAAAGGGTAGAGGGTATAGGGGTTGAGGGTTTAGGGTTTAGGGTTTAAGAATTGAGGGTTGAGGGATTAAGGGTTAAGGGTTGAGAATTGAGGGTTGGGGGTTTAATGTATAGGATAGAGGGTAGAGGGTAGAGGGTTTAAGGTTTGAGGGTTTCTGGTTGAGGGTTTAAGGTTGAGGGTAGAGGAGTGAGGGTATAGGGTATAGGGTGAAGGGATTAGGGCTGAGGGTCAAATGTATAGGGTAGAGGGTATAGGGGTTGATGGATTACGGTTTAAGGGTTGAGTGTAGAGGGTTGAGGGTTTAAGGGTTGAGGGTTTAAGGGTTGAGGGATTAAGGGTTGAGGGTTTAGGGATTAGGGTAGAGATTTTTATTGGATTTAAGGGTTTAAGGGTTGAGGGATTAGGGTGCAGGTTATAGGGTATTGGGTTGATGGTTGAGGGTAGAGGGTAGAGGGTATATGATTTAAGGGTTTAGGGTTTAGGGTTTAGGGTTGAGTGTTTAAAGGTCTAAGGGTAGAGAGGGAGGCATGGATGGATAGAGAGATGGAGGGAGAAGTGAGATAGAGACAAGGATAGAAGAAGGTGGAGGGAAATAGATATATGAGGGTTGAGGATCCAATGTATAGGGTAGAGCATTGAATAGAGGGTATAGGGTTGACAACCTGTAGGGTTTATGGATTACGGTATTGGGTTGAGGGTATAGGGTTGAGGGATTAGGGTTGAGGGTACATATGGTTGAAGGATTGGGTTTGAGATTCCAATTTATAGGGTAGAGGGTATCAGGGTTGATGGTTTAGGGTTTGAGGGTTGACGATTGAGGGATTAAGGCTTGACGGTTGAGGTTTTTGGTGTAGAGCACCTTCACTATTTTCACAATTTTGGTATGTTTTTCCTTGAAATTAAGGTCTACGTGGAGAAATGGTATGGTTTATTTTGTAATAAGTCCAAGGTGGCCAAATTCATGTTGAAGAAGCCATTTTTGGTTCGATCTAGGAAGGATTTTAATATTTACATCAATATTATGGAATAAGTTAGCGTTTTGTGTCTAATTAGGGGAGTACTTGGAAGTCCAAAAATCAAATATTTTTGAATTCCTTTTGGAATGATGTAACAACTTGAAAAGCCATTAAAAAGTGAGAAAATCTCTTGGGAATGGTTGGAGACTGAAGATTTTGAAGTTTGAAAGAAGAAAGTTATGTTTTTATGTGTTTTTTTCTAAGAAATTTTCTTTCTATTCTATACAACCTATACAACTAAAAATAAATAAGAAATATGTGTTGTTGATTAAATCATCAAGCTAGATTCATTTTGAATCATATTAGAAGGGTCCCCATTCAGTTATAGAGAAGACTGGGTCTTTTTTCTATAATTTGCTTTGTAACTAGGGTTTAAGAGTGTTTGTAACAAAAATGAATGATTGAAGGCCATTCCGTTGTTGTTAAATATTGTAGGTATGTGGAATGTTCCTATAGGAGTGTAGAATGGTGTTTTATTTTATTTCTTGGTAGTGTGCTAAGGAGGAATGAGCTTTGGAGTTGATAGGGTGACTATCCATTAAGGAAAACCTTGATTTTTGTGAGTAGTAGCTAGTTTTAAGACTGTTTAAGCGAAGGAGATGATGGATATGTAAGTTTGAAGACTGATACTTAGTTTTCATGCTAGTTCTGAGGTTAGATAAGGTAGTTTTGAGAGACTTTCTTTGGAAAAGAGGCCTAATTAGGCCATGGTAGAGCGAGGAAGGACGGTTTGAAGCACTTGAGTCCAAAGAAATCTTCATCAGGCTTTTAATATGTTGTAGAGTAGGGTAATGGGTCCCCAAAAGTGTGTTGTGAATTTCATGAAGAAATATGTAATAGGAGATATAGTTGAATAAGTGTGTCTCTTTTTCTACTAGGTTTCAACAGTCTTAATGAAGGAAGTGACTCAATTGTGAAGTGGGATCAGTTCTAGTTAGTCAAGAAGTGCTAACAGGAGTTAGAAACCACCCTATCTTGCATCAAGTGTTGAACTCCCACAAGGAGTTGCAATCTCACCAATTTTCAATGTAACTGACCTTTATCCCTTCAAGGGAACTATTTTTTAGGTAAAGAAGCAGGTGAACCTGAAAAAGATGGAGAACGGATCAAGGACCTTCCACCTACTCAACCAATGAAGCTTGAAGTTGTGTTGGACTCAAGGGAGGTGAATAGAACAAGGAGAAAGGTTTATAGAGAGCATTTGGTAAAGTGGCATAGATTGTCTGAGGAAGATGCAAAGTGGATGTTTGAAGAGGACATAGCTCAGCATGGTTTCTCTGTTGAAAACCTCATTTCATCAAGAGAATGAAGTAATTTCATCCTTGGGTGTATGGTGCAAAGCACCTTCACAGTTTTCACAATTTTGGTCTGTTTTTCCTTGAACTTAAGGTCTAGGTGGAGAAATGGTATTTTTACTATTGTAATAAGGCCAAGGTGGCCAAATTCATGTTGAAGAAGCCATTTTTGGTTCGATCTAGGAAGGATTTTAATCTTTACATCAATATTATGGAATAAGTTAGTGTTTTGTGTCTAATTAGGGGAGTAGATGGAAGTCCAATAGTCAAATATTTTTGAATTCCTTTTGGACCAATGCAACAAGTTGAAAAGCCATTAAAAAGTGATAAAATCTCTAGGGAATGGTTGAAGACTGAATATTTTCAAGTTTGAAAGAAGAAAGTTCTATTTTTATGTGTTTTTTTTTCTGAAAGACTAAGTTTCTTTCTATTTTGTACAACCTGTACAGCTAGCCATCAATGAGAAATTTGTGTTTTTGAGTATAGAATCAAACTAGATTCATTTTGAATCATATTAGAAGGGTCCTCATTCAGTTACAGAGAAGATTTGGTCTTTTTTCTGTAATTTGCTTTGTAACTAAGGTTTGAGAGGGTTTGTAACAAAAAATGAATGATTGAAGGTCATTCCACTATTGTTAAATGTTGTAGGTATGTGGAATGGGCATGTAGGAGTGTAGAATGATGTTTTATTTTATTTTTTGGTAGGGTATTAAGGAGGAATGGGCTTGGGAACGAGCTTTGGTGTTGATAGGGTGTTTTTCCATTAAGGAAAACCCTGATTTTTGTGAGTCGCAACTAGTTTTAAGACTATTTAAGCGAAGGAGATGATGGATATGTGAGTTTTAATACTGATACTCACCTTTCATCCTAGTTATGAGGTCATAGAAGGTATTTTTGAGGGACTTTCTTTGGAAAAGAGGCCTAATTAGGCTATGGTAGAGCGAGGAAGGATAGTTTGAAGCACTTCAGTCCAAAGCAATCATGGTTAGGATTTTAATATGTTGTAGAGCAGGGTAGTGGGTCCCCAAAAGTGTGTTGTGAATTTCATGAAGAAATCTATAATAGGAGATATAGTTGAATAAGTGTGTCTCTTGTGCTACTAGGTTTCAATAGTCCTAATGAAGGAAGTCACTCAATTGTGAAGTGGGATTAATTCTAGTCAGTCAAGAAGTGCTAAGAGGAGTTAGAAACCACCCTATCTTGCATTAGTTTTAATGTATAGGGTAGAGGGTTGATGGTTTAAGTTTGAGAGTAGAGGGTTGAGGGTCCAATGTATAGGGTAGAGGGTATAGGGTTTGAGGGTATAGAGGTTGAGGTATTAGGGTTTAAGGGTTGAGGGATTAGGGTTGAGGGTAGAGGATTGAGGGTAGAGGGTAGAGGGTTTAAGGGTTTAGGGTTTAAGGGTTGAGGGTATAGGGTATAGGGTATAGGGTTTAAGGTTGAGTGTTTAAGAGTTTATAGGGTAGAGGGTTTAAGGGTTGAGGGTTTAAGTTTGAGGGTAGAGGATTGAGATTATAGAGTTGGGGAATTAGGGTTGAGGGTCCAATGTATTGGGTAGAGGCTAAAGAGGTTGAGGGATTAGGGTTTAAAGGTTGAGGGATTAAGGGTCAAGAGGGTTGAGGGATTAGGGTAGACATTTTACTAAGTTGGGTTAAGGGTTGAAGAATTAGGGTTGATGGTAGAGGATTGAGGGTAGAGTGTAGAGGGTTTAAGGGTTTAGGGTTTAAGGGTTGAGATTTTAAGGTTGAGGGTAGAGAATTGAGGGTATAGGGTTGGGGGATTAGGGTTGAGGGTCCCATGTATAGGGTAGAGGGTATAGGGGCTAAGGGATTAGGGTTTAAGGGTTGAGGGTTGAGAGTTGAGGGTTGATGGATTAAGGGTCAAGAGAGTTGAGGGATTAGGGTAGAGAGTTTACTAAGTGAATTTAAGGGTTTAAGGGTTGAGGGTAGATGGTAGATGGTTTAAGGGTTGAGGGTTTGGGGTTGAAGGTTGAGGGTAGAGGGTTGAGGGTATAGGGTTGGGGGACTAGGGTTGAGGGTCCAATGTATATGTTAAAGAGTATATGGAATGATGGATTAGGGTTTAAGGGTTGAGGGATTAAGGGTCAAGAGTATCAAGGGATTAGGGTAGAGAGTTTACTAAGTGGGTTTAAGGGTTGAGGGATTAGGTTTGAGGGTAGAGGGTTTAAGGTTTTAGGGTTTAAGGGTTGAGGGTATAGGGTTTAGGTTTTAGGGTTGAGTTTTTAAGGGTTTATAGGGTAGTGGGTAGATGGTTAAAGTTTGAGGGTAGAGTATTGAGGGTATAGGGTTGGGGGATTAGGGTTGAGGTTTCAATGTATAGGGTATATGGTATAGGGGTTGAGGGATTAGGGTTTAAGGTTTGAGGGTGTAAGGATTAAGAGTCAAGAGGGTTGAGGGATTAGGGTAGAGAGTTTACTAAGTGGGTATAAGGGTTTAAGAGTTCACGGATTAGGGTTTGAGGGTAGAGGGTATTGGGTTGAGGGTAGAGGGTAGATGGTTTAAGGGTAGAGGGTTGGGGGTTTAAGGTAGAGTGTAGAGGTTTGAGGGTATAGGCCCAATGTATAGGGTATAGGGGTTGAGGGATTAGGGTTTAAGGGTTGAGGGATTAAGGGTCAAGAGGGTTGAGGGATTAGGGTAGATAGTTTACTAAGTGGGTTTAAGGGTTTTAGGGTTGAGGGATGAGGGTAGAGGGTTGGGGATTTAAGGTTGAGGGTAGAGGATGGAGGGTATAGGGTTGGTGGATTAGGGTTGAGGGTCCAATGTATAGGATATAGGGTATAGGGGTTGAAGGATTATGGTTTAAAGGTTGAGGGTAGAGGATAGAGGGTATAGGGATTAAGGGTAGAGGGGAGAGGGGAGACAGATAGAATTAGGGTATAGGGGTTGAGGTTATAAGGGTTAAGGGTAGAGGGTAGAGGGAATAGAGATAGAATTAGGGTTTAAGGGTTGACGACAGAGGATAGAGGGTAGAGGGGGGAGACGTAGAACTAGGGTATAGGGGTTGAGGGTATAAGGGTTAAGGGTAGAGGGGAGAGGGGAGAGAGATAGAAGGAGTGATTAAGGGTTGAGGGTAGAGGATATAGGGTATAAGGGTTAAGGGTAGAGGGTAGAGGGTAGAGGGGAGAGAGATAAGAGGAGTGGGTGAATAAGAGAGAGAGTTGAGAGAGGGAGAGGGGGTAGGAGGGAGAGATTTGAGAGAGATGTAGAGAGGGTAGAGGATATAGGGTATAAGGGTTAAGGGTGGAGAGTAGATGGGAGAGACAAAATTAGGGTATAGGGTTTGAGGGTATAAGGGTTAAGGGTACAGGGTACAGGGGAGAGAGATATAATTAGGGTTTAAGGGTTGATAGTAGAGGATAGAAGGAATAATGGTTAAGGGAGGAGGGGAGAGGGGGGAGAGAGATTTAGGGTATAGGGGTTAAGGGTATAAGGGTTAAGGGTAGAGGGTAGAGGGGAGAGAGATAAAATTAGGGTTTATGGGTTGAGGGTAGAGGATAGAGGGTAGAGGGGAAAGACATAGAATTAGGGTATAGGGGTTGTGGGTATAAAGGTGAAGGGTATAGGGGAAAGGGAAGAGAGATAGAAGGAGTGAGTAAGGGTTGAGGGTAGAGGATAAAGGGTATAAGGGTATAAGAGTTAAGGGTAGAGGGGAGAGGGGAGAGAGACAAAGTGAGTGAGTGAATGAGAGATAGATTTGAGAGAGGGAGAGGGGGTAGGAGGGAGAGATTTGAGAGAGAGAGGGAGGGAGTGGGAGAGACATAGAATTAGGGAATAGGGGTTGATGGTATAAGGGTTAAGGTTATAGAGTAGATTGGAGAGAGATAGAACTAGGGTTTAAGGGTTGAGGGTAGAGGATAGAGGGTATAAGGGTTAAGGGTAGAGGGGAGAGAGATAGAATTAGGTTATAGGTGTTGAGGGTATAATGGTTAAGTGTAGAGGGTAGAGTGGATAGAGATATAATTAGGGTTTCAGGGTTGAGGGTAGAGGATAAAGGATAGAGGGTATGAGGGTTAAGGGTAGAGGGTAAAGGGGAGAGACATAGAATTAGGGTATAGGGGTTGAGGGTATAATGGTTAAGGGTAGAGGGGAGAGGGGAGAGAGATAGAAGGAGTGAGTAAGGTTTGAGGGTAGAGGATAGAGGGTATAAGGGTTAAGGGTAGAGGGGAGAGGGAAGAGAGACAAAAGGAGTGAGTGAATGAGAGAGAGAGTTGAGAGAGGGAGAGGGGGTAGGAGGGAGATATTTGAGAGAGAGAGAGGGAGGGAGTGGGAGAGAGATATAGGGTAGAGGATAGAGGGGATAGATATAGAATTAGGGTTTAAGATTTGAGGGTAGAGGATAGAGGGTATAAGGGTATAAGGGTAGAGGTGATAGAGATAGGAGTGAGTGAATGCAAGAGATATTTGAGAGAGGGAGAGGGGGTAGGAGGGAGAGACTTGAGAGAGAGAGAGAAATAGAGTGAGTGGGAGAGAGATAGAGGGTAGAGGATAGAGGGGAGAGAGATAGAATTGGGGTATAGAGGGTATAGACAAAGAGAGAAAATAAATCTATTAAAAAACCAACTTTCTCATAACACGAGCATGTTTTGAAGTATATATGTGACCATTTTTAGTAAGAAATAATGTGCTCACATTATAATGCAAGTGCAATTTGGCTTTCTGTAAAAATGGTAAAAAAACTCAATATACCCATGATCTCAAGGCCCACATTTTGCATATTCTCTTGGTTTGTGCGTGCTCTGAAAAAAGTAGATTTTTGATGATGTTGTGAAGTGTACATGCATGTTTTTCACATTCCACCACCTTTTTCATGATCTTTCCACCACATTTGCTTGAAATAGCAGAAGTTTCACGTTGAAAGGCATATAATATCAATTTAAGTCTGAATTCCATTCAAAAGTTATATACAATTGAAGTTTGGAGGGGAACAAGCTTTTGAAAAAGTCAAATTGTTGAGGAGTTTGAAGAAAGAAGAAGAAAAGGCTACATATTTGAGTAGAACTCCTCCATTTCAAACTCTTTTTTTTTAGGTATGTGAAGTCTTTACACATTTTATTTCATTCTATCATGGCTTGGTTTCATTTTCATTATTTTGCATATTCTATGTTGATCATTGTTTGTTTGTCATTATAACCTTAGGTTGTTAATGCATATTTTAAATTACATAATTCTATACACTTTCCAATTACATTTTTAAACCACATCCCTTTGAGGCATTTTCTTATTTAACAATTGACTCACCTTGTGTATGATTCCACATTTTGAATACACATATATATGACATAATTTTTAAGGAAGTAAAAAAAACATCATCTCTCAATCCTTTATTGTGGATGTACATACCACTCTCCAAAGATTTAAGATGCAAAGCATCTACACAATTCCACAAACTTCAAGGGTAATTTTGACCCTAATCCCAAATTGAGAAGATCAACAAAACTTTCAACCAAGATTGACTTAAAATTTCAACCAAAATCCACAACTTTGTAACTTGTTTCACTTTGCTAAAAGGAACTGAATTACCAAATCAAGTTACCAACTCACCATAGATGCTAAGAACACCTTGAAAATCATTATCTTGATTGGTTCAAAACAAAAACACCATTGGAAAACTCTGAATCACTCAACTCATCAAACATTCTCACCAAGACACCAATTTTCACCTTGTTTCCATATTGCTATTAAGCACTAAAATAACAAATCTTGACTCCAAACATTTACTAATGTAACCAAGGGAGGTTCTACAACACACTTATCACAAAATTCAACCAAAAAAACAACTATGAGTTCTCCAAAATCTCTAATTCACACTATCTCAATCAATTCTCATAATTTCCTTGTAGCATCAAAAATCAACTCAATCGAGTAAATATTCTCAATGACCTTCTTTCAGACCAAAAATTGAATCATTTCAAAGACCCATCAGGGAACCTTTCAAGATATCTCAGACACATAATAGGTTTCTTTGTCACAACTCACTCAAATCAGGCATCTAACGCCAACTAGACCTCAAATTAGGCCTATTTTACAAAGGGACTCAATTTTAAACTTTCAATTTCACTCCAAATTCACTTGGGAAGCAATCTGTTGGTGTCAAAACCTAGCATTCCATAATTGTTAGAAACTCATCCACCAAAGTACCAAACCCAAAAACCCCCTTTTCTAGGCAAAAACCTAGGGTTTTATTAAAAAAAATTCTCCCAATCCTCTCACAACTCTACGATAACTTCAAAAAAGACCCAATTGACCTGCACAAACTCAATTCATCAAGAAATCACACTGCCCCAACATAATTCTCACTTTTCCATATCAAAACCTCACTATTTCACTTGGAAAACTTAAATTTCCCCTCTAGGGAAACATTCCCAACACCTTCTTCGACCTCCCCTGCACTCGCAGACATTATCCAAACCTTCCCCACATTTTATTTGGCTATTCTATCGAGATACAACAATGGAAAGTAGGTGGAATGGCCTAATTTGACATTTTAAGGCGTCAAACCCTTAACTCTAATTTACATAGGCAATTTTGGGAAAACAACTAAAACTCCCTCCAAATGAAATATTAGACTATAAAAACCTCTTTCAATTCATGATACAAATGAATCCATAAATTTTTTGAGCAATTAATTACTATATGGGGCCATACATGTCTGAACAAGAGGGAAAAATACAAAAAATCTAATAAAATCAATAATATTTTAATTATTTCTTCTTCCAAATCTTCAAAAGAAAACTTACATAGATGGCTTTTACCTTAATTATTTTTTTTCACTCCAAAATAACTATTCAACTCCCAAAAATTCACTTTTGAATGCTTATGACTGTTGGTATTCCCTTACAAGGCAATTTTGCAATTTTTTATGACAACTTTACAACTTTTCAATATTTTGCACTTTCTACAAATTTGACATTCTAAACACCTAATATTCATCTAAAATGACTAATTACAATAGAAAATGGTCTCATAGATCTTATTTTATGCAAAACCCCCAAAATCCTAAAGCTTAGACCTTAAAACCTTGAATTGAAAAAAAAAACAATGGTGCCCCTGCACCATTTGCCAAGCCCAAATTCTTCTTAACCATCATCATCTTAACAGGAGAAAAGAAACATCACCTTTTCATAACATAATATCATCAGTTTCACAACTTATTGCACTTAGTTTGGATATGTCTACACATGGTAACCAAACCACCTCCAAGCCTTTACCACTATCATTTCACCAAACTGTAACCTATAGGCACCATTTCTTGCATGGAAATTGATGCAGAGGATCAATGGGTACACAATTTTTTTGACAAGAATTAAAGACTAGGGCTTGATTAACTCCCTAACACACTCACAAAGTCTCATGAAAGGAATAGGCTTCCAAGGTCTCCAATCCACACCAAGGGTTTAAGGTCTTTGCATGAATCTTATAAGGCATCTAACAAGATTAAGACAATAAACCATACACAACTTGACCACTCAAACTACCGAGAAACACCATTTTGTAGAGACACTACTCCAAACCACCTACAAGATAATAGTCCTTCCACAAGGGACTATCACTCATAGACTCTTTTCCAAGATCTAAAACATATGTCAAAACCACTATAGACTCTTTTGGAAGAAACAACTCAAACTAGCACTGCTCTACTTAGAAAAGAAGGCTATTTAGGCCACTTTCCCAAAGAGAAACCCTTAAAATATTTTCACCCATCACTAATTTCAATTCCAACACACTAGACCAACTACCTCAAGACCATTCTCACAATATTGGGTGGAGCTACAAAGATTGTACTCACCAAATGCTTAGAACTCAGCTTTAAAGCCAAATAGACTTGCAACCAAGGAGGGTTTATTGAAAATCGAGCTTCCACAACACCCCACACTCTACCAAAAATTGGAACACCTTAGAAATGGCCTTCAAATTATTTAAAAACCAACTCCCAACCTTTACCACTGTTATTTCATCAGAATCTTACTTTAAACCTCCATTTTGGGTCAAAACTCATAAGGAAACATCTAGGACAACAACTCAAAATCACTCCAGTCATCTCTCCAACTCTTTAATCCTTCTTAAACATTGAAAGCTTCTTGATATCCTTCTTTCCACTTATTTTCAAGAAAAACCACTAGATATAATAAGAATAAATGGATTTTTAGTGTCTCAAAACCCCAAAACAGGGTTTATTGAGAGTCTTATTCTCACACCCTACCTCAGCTTTCCAAAGCATCAAACATACTCCAAATGACCTATAAAATCTTTAAAAATGTTAAAAAATTTCTTCCAAAAGTTTCTTCTACACTTTCCTTCTCATAACCACCAATTTTCACTCAAATGCATAATATTGTCAACTAGGGCATCATGCCCAAACATTCAAATTCACCTCCCCTGCTCTTCCAAAGCTTCAAAAACCTTGTAAAAGGTATGCACAAACTTTTTTAACTGATCTCCAACCTTCTTGAGTGCATTTAAAATGAATTTCAACTTTGAGTAATTACTTTCATAGGAAAAACTCAAAAAATTCAGTGGGGGTAGCTATCAAAACCTCACCAAATCTTATTCCTTGCTCAAAATCCTACATCTACATCTAATAAATTTTCAGACATCCTTTATTTCCTTACACAACATATCACAAAAACTCATACAACTATTTAGGAACAAAACCCTCAAAAAAGTGCTTCTATGTTGTCCTAGATCTCCAATTAGGTCACTTTTACAAAGGAACACCCCTTTAAAGTTACTTCCCACCCAAAATTCCCTTGTAAAGTCATGTACCAGGTTTCTAAAACCTCAAGATCCACCATTTTTAATTATAGGAAGACCCACTAACTCACCCAACCATGAAACCCTCAATTTGGCTTGTTTTAGGGAGGGTTTATTGGAAATATGCGTTCCCAAACTATTTTCAATCTAACAACACTTAAAAAAAATTAGAAATTATTTGAACAAACTTAATTAACCTTCAAAAGTTTCTGCCCCAAATATTTTCACCTATCACCACCCTCTAACCACCAAATTTGATAAAAAAAAAAAGGAATGCCATCTAGAGCATCACACAAAACCACTTTCAAGGCATCGCCTGCTCGTAAATCTCATTCAACATCTATTCCTACAATTTTGGACTCATTCCATCAAGTTACAGAATTGGAAATAGGTGGAATGAGTCAATTTATCATTTTAAGAAACCACAACCCTTCAAAATAGGGTTTTAGACCTTATTCATGACAAAAAAGACAACACACCGAATGACCTATCACAAACCAAAATTGCAGCTTACCTAGGTGCCCCTACACCACATGGGTTCTCCATGCTTCCATTTTTAGTGTATCTTGCAATCATGGCATGCCACATTACCACATTTCTTTAAGGCATTCCATCGAATAAAATCATGTGACCTTTGTCTATGCTAGAAATACTCTTCTAGAGGATGATTGTAAGCATTTTTTTTTAAGCCTTCAATGATATATATTTAGTTTATTTGAATGGATAAATTTTTTAGGAACAAATATTCATCTCATTACCCCTCTATAGGTAAAATTATCCATCATGCTGAAGAAATGGAAAAGGAATAAACTAACAGATTAAGAGTATGAAACCTTCAAAGAAAAGGAGAGAGAACGGGTGGCGACATATCATGAAAAGAATAAATTGGAAATGATTGACGAAAAAAATCCAATTGAAGAGAAACCTCAAATGTCAAAAAGAGAACAAGCATTGGCAGCACACAAGGCACAAATGCAAAAGCATTGTGGTAAGATAGATTCAAATACCGTAGTTGGAGACACCCCTCTATGGAAAGTGAATATGAAGGAACACCATTAATCACAAAAGAATATGAAGGGACAAAATCTACCACAAGTGAATATGGAGAGACACCATCTATCACAAGTGAATATGGTTGGACACCATGCAACACATCTTACGTTGAGAGTAAATCATCACTAAGATTTGATAAATAAGTTTTATCATCATCCCCATGTGAACCTCAAGGTATGTCTTCTACTCCACCCATGAATGAAGGTATGCAATCTATCCCACCTCAATTAAATATTGATGAAATGTTGAGGAGTATGTACTTAGGAGAACACCACCTAGAATTTTGCGTAGAAAGCCAAAGTATTTGATTAATATTGATGAGGATATTTTTCAGCACATGGAAGGTAAGATTGGAACATGCACTTGTAGAAGATATGCTGATAAGATTTTGAAATCATTCTTTGAAAGAATAAATGAGACCACAAGATGACAATTATTTGTTGAAATGATGTGGGGTATAAAGTATAGAAACATCATGACGACTCTTGGGTTGACAACATCGAATGCATCGAGTGAAAACACTATTGTGAAGAATCTAATGGATGCTTATGAGAGTGTGGGTAAGACCTCATGCTCAAAGGATAGTAATGTCACCTGACGTGTCATTACATCGACTTTGGTAAGTAGTCAAACAAAGAGATCTCGTCTCATTAAAAGGATGAGTGAACAAATGAGAATTTGTAGGACTTTGTTAAGAGCCCTTCAAAGGCGGGAAATAATTGAGGGCACCAATTCAAATGAATTATGGGCATTCTAGGGGAGACTTCCATGGAAAGATAAAGAAATTGTTGAAGCATTGAGAAAACTAATTGAAGAGTATTGGAATAATAACAGAAGGCCATCTTCAAATAAAAGGGATGTGGTAAGATGGAGAATCAGTAGTTAGAACCATGAGCCACATCCAAAGCATTTTTTGGATACAAATCAAACACAATGTTTTATAAATTTCAACATGATTATCCTCAAATTAGTATTTCTCAAAGATATTTTGAAATTCTTAAACCTTTTTATGTCAAGATAAATCACACACACTATTTGTTGTTGTAGACTACATATTGAATTCTCTAACCATTATGATGTTTATCGTTCTATATGTTTAGATTTCCATACTAAAGATGTTTTGCAGGATTGTGGCTTTGAAGCACCACCAAAATCATCAAGAGAGTTCTTATAAAAAAAAATATGTGAAATAGTGGATGGCCAAATATTCTACAAGACATCATGCTTGGATAGTTCATGTGAGAGTTGAGATGGCTTGCAACGTATGCCATTATGTAAACATATGGAAATCATAGATGAGGTGGGAAGAAAACTAGTAGAGTTCAAGAAGTATACAATAGTGGAATACATTACAAAAGATGGGTCTCAAGAAAAGAGGTGTGATTTGGTTATTGAGAAGATTCCAGTGTATTAGTTTATGTCCATGTTTCGTGACAATATAGTGTCTAAGTATGCAAGGCATACCCGTAGAGCACGATGGTTGGACACGTAATTCAAGTTATGAAAGGACACATTTCTAGTTGGTAACATAGTATCAGTGGTTGAATTTGTAGAGAACTACTCTCTAAAGCCACACAGTGAGGTGTAGTCATAGTATTAAAACTCCACACAAGTTTTGATATTTGTGCACATAGCATTCATTCATGTAGTTGATAGTACAAAAGACCAAAGGAAGGTATTGAGGGAGTATCACATTTCTATTAGTGATGATAACACACATTCTCCAAAGTTCATGCAAGGATTCTTCCAGATGTTTTACAATGATTTTTCTTAGAGGGACATAGCATACGAAAGTCATATAATATGGTCAGATAACTATGCAACATATTTCAAGAACTCACGCATTTTCTATTGGTTGAGCATGATGCATGTCATTAAAGGTGTTCAAAATATGTGGAGCTATTTTGAGGCTAGACATGGAAAGAGAGAGCATGATGGTGCAGGAGCATGTGTGAAAAAAACATTAGCATGAGAAGAGTTAAAGTCTAAAGACAGTGCAAAGTTGATAAATGCAAGATCAATTGTCGAGTGGTGCAATGCTTCGATGGGTTTAGGTAATGAGGGTACATCTTCAGTTTGTAGATTTTTTTGGTTGATGGATGATACTAACATTGAACCATATGAGGATTGTTGGACACTAACATGATCAAGTGAGCTAAACTCTTTCCTTAGCTCAGATGTAGGTTCATGGAGTATCAATACATAGAGGATGGCATCCTTTTGTTCTTCATGTACAATGCACACTTGGAATGATTATGAGTTAGGGGAGTGGGTTGATAGATGCTTGACAAGTTATCTTAGCCCACTTCACATGTATCACCCTCCGATGGCATTGGAAGAAACACATATGGAATCATTGCTCGACTTTGACCATGTATCAGATATAGTTCAATTAGGTAATATATCTACTTGCTTAGTTTTTGAAATTCCTATTGTTATCTTATTTTTCCTTGTATTCATAATGTTGATTGATTTGAAGATATTTGCTACACATATCAATGCAGGGAATGTTTATGCAATTAATGTAGATGAAGACAACTAAGAGGGAACAAACTATTACTTATGTCTTTGTGTTGAGTCCAAAAATAAATTGGATTCACTAGTTAAAAATGGAGAAGACATAGAATACCCAACAGGCTTAGTTGTTGTTACTGGAACATGGCTTAGAAGGTACCCACATAAGAGTGTTAAACATTGGTTGTTTCATGACTTTGACATGCATCATAAGATTCTTCATTACTTGAACCTTGTTGTGGCATCCAATGTTCATTTGACCAAATATGGGGGTATACCTTGTGGAAGGTCCGTGAGTCTAACCATAAAGCAATACTTGACACAATAAAGAGTAGAGAAGACCCAAATGGTTTGTTGGATTAATTTGTAAGTATGCACATCGGTTCTTATTAATTTATACTTTTATGCACATTAAAATTTATTATGCCAATGCTATCATAATATTTTAATTTTCCTAGTTGTAAGTAACCCGCTAAAAATTGATTGGTGTCCCCTTGCTGAAAAATGCAGATTTATGAGCCATCCAAGAGAATCTCAACCAGAAAATCAATGCAACATCCTTATTTTGATGATCTTGACAAATCTCAATTATGATTTTAAGCCATTAAAAAAGTGTGTGTGAAGCTTGGTGAGGGAATTTCAAGATTCATTTGAAGTTAAACTTATCATGAGCACCTATGATGTAGAAATTATAAGAGAATCTTGAATTTCAAGTTATTCTGTTCATGAGAGGTGTTGTGTGCAATAGGTAACTTGGAACTCCTAGTGAAGATGTATGACTAGAAGTGACTAAGTTGAGAGACTGGCATGCCTATCCTCAATGTAAGCATCAAGATTTATGTGTTTTTGTTCCCAAGTTGGAACCAAATGTTGTGGATTTTTTGTTTGTAAGTTCCTTCCATCTATTTTCATTTCATTTCCATGTTGGATGGTCTTTCTTTTTCTTCTTTTCCTTTACGTATTTGTAAGTAAACTACTAAAAATTGATTGGTCTCTCCTTGTAGAAAATGCTGATTTGTAAAGCCATCAAAGAGAATTTCAACCAAAAAAGCAATGCAACATCATTATTTTGATGATCTTGACAAATCTCAATTCTGATTTGAATCCATTATGGGATCATGTGTGAAGCTTAGCAAGGTAATCTCAAGTTACTCATTTGAAGTTAACCTCATCATGAGAACCTATGATGTAGAAATTATAATAGAATCTCAAATGTATGAGTGAAATTGTAAAATATATGTGAGAATGAAGTAACTAATGAATTATAATGAGATTTAATTGTAATGAGATTTACTGAAATATTGAAATTTTGTGCAAGGCACCAAGCTTATTGAGTAAATTTGGTTCATGGAAGTCTTAAATTAGTTTTGTGTTTTGAGTTTTTTCAATTGAATAAGGTCATATTAGACCAATTTATAATGTAATAAGTAATTTTATTTGGTTTTGGGGTCATTTTGGAGTTCATGTTGCATATTTGTCAAAACGATATAAAATTGCAAAAATTGAAAAGTTGTCAATGTGAAAAAAGTGCAAAAAAATGTAAACTTGAAGAAGCCCAATGGTCATGGGAATTAAAAGGGAAGTTAGATCCATTTTAATAGGTTGTTCAAGGTTTAAATATGTTGGTAACTTGAAGGAAGGGTTGTTGAGGGTTTTTGTGAAGGAAAAATAATAAAAATCCCCTGATTTCTCTTGTAATTATGTGTGTTTGATTGATTTTTTTTGTTGCAAACTATTAGACTTGGCCATACAAAAGTATTATGTCCTAAAATATTTTCCAATTCATAGATATAGGTGTTGATACAAAGCTAGGTGGGCCACATGCACAATCAAACAGATTAGTACCAAGATCATAAACTTGACTTCTTGATTAGCTCTCCAAAACACTCACAAAACTCAACAATGGTGTAAGTCACCAATGGCTCCAATACACACTAAGGTTCTCAAACCTTCACATGAATTCAAATAGGAATATAAAAATATAAAAATACTCATAAAATATTAACTAAACCACTCTCAAACCTCAAAGAACCATGCTTAGCCACAATCCCACTCCAAACCTTCACAAGCTAGTAGCCCTCTCCCAAGGGACTGTCAAACATATCTACAGATCCAAATGGCTTCTCCAAACTATAACAATAGATTTAGATACCCTTTTCCATGATCATAAACATATATCAATATTACTATAGACTCCTTTGAAAGGAACACCTCAAAATCTTACTTTACCATAGGGGCAACTAGGCTAATTAGGCCTCTTTTGCAAAGAGACACCTTCCAAAACACCTACAATTCATTGAAACTCAAAAGAAAATATTTAGTTAGGTTACCAAAAACAAAATTCCATAATTTTAAGAACTCCAAACACTCAACAAGCTACCAATCCACTAAACCATCACTTTCAAACCTCCAAGACTAGGTTTTCCAAAAAGCCTTATTGAAAATCACTCTTCCCACACTTAAACTCTCACAACCAACACCCAAAACATACCATAGCATGTCTATACATGCTTAAAAGACTCACAAAAGACTGCCCCAATGGATTTCATCCATTCTCACCCTAAAACCATTGAATTTCACTCAAAATCACTCATTTTCACTACCAAGGTTACATGCCATGACTCCAAAATGATCTTCGCCACTTCAAGAATCAACATCTATCCTATTACTAACCTAATGGACTCATAAAACCTTATAATCATCTAATGGCCATCAAAATAGGCTTATTACATCATGAAAATGGTCTATATGACTTTATTTAACTCAAAACAAGACTTCAACACCTAAATTTCAAAATTTTGCTTGGTGCCCCTACACCAGGTGTTAGCTACGTTTTGGTTTTGGAGTAAAGGAAATTCATTGATTTTTAAGAATTTTACTGTCAAATTACTAACTGTCGGTCTCTACAATTGACCATAAGGGTTTAAAGACCAAAAATGAATAAATGACTCATTCCACCTATTTTTTCTCTTTGAATGAGTAAAAAATGGTAGGATTAGATGTAGGAATAATATTTCAAAGTAGTGAAATCTTTTAGGAGTGCTTTTGGTTGTTGTCCCAGAAGAAATTGGGTGAATTTTAGCTTGAAAATGGAGTTTCGATGTTGGGTTTTGGTGAAATTGTATTAGGCAATATTGGGAGATGATTGATTTGGAATGAGTAGGCATATATTGAAGTGTTTGAAGCTTTGGAAGGGCAGGAAAGGTGAGTTGAGTGCCTGGGCATGATTCCCTAATTGTCAAACTATGTATTTTGTGTGAAATGTGATGGTTAGAGGAGGGAAGTCATACAAAATATTGGGGGAAGAAAATTTTAATGAACCTTCAAGCATGTACAGATATAACTAAAGGTGTTTGAGGCCTTGGTTGGCTATGTAGAAGCCTGTAACAATGTTTTTCAATAAACCCCTTTGGAAAGGCATAAAGTGAGGGTTTCATGTTTTAGTGTCATAGGAAATGATTCTTTGATCAAAAGTTGTGGATTTGGAGGTTTTGTAAAATGGTAAGTGACTTTCATTGAATATTTAGGTTTGGAAAGTTGTTTGAGTGGGTGATGCTTTGTTAAAGTGGCCTAATTGAGGTCTAGGACAAGATAGTTGCATGATTTTGGAGAAGTTGGTCCAAAGTGACCTATGTTTCTTTTGAGATATGATTTGTAATATTTTGAAGGGTGCCTAAAAATACAATTGGTTAGTTGGTTTGAGATTCGATATGATATTTTTGGTCCAGAAACTAGGTCTGTAGACCTACAAGGGAATTTGAGTGAATTTGTGAAGAGTTGGAGAGATATGTTTAAAAGGGTTGCAAAGTTGTTTCTAAAGGCTTGAATTGTGATTGTAGGTTGATTTCCTCCCTGATCTATGTCAAAATTTATTACTGCCATCAAACATTTGTAATTCAAGCAACATAATCCCTTAAAAGTCTAAATTGCAAAAGGGAAACAATATTCAACGACCTGTTACCTAGATTCGGTGTTGATTATGGGAATTTCGTCTAAGGCATCAAGATCATGTAGGGAACATATACAATAAATTCTCTCAATTTATGTTATCTCAGAGTCATTTTTTTGTGGTGTCCAATTTTGAATTCATGGAAAAAGTGTCAATTGCAAGCAATGTAAAGTTGCAAAGTGATGCAACTTTCATTCTGAAACTCATTTGACTAAATAGAGTGTTTCAATGTGTCTGAATAGGTATTTTTACACTAGGAATGATCCTATTTTGCACCCAAACATGCAAAATCACTCCAAGCTACGTTCAATCAGATCGATCCCTTAAGTGTCCAGAGTGCAAAATGGCTGCAAAATTGAGCATGGTGTTACTCGGATACTATGATGCTTAGAAACTTCTTGTATGATCCTATGGGATTGTGTTGGGACCCTCTATAATAACCTCTCTTGGTTCTCACTATCTCAAAGGAATTTTCCCATGCTGGTGAATATTCACTTGGGGAAAAAGTTGTCAAATGCAAGTATTTGAAAGTTGCAAAGTGGTGCAACTTTTGTTCTACAACTCATGTGACCAAATAGAGTGTTCCAATGTGTCCTAATAGGTATTTTTACTCTAGGCATGGTTGTATTTCACACCCAAACATGCGCAATCGCTTCGAGCTACGTTCAATCAGATTGATCCCTTAAGGGTCCAAAGTGCAAAATGGATGCAAAATTCAACATGGTGTTACTCGGATATTGTGATTCTTACAAAATTCTCATCTGATCCAATGGGATCACATTGGCCCCCTCTACAATAACTCTCTCATTTTTTTCTACAGGTCAAAGGAATTTTCCTGTGGTGGCGAATTTCCACTTAGAGAAAAATTTGTCAAATGCAAGTAGTTGAAAGTTGCAAAGTGGTGCAACTTTCATTCTGCAACTCGTCTGACAAAATAGAGTGTTCCAACCCATACAAATAGGTATTTTTACACTAGGAATGGTCCTCTTTTTCACCCAAATATATAGAATCGTTCTGAGCTACGTTCAACCATATTGATCCCTTAAGGGTCTAAAGTGCAAAATAGCTACAAATTTCAACATGGTGTTACTCAAATAACGTGACACTTATAAACTTCTCATCTGATCCTATGGGATTGTGTTGGGCCCCTCTATAATAACCTCTCTCATTTTTTTCTATCTCAAAGGCATTTCCCGCAGTGGAAAATTTTCACTTGGAGAAAAAGTTGTCAAATGCAAGTAGTTGAAAGTAGTGCAACTTTCATTCTACAACTCGTGTGACCAAATGGAGTGTTCCAATGCATCAAAATAGGTATTTTTATGCTAGGAATAGTCCTCTTTCACACCCAAACATGTGGAATTAGTTTGATCTACGTTCAACCAGATCGGTCCCTCAAGGGTCCAAAATGCAAAATGGCTGCAAACTTTAGCATAGTGTTACTCGGATATTGTGATGCTTAGAAACTTCTCATCTAATCCTATGGGATCATGTTGGGCCCCTCTACAATAACCTCTCTTATTTTTCAGTATCTCAAAGGAATTTTCCTATGGTGGTGAATTTTCACTTGGGAAAAAAGTTGTCAAATGTAAGTAGTTGAAAGTTGCAAAGTGGTGCAACTTTTTTTTGTAACTCATGTGACCAAACAGAGTGTTCCAATACATCTTAATAGGTATTTTTATGCTATTAATGGTCCTCTTTCACACCCAAACATGTGGAATCGCTCTGAGCTACATTCAACCGAGTTGATTCTTTAAGGGTCCAAAGCGCAAAAGGGAAGCAATTTTTGACAGGCTATTACTTGAAAACCATGATGCTTATGAACTCTTTGTCTAAGCCTACAAGATTGCATTGGCCCCTCTATAATAACCTCTCTCTTTTTTTATCTGAAAGTTGTTTTCCCATGGTGTCTAGTTTTCACTTGATGGAAAAAATGTCAAATGCAAGCAGTGTAAAGTTCCAAAGTGTTGCAACTTTCATTTTACAATTCGTTGCATGGCCTGTACGGCCTGATGGTGACTCCAAATTGATTTGAATTTTTTTTTCAATGTCTTATCTATCATTTTGATCGAATTTGAGGTGTTCCCAGTAGGGTTGTATAATCTTATTGAGTTTTCCCTATAGGCGGGTTTGAAATTCCAATTTTAAGGTTTTTAAGACATAAAGATGTAATTATGTCCCATTCCACTTATTGTAACTATTATAGCTGAGTGGAATGAGATGAATATGGTATAATTTATCTAATTTAACTATTTTTGGAGTAGGATAGGTCATTTGGGGGTTTTGGGCATGATGCCCTAGTTGTCAAATTTAAATGTTTTGAGTGAAATTTCATGGTTAAAGGTGGGTAGGTGAGGAAAAATCTTGGGGTATCAAATTTTGGTCATAGATTAAGCATGAAAATGTAATTTGAAGTATGTTTGATGCATTGGTGAAGTGTAAAGAAGTTGGGAAGTGGGCTTTTTAGTAAACCCCTTTATAACTTTCTAAAAATGAAGGTTTTGTATAAAGAGGACTTAGTGAGCGATTCTTTGGCTAAAATTTATAGATTTAGTAGTTTTATAGACTAGTAAATGATTTTCCATAGGAATTTTGGGTTGGAAGATAATTTAGAGGAGAGTTTCTTTGTAAATTAGGCCTATTTGGCATAAGGGGACAATGTAGAAGCATCTGTTTGAGGGATTTGTTCCACAAGAGTTATATGATATTTTGAGATATGTTTTAGTATGGCTTAATGGGTGTCCAAGTATATAATTTGTTAATGGGTTTGAGAGTGGAGTTGTGAGATAGGTCCAAGAAACTAGGTCTGTAGAGGTACAAGGAAAATAGTGAAGTTGTGAAGGGAATCACCCTAATTAGGGTTTTGGAGATTGAAGGCTTGTTGAAATCAGTTAAATTTGTGATTGGTAATTGAAGGCCTCCCTGCTCTGCATCACTTCTCTCCTATTGCAATTTTGGGTGGATTATTACTTTCAAAGGGAATGATTTGCCTATTTTCTAGTTGGTAGTTGCCATTCTAGAAGGCTCATCTCTTGATGTATTTTATAATCATTCTTAATCAATTATCAAGTTAATAATCAATGCATTTATTTATAGTTAATCTTTTCTTTTCAATTTGTGCAATTTTGGAATTTTTAATCTACTAGAATTCCTAGAAATATTGAAGTTGTTTAGCATTGACTAATAAAGTTGTTTAGCATCAATCAATTAATATTCAAGACAAATCTTGAAGGACAAAAATGATCAATGCAAGGGATAACCAATTAATAAGTATACATGTGAATAATTCAAGCATGCACATGTGAATAAGGGAATCACAAGTACTCAAAAATACGTAAGCCTTGAAGTATACACATGAATACATAGTATATGCAAATTAATACAAAGTATATGCATGAATAAATAGTATACACATGAAAACACGTAAGTTGAAAAGTATACATTGGAATACATGTAAGTCACAAAGTATACATGTAAGTTGTAAAGTATACACTTGAATACACATAACTCATATCTATTGAACCATTGATTTATAATGAAAATATGGACACCATCGATAAAAAAATATTTGTATTAACTAAATATCCATGTAGGAATACATCAATATATGTCGATATAAGTATAAAATATAGGTACAAAATAGACATAGAGGCTTACGAGAATGTCATATAGGCATAAAATGTCAAATATATCCAATAAAAAATATGTACAAAAATTCCATATAGGCATACAACAAAGGGCTCTAGAATCATAAGTCATCTCCATTCCCTAGAAAAAAAATCTTGCCCTTTTCTTGTCGATCAAATGGTGATACGCCAGTTAGTCATTTATGTTGTGGTCAAGGAGTGATCCTAGTGCTCCTCCTAGGGTTTAGTTCTTGGTCAAGTCTTATCTATTACAATAAGAAGTAAAGACATTAATATATAGAAATTACATTAAAAAAATGATATATTTAATAAAATAATCACTTACGACCATTTGATGATCACTCTCCATGAGGGAAATATTCAAATGCCCATGCCAAGGCATGCTAAAGCCCTATATAAACCATCCAAATAGAAATTAAACTACAAATCAATAATGGTTTGATTTTTCACTAACTAACATCTATAACAATGAATGTAAATTGAAATTTAGTGATTTTCCTCATACCTCCCCTGTCAGAGCCATCGAGTATTCTATAGCAGATGAAACATCGATCTCCATTGCCCTCTGACTATTCAAAGGTGTTTATGCTTGCAACAACTGAAAATAAAATAAAAAATATTCAATCATGAAAACTACAATATCCATCCATGTCATGACTTATAATGTATGGGATAATGAACAAAATTTTGAGTACCTATTAAACTATATATTTTTTACTATCATGCTTATTATTTTCCCTATCCATATGTTTTTTTGAAAGAACATGTTTTTAGGCTTTTACCCATAGTAGCAAGCTAGTGAACAATTGGATAAAATGCTTTCATAGACATGTACGATAACTATGGTGGCATAGAGAAGGAAGTGAATTGTTTGAAAAAAATCCTCAAAGAAATGAGGTCTCATGGTGATGGAATTCCATTACAAACAAATGCACATCATGGCATTCCATCACCATAAGATTACATTTCTTTCAGGAATTTTTTCAAACAGTTAATTTCCTTATCTATGGTATTATTGATTACTATTATGCTTTGATAGAAATTTTTCCAATCATCCATAGTTTGTTGGAAAGCACCTATTTTAGGCTTTTAGCCATAGCAGCAAGGAAGTGAGTAGTTTGATAAAATGCTTTGGTACACATGTATGGAAAATGCGGTATCATGTAAAAGGTGGTGAGCTCTAGTTTGAAGAAATGCCTTGAAGAAATGTGGTCTCATGGTGATGGAATGTAATTCCATCACCATGAGACCACATTTCTTTGAGGAATTTTTTCAAACTACTCACTGCCTTGACTATGCTATTGCTAACTATTATGCTTTGATAGATTTTTTCCAAGAATCCATAGTTTTTTTGGAAAGCACATTTTTTAAGCTTTTAACCATAGTAGCGAGGAAATGACCTGTTTGATGAAATGCTTTGGTAGACATGTATGGAACATGTGGTAGAATAGAAAAGGTGGTGAGTTGTTTGAAAAAGTGCCTCAAAGAAATTGGGTCTCATAGTGATGTCCATCACCATGAGACCACATTTCTTTGAGGAACTTTTTGAAACAACTCGTTGCCTTGTCTATCCTATTGCTTACTATTATTCTTTCATATATTCCTTCCAAGCATCCATAAAATAGACAAGGTAGTTAATTTTTTGGAAAGATGCCTCAATAAAAAGTGGTCTCATGGAATGCCATGACAAGTAAATGCAATTGGAAGCTGCTCCTTATTACTTATTCCATGTGAATTAATTGCATCACTCCTTATGTTGAATTTCTAAACAACTATATTGTAGTTGAATTTTTTTCATCTATCAACATCTAGTTATTAGTTATGGAATATGAAGTAATGCTTTGATTTTGAAAGATGTGCAATGCAACGTAATAAAAAATATGAATATAAAATATGTACACAAATCTATTAAGTACAATTCATTAGTTAATTACCTATGTGAAGGTTTGACTAAATCCACTGGCAATAGGAGGTGTTCCCTCGAAACCTCCAATATTAGCCTATTCAAAATATAAAATCGAATATTAAATACCATTCATAAAATAATTATATTAAAATGTAATAAATTTATAATTTTTTACTAGTTACATACCTCAACGGTAGGTGCAATGGATAAATAAGCAAGTGCAGGGCCGGTGTATCCAATATAAAAATTGTGACCTTGCAATTTTATTAAAATCATAAAACTAAATTAGTTAATCTTGCATTTGAAAATTGAAATTTAATAAATTAAATTCAATGAACATGCTAACATTTACCTAATTGTCAATTCCATAGGCCTCATGCAAAATTTTAGCTACCCTTTCCATTTCCATAGTTGCAGACAGATCCTACGTAGAAACCTCCTAAGTGTTGGTGTGGTGATATGAACAAGTTGCCCTACTAGATTGAAACAAATGGGATTGAAGCCCACCACTCAAAATCCCCTGGATAGCACTGCAAAATAGGGCTGGCATGTTGGATGACACTCTAGGTCAAAGAGATGATGGCTTGTAAAATCTCTACATCGACACTCTTCTTCGTGACAAAAGGGATGCTGATGTGCTCATGAGGCAACCTAGTGAGAGGTCATCTCCCTCATCATGTAGGATCCAACTGTGCACCAGGTCTATCTTGATATGATCCCCCACCTCTCCCCTGGAAATCCCTCATATCAAAATAATTTTGGATTTTGTTCAAGATGAACTCAAAGTATAGTTTCCTATGGAAATACTATGAGACTGCACAATTTTTGCATGGTGGGTAATCAAAAACTGTGTACCACCTATCCCAAAAAAGTTCCCAATCTATTGGTGGTGGAACCAATGAATAGGAAACATCTTCGCATTGAGTGTAAGATTTTCATTTGACCATGGGTCAGTGAATAGTGAGCGCAAATCACCTTTTGTAATTTTTAAATCTTTTACATCTTTATATGATAATTTATCTTGGTAATAATCCCTATCCACCTGCCTCCTATCCTACCAACTAGTTAATTATTTTTTGATTGAATCTACATGTTTTAACATTTCTTTTAGTGAAGTTGCCATGGTCATTCTTTCTACAGTTGAACCATTTGAATCGTTCAACCTCCTAATTAAATCCTCAATTTGTTTTTTATTTTTCTTAATTTCACTCATTACATTTTGTTGAGTGCCTGGAGGATGTTGAGGGATTGGTGGAGGAGATTGAGGTTGTGGTCAATTAACTTGAGGAATTTTTTGTTTTTGTGCTTGTTGAGGATTTTGTTCCTCTTTTTCTTGTTGTGATTGTTCATGATTTTGAGGAGGGTTTGTAGGTTAATTAACATGTCCTACAAATTCCAAAAAAAACATTAAAAAAAACCTAAAACTAACAAATTCAAAACAAAAAACAAACAATCCTTACCTTTCAGACCTCCTCATCGACATGGTGGAATCCTAGTGATGAAACAACAACCATCGATGAAGAATTTTCCAAAATACCTCCTCTTAGAATGCAAGTGTAGAATATTGGGGTTTTGGCTGAGAGCAAGAAAACAACATAGTCGAAAGAAAAAATGAATTTGATTGAACTTTTTTTATATACTTTTAATAGGTCATAACATGAGAGTGTTATAACGTGCTCACGTTATAACACACTCACATTATGGGCTCATTATGGTCGAGTCTGAAGCTCGACACACCAAGCCATAACATGAGCACATTCTAATGTGCTCGCATTATAACGTGCTTGTGTTATGAGCTTTCAAAACTTTTTAAAATTTGGCCACAAATTTGTGACCCATCTTTTTGCACTTACCCAAGAGTTTGTCATTAATATGTTTGTTGGCAGCATGAGAATGAGTATACAATGTTATCATTGATGTCAAAATTGTAGCTTGATATCGAGATTGAGGTACATTTTGTTGGCGAAGCATGAGTAAGTATGGACATGGTCATAGAGTATACAAATGAAGAGTTTTTCTCTGGTACAAAACAAAAGTCTTGAAAATTTGGGTAAAGTCTAGAATACAGTTTTTTTAGTGTATATGATATCATATTTCAAGTTTGCATTTATCCACCTTGAAGTATTTTATTTTATGGTTTAAGGAAAAAAAAATTGATGTCAAAGGAGTCTAAATACAAAGTTTCATGTTTTCCCTTTGGTGTCAAAGTTAGTGCAGATGGAATACTGGGTCTACCAGTGATAATTTTTTCTATTACACAGTACTTGTTTTGGTTTGTCTGCATTCCACCATGGAAGAATTTCTAGCTATCTAGATTTAGGGCAGTGTTTACAGGTGTCAAAAGGATGTGTATTCTAAGTAGTGTATGGTTTGGAGGTCTTAATATCAGTTTGTGCTTAATCCATTGGCGTATTTTGGTGGTCTCACTAGTGATGTAGACCTAATATGTTTGGGGTCATTCAGAGTTTAAGGAATTTTTGATACACTATGTGGGAGCTATTATAGGTCCACCTCAACCTATTTTATGTGTTACAAGTTTTGAATTATGGCATGAAATATGTGTGTTTGATCTTTAATTGACAAATTATTTTACACAATACATCTAATTAGGATAACCTAATTGATGTTGTAAGTGTTTGCAGGGAATGGATATAAGTATAAGTTTATTTTGGTATTGGAGAGTAATGATGAAGTTGTGTGTGTAAATTCCTAATAATCAAAATGAAAATGTGATGTGAATGCAGAGCAGAGTAGAGTAGTATGAAGTGTTGATTCATTTTCTGAGCTTCAGTGGAACTATATTTTTTGCATATTGTAGATGCACTTGTAGAAATTCAAATCTTGGTATTGTTCCCCCGCTTTCTTTCATTCTATGGGTAGTGATTCCACCTAGTAGTGAGCCCTTCTATAATATGTTATTACCGAGTATAATAATTGTGTGCTATTCCTCACTGTGGTTTTTCCCTTTTTGGGTTTTCCATGTAAAAATATGGTGTTCATGTGTTATGTGCTTTGATTATTTCTCCCCTTATTTTAATTTGAATATAATGTGTGGAATGTGTATTTAAATTCTTAAGTAGTTTTACAAAATACGTATTCACCCCCCTCTTAGTATTCTCATTGTTTAACAATTGGTATTAGAGATTGGTTCCTTGGAAGAAGCTTAACCAATTGAGGATCATGTTGGAGGTTGAACACATGACTACTAGAAGATATCCTATTCCTCTATAGTAAATTCCTATAGTTGGACTCACTGAAGAAGATTGTATGGTTGACATGAATGGAGAGCTCAAAATAGCCCTTGAATATCTAGAAAGGATTGAATGTGAGAGTAAAGATTTGAAGGAAAATGTCAAGGAAGTAGATGAATGTATTATAAAGTTGAGGGAGAAAATCAAGAAGTTAAGAGAAATACATAAGGAGGTAAATAAATAGTTGAAGCAATAAAATGAAACATCTTCTAGTCTAAAGGGAAAGTTGAAGAAGGAAAAAGAGTTGAAGAATGCTTGAATGCCAAGGTGAAAAGTAAATCATAAGAATGTTCAAATCTTGAATAAGAAGTTGTGACCATGAGATTAAATATGGAAAAGACAAAATTTCAAGAAGAGCCCCATCATGCTTGATGAAATGATTTCAAATCGAAAGGATTCTAAGGAAAAAGGTGAAAACTCAAAAGGAAATCAAAAACCAAATACTAGAAAGAAGAACATTGGAAAAAGGAAGATTGAAGATAAAAACAGAAATGGAAAGCGGGTCTAGAATCAACAAAAAGACCTCAAGAGATCACCTATTAAAAAACCAAATGCATAAAGGTACTCATCTTTTAATGGCTATTTCTATTCTTGTACAATAGATTTAGACATAGATCTAAAGAGTGTAGAAGTAGAATGAATCAAAATGGTCCATATTTTCATGATCAATGATTTATTTGCAATAGATTTGGTCATAAGGCTAGTGAATGCAGAAATTAGATTATGAATGGTTATTACAATGGTATGAAAATTCAATATTTCAATGGCTAATATTATACATGCAATGGATTTTGTAATAAGAGTATTGAATGTAGATTCAAAAAGGCAAGAAGTGAGATTGTTCAAGAGAATGTCATATGTTACAATTGCAATAGACTAGGAAACATTTCCATTTTTTGTAGAAGAAAAAATGTGAATAAGGTTAATCCCGTAAAAGAAAACTAATCTAGTGGAAAAATTTGATCCAGTAGTGTAATGTCGTAAAATTGCACCCCTTGCAATTTCACATACATTTTTGTATCCACTTTAGTGTCCACTCCCCTAGAATTTGTGTAGGCTCATTTTAGCTCTTACATCAGCGTTTTTCCCTCTTAGGATGCTCAATACCCCTTTCAACAACTACCCTCACACATAAACTTTGCATCAAACCTTGTTCTTTTCTCATTCTCATCATTTTGTAACGTGATCTGTTTAGACACTAGCGTACCAAGCAAATGTCCACACATTGTGCTAGTGTCCTGTGATGTTTCAATGTTAAAATGACCACTTCCAAGCATGTTTTTGAATTTTTAACCTCTTTTGTTGGTGGTAATGCCTCAGGATTCCTTGTAACGGCTCGAGAATTTTCTTTTCCCTCTTTAAATTTTTTCTTTTCAAATCATTTGGCCTTCTCCTTCTTGGCTTCTATCTTGGATATTGTCCCATATTTCTCTTGCTATCTTGCTTGTACAACTCCATAAAACTCACTATAGCAACACTCACATCTTTACAACACTCCTTGCAACCCTCTTGGATCTTGCAACATCTTGCTCTCCCTCTTTGGATTCCTTAAGCCTTCGAACTGATATCTCCCTCACCTTGTGCTTACAAGAATCTTGGGATTTCAAATATCCCCTATCTATTGCATCTTTATACTTTGTGATACAGGTTCTCCTCCTCGAGTTGGGATTTATTTTATCACCTATACTTCATGATCTGTGTTTTCCTCCTCAAGCAGAGATCGCTTTTATCACTCTTGCATTCATTCCATTTCTATCTTTCTCTATCTATTTGGTTGTTCGTGGAGGTGGGAACACCAAAGCAGGAGTTTGATAGAGGCAGACCCCTATACAACCCCAACATTTTCTCCAAATCTTACGCATGTAGATATTGAATACATTCATTTTCTAGAGGCTCCATTACTTGAGTTTTTGTGAGATTCTTATATATTTCATTCTCTTTAACTTTATCACTTTTACTTTACTTCATTTCAGTTTTGTTACATTCTATTACCTCCTCACACTTTGTAAGTTCCTAGAAATTTGATTGTTAGTGATCATTTAGCTATTTTTTGTGATATTCTCACTTTTTGGTCTGTATGAGACACCAACACACCTCTAGGATTCTAGTGCACCTCTAGGCTTCCAACACACTACATTTCCATCCTTATTATATGCTACCATCTGTTGGCTAAGAGCTCATCAGTTTGTCCAGAAAACCTTTGTGATTTACTCTTTTTGATATATTGTTGTAAGAAGATGGAATCATTGATACCTTTCTTAATGTTACTCTACCTTCTCTTCATTCCAATGCACTCTCTTCTAGAGATGATACATTTTTGAATGATGAATCTACCCATCATTCCAATACACTCTCTTCTAGAGATGATGCATTAGTGAATGGTGAATCTCTTCTTTATTCTAATGCAATCTCTTCTAGAGATGATGCATTAGTGAATGGTGAATCTCTTCTTTATTCCAATGCACTCTCTTCTAGAGATGATGTACTAGTGCATGCCGAATCTCTTCCCTATTCCAATGCAATCTCCTTTAGAGATGATACATTGGTGAATGATGAATATCCTTCCACATTTGATCCTCCCTGGATCAAAGTTGAGAATATTTATTCATATAATTATTCCACTAGTTGTGATGATTCTGTAAATGTAATCTATGTCTCTGCTACCCCTCAAAGGCCTAAGAGACTAATCATTTATGTGACTCCAACTAGTCCTCCTAAAATGATTTGTTCTATCAATAGTATTCCATTTGATAGTAATTCTCTTAATCTTTCTATGGCTCCCTCTTATAGTGAATTATCGCATACTTATAAGAATAGAATGAATAAACAACCAAGTCTTACTTCAACTCCTAAACCTACGAATAAAGCACCTAGTGATTATGATCCTATCACATAACTTTGAGCTACTATAACTAAGATCTCGCTGTGGGACTTGCTTTAGTTTGCTCCAATTTACCAAGGTATGCTTCAGGAAGCCTTGCAAAAGATCATCTTTCCTTCTTCTGCTAGGCTGGTGGATGTTGATGTGTGGATAGTTCATATTCGTGCGGACTCACTGAATATTACGTTCTATCCAAAGAAACTCCCTCCTTT
This sequence comes from Sequoiadendron giganteum, assembly GCA_007115665.2. NCBI lineage: Eukaryota > Viridiplantae > Streptophyta > Pinopsida > Cupressales > Cupressaceae > Sequoiadendron > Sequoiadendron giganteum. The sequence goes on along the minus strand of CM021100.1, from coordinate 277,775,053 downwards.
GAAAGTACAAAAGCTAGCAGATCCTCTAATGTTTATAGTTAAAATTAATGATATTATCATTAGATATACTCTTGTCGATGATGGTTTAATGCTTGATGTATTTATAATTGATCTATTGCCTAAGATTATTATTGATTCATCTTCTATTGACATTCCTGGGTTGAATAATGTTTTTCGACAAGCCCTAGGCACAATATTCTTGCCTTTAAGGTTGGGACTCATTACTTTAACCACCCTTGTATATGTTATGTCAGAAAAGCTACCATGTAATCTTCTCCTTTGTAGACCATAGATTCATGCTATGGGTGTAGTCCTGTCTACCTTGCATAAATCTATTACGTTCATTTGTAATAATTGAGTAGTCATAGTCAAGGCTGACCCTGATGCTATGCAATTATTTGAAATGGTAGATGTTGGTTAGATTTTGGTTGTGCCTACTCTTATTCCTTTAGTGTCTTCTCATGTGTTGACATATAATCCAACAATAGCTATTACAAAGGATACTCTTGAGGTAGATGCCCCTAAAGAAGATCCTTCTAAAGCAAGAAATTGTAAGTCTGCTCCTTCTACCTCTTCTAAATAAAATACATGTCTTGGAGATTATTGGGGTTCTTTAGAGTTTACAGACTCCTTCATTAGGGAATGTAAAGTCGACTTGATACACTCAGTCCTTCCAATAAAATTATCCAACCCCGCTATCTAAGATGATTATTCTTCTATATCATGGGATAATGTGAGCAATAATTGTAATGTTCTTAATGTTGAATCTCCTCCTTTTAAGGAATATTATCACACTTCCATTAAAGAGGCTATTTTTGGTAGTATTTTCAAGAAGGATGATGATGATATCATAGAAGAGTGTGATCCCTATTATTGGAACAATGTTCTCTATGAAGATCCTCCTTCTCAAGATTTGCAAGCATGTTATGGCCCTGGCTTTAAGATCATCTCTAAATATGGCTATGGACGTAAAGGTTTTGGGCATAACGAACAAGGCATTTAGGTCCCTATAGAATGTGCACCTCATAAGTGTAATTTGTGGCTTAGCTGCTCAAATGAACAATCTAAGCAGGAACTATGATTGAATTCTGACATGGTTTTCACTCAACCTCATTTTCTTGAAAATATTCATCCTCCATTGTCCTCTATCTTCATGTCTTCTTCTGGTGAGTAGTCAAACTCCTCCCCACAAGAGAAAGGATTGCTTCCTACTCCTCATTCTCTATCTGATTAAGATCATATATTTTTGAGGCTTCTAAAAGCCCACTTGATTACTCTTTATTTTCTTACATGTAAAAACTTCCATAAGCATGATAAAGAAAAAAATTATTTTTGTGCATACCATCAAGTGTGTGGCCATTCCACTAGTGAATGTAAGGCTTTGAAGGATAAAATACAACTTCATGATACAGGTGCCATCAGTCATTCATTTATTGATGCACCTGCCTATTCTTCAAAATAAAAAGTGATATCGAGGTCTACCTCTATCCTATATGTTCTAAGTATCTTGCATGGTTCTCCTCCCTGTATGTTGGGGTAGTGGTAACTTGTTCTCGAGATGTGCATCCTTCTAAGGACTCCCTCCCCTCTCTCTATCTTTTAATTGGAGTGTCCCCTTGGGTGTGCCCCTTCCTATCTTGAAGGCTTCCTGAGGGACCCCCTTTGAAAGATTTTCTCTCGAATGAGTTCATTGGCATCTAGCTTGGGGGAAGCCCGACTAGACCTTTCTTTTTTGTGGCCATCCTACAATGCAGTTTAATGCAGCCATAGGATTCTCTGATCAGTCTTGCTCTAAAAGACTCAGAACTTGTAGATATCCTTTGCATCAATCTTGCTTGGCATGTTTAGTCTACAAATTAACATGTTGCTTTGTAGGTGTTCCTGTGAAGCTGCTTTTCAGTTCAACTTTATGGAGTCCCCTTTCACTCGACTTCCTTCATGAGAGAGTACTTGGGGGAGTGCCTTATTTGTAGGTCTGTAGGCCTATGAAGTGCTTACATCCTATGGGATTTGTCCACTGTTGGTCTATGGGACTCTGATGTAGTTTGTTCAACTCTGTAGGAAAGAGTAACTATAGAGCCTTTTGTTCACCTTTTGTAGGCCTATGGATATGTGGTGCTAATGAGTCTAGTTTATGGTCTAATTATATATAGAGTTGTTGTCCATTTCTTGTAGCTTTCATAAGACTTTGATAGTTGGTATTTGATCTTTTTACAATATTTCCTTAAAACCATAGACTTTGGACATGAACTTATTTTCATAACTTTTAATGATATTGACATGCTATATGAGTTGTTTGTGTTAATTTTTCATGTGATTAATGAATGTCCCTTTAAGATGATTATGGATATGCAATTTTTGTGTGTACTAATATTTTGATGCAAATATAGTTAGAGGCCTACACTTCAAGAGGATTCTACTAGATGGTCATGTGCCATATCGATCAACAAGGTGGTCATTTAATAGAGGAAAGACTCTCGGCGGCTAGAGATTCCTCATGTAGATGAAATTATAATTGTTGTGTAATGATATTAATTGATGTTGAGAAAATATAGGCATTACTACTGTGCCAAACTTGCGCTAAGGAAAAAATGCCTAACAGTTTTTGTGCATATGTAGCTACCTCTGCTCTTTTCCATGCTTTCCCTAGTATGGAATCCTCCATGTTTGTTGGAGTTGACCACCTTGCTAGGTGTTTAAACAAGGATCAAATGTTCTTTCTAAGCTCTCTAGTCAAAGAATGTTAATTTTTTTATGTACTCGTACTCTTAAGTTTTCAATAAAGTCATGTTGCTCAATTGTACTCATGTTTTCCAATGAATGAATTGAAGTTATAAGTTTGTGCATCTGAAATTACCTTAGTTCTAGGGAATACTTATCCAAGGGGGCCCACTTGGTGAGTATTCCATCCAGTACCTTAGTTTAGTTTAGTTGTTATTTTTTGTTCGGTAAATAGTTAAGAATCTGGCACTAACTATTCCTACATCCACTAGAATTCCATTATGTGACTGTTCCTACAGCCAAAGAAGACAAAGTAGTTTCTTGTTTGTTGCTAAATTTTAATTTCTATCATGCATTTCAACTTGGTCTAGTTATTGGTTGATGTTTAGCATTTATTTTATTTCCTTCCAAGCAATTTACTTTCAGTATTGTGTCTTTCTTAAGCTGTAGGATGAATGTGGTTACTTTGGATTCTTATTTCACATACAGTGCTGACCCATTTCAAGTTTATGTCCCTAGGTTGACAATTTAAATGCACCTTCATGATGATTGACATAGCTATTTTTTGTGTAGTTTTTTGCACGCACGCCCCACTGATAGCAAGAACCCTCTTTTCTTGGTCTTTTGGTTCTTCTCTATGGTTTTGTCTTTGGTCCTTTGGTTGGGAGATTTGGTCCCCTTGGAATGTTCTTGAATGCTTATCTTGATTGTAAAATGCTCCTACTGGAGTAACACTTTGAAAATTTTAAGTCTTGGGGTCAATTTCGAGTTTTTCTCTGGTTTTGGGAATTTCCTCTCTGGGAGGAATTCCCCGGTTACCTCGAAAACCCAATGGAGGCATATTTTGCACTAGTTTCAGAGATTTTAACTCCTCAAGGAATTCCTCTTTCCGTAGATTTTAACGAAGTTCCTTCGTCGCCTCAGATTCCTGAACTCATTTTGGGTTGTCATGTCATTGCATTTATGCTTCCTGTACGGACTCTACGGGTTGTGTTTAATGAATTTTAGGGGATTCATGTTATGAATCAAGTTCTTTTGTCTCAATTGAATTAAGAAGTGTTGGATCTTGAGTACTTGGCTTGGTTTGGTGATTGGACCTATGGATTCTTAGCTTCGGTGGTGCTTGTTTCGTGATTTTTGATGTTTGCCTAAGGATTCAGATTGTCATTTGTTGTTGCTATTTTGATTTTCTCTTTCATTCATGGTATGTTTGTGAAAATTTTGTTTTCAATTGATAGAGGTTAATTTCTTTGAGGTGTCGTGAGCTTTCTTTAGATTTGGATTTTGGTGTCATGGTGGTTTGTGATTAACTTAGGGTTTTTCCTTTCACTTTTCAACGTCTCCTCTGAAATCGATGTGGCCATCCTTGCTCATTTCATGATTCGATTACACCATGCCTTGCTAGTTTTTTTTTTTTTACCTTCACTCAAATTCGGTCTTGTGTGTGAGACTAGAGATTGATCTTGGATCCCCTTGCGTTCGATGAAATTGAAAACTATGGGTGGATTTGAGTGTTTGATTTCCATTCATATTCAAATAGTTCCCTTGCCTTGAATATTCTAAAATATCCACCATGGTTTAATAGGGCAAGTGAGTGGGCCTAGATTATAATTGTGTTTTCATCCTAAAACCATAGGGTTTGATCTCAAATTTATTATTAATACTCTCAAATCACCCTAGGAGGAGTTATAAAATTAGATTTATCGATGAACAACTTGAAGTGAGTGTAGCCCGAGTTACATTTCCCCAAATTTGTGATCATTCGATCAATTTGGGTTAAATCCTAATGAAGTCAAAGATTTTGGGATTTCGATCATTTCGGGGATTTCCTCTACCTTAGGATTCCTCCAGATTTCCTTTGATCCATCATTTCCCTGAAAAGATGCATAAAATATAAAAATTTGGTAGGCTTCATGAAAATCCATTGCCCTGAGAAATCACTAAACTTTTGCTGCTCCTTCATTTTCCCAAGAGGTGCCAAGTTTTGCTAGTTTCACGGATTTCCGTCCTCGACAGAATTCCTCGAAGATCTGCTAGAAATGAGGAATTAAGGGAATACATGAGTTAATTGCTGATGATTTTTGCATTACATGATTGAGTTGGATAATTTAAGGATATATGCAAATGTTTCTTGAATTCATGGATGATGATTGAGTGATTTTTCGTTGTTTGTTGGGTTCCCATCATCAAATTCCACCTGGCTCAGAATTCCCCGAAATTTTGTTCTGACCTAAATTTCATGAAGGGGTGAAAATTCCAAACTTTTGGGAAGGAGTGCCTTAATGATATTTTAAGGGGATTCTGACTATTGTTTGGATTACTTTGAATGATGAACATGTTATTTTTAATGGACTAACTTGGACCTTTGTGCTATAATAGATATTTATTGTGGTCATTTTGAATGAAGGCTGAATCAAGTAAGGTAGTTACTGGTAAGACCAAAACTAAATAGTTAGATCCTGGTGCAGAGGGATCTTCCATCTCAGAGGAAAAAAGGATCAAACTAGATATGAAAAGAAAATTTCCAAAGAGAAAGTTGGCTTCCAATTGGTCAGAAATCACTGATACCAATGTAGGTAAGTGGGAGTATGAAGATTTTAAGGTAAGAACGACAATGCATGATCCTCCATTGTTGGCCAGAAGATTGGTGAACTCGGGATTGGATCATGTGGTTGGGTTTCCTCCTATGGTTCAATTCTATGAATTGGTTTTGGAGTGTGCCAGACATTATGACAGGGGCACACAAAGAGTAATTTGTCCACAAGGAAGGGTGTTGGCCAATGTATCTCCTATCTCAGTGGCACAAACCTTTTACATGCCTGATAGATCCCATGTGTTAGGCCTAGATCTGGACGTGGCCAAAAAATACTTTGAGGAAGATACCAACAAGTCACTACAGATCATCAACTATTGGATGGAGAAGCTTATGCCCCATATTTCTAAGTTACCAAAGCAACTATTCAGGGTGCAGTTCATGCCAGAGTACTATGATGCAATCACACTCCTTAGAAGAGTGGTGGGCCTAAGGAGTGCAGGATTTTTGAGAACTGGATGTTCTATGTTATAGTGAGGATGGAAAAAAAACATTGACTATCACTGGGCAGGAATCATTAGTGCAATGATACATGAGCAACTATGTAATGTGTTGCAGAGAAGGAGCATCATAATGACCTCTTACTTGGTCTATGCACTTCCAAGATTCCACCCCTACAAAGGACTAAGTTCAAAAGGTGTCTTTGGGAAGGATGTGATCTATGAGGTTTATCCAAAATTGCATTTGGGTAGCTCAAACTATAGAAGGGTAAATGATGCATTCACCATGTACATCACTAGATTGCTCCAAGGTGTAGAGCATGTCAGAATCTTAGATGCTGAAAAGGATTTCATAAAGAGATTTGGGGCTTGGTTCATATAGTTCCCCACTTTCTCCTACATCAGGATAGATGACTACCAAAGGGCTCCTTACAAGTTGCCTAGGTATCCAACATATCACCTCATACTCTTGGAGGTCACTATGCAAATATGTGACTTTGATGCCATTGTGAAGAAGGATAAACACAAGACTCGATTTGGTAATGACTTCTCTCTCAAGGTAGGTGGTCATGAGGCATGTCCTTCCATAATCTCAGCACATTCTCTTGAGGAATAAATGAATGCCTTGGGCTTGTCATTCCACTCTAAAAGGTCTAGATTTGACTTGACTAATGAACCACAAAAGAGGGCCAATAGAGAGTTCAACTATAAGGATGATATAGAAGATTACTGGGCCAACTACAAAGATGAGGTTGAGGTCAGCAAGAAGAAGTTCTCAAGGCTACTAGTTAACTTGGTTAGGTTGTACAATGTCAAGGCTATCCCTGATCAAGTTGATGATGATGGGGATGTAATCCAACACCATGACTATGATCCCATCAAGGGAAAATCAGTGGCATAAATTGACTGGTTAGAAGAAGAAAAAATAGAGTTGGAACAAATCATTGTGCCAGTCCTCAAATACACTAATTTTTGGATCAAACACAAAATATGGGAGTTGGACAATAGGGGCATGCAATAGACTTATAAACTAATGGGAGATTTGGAATCCCACTCTACCTCTGAGGAAGCTGAGAAAGATTCCAAAGGCAAGGATAAGGTAGATTCTCTCTTCAAGATCAAAATCAAGGGTATCCAAGTAGAGATAGAGGTGGAGAAGAGAAGGAAACCAATTCCCAAAAGGAGGAAGAATGTCCCCAAGAAGACAAAGTCTACTGCAGGGGAGAAACAAGATGAGGAAGGTGAGAAGGACAATTCCCCTATACCTAAGAGGAGAATATTAGTTAAAACATCACAAAAAATGAGTGAGCCTTCCAAAGGGGAAGGAAATAACTATCCTCAGGTGGTAGAGGTGGAGAGCTTAGGAGAAAATACACAAGTCTATACAAGAAGGTCACAAACTCCTTCTCCAAAGGGTAGTGTATTGAAGGGAAATTTTATCGTTAATGTTCTTGTGGTGGAACAAAAGAAGGATGCCTCTCCTCTTCATGAGTCACAAGATGTGCAACATGAGCCTAAGGATGTAGAGGTTGGTGATCTCCAAGATGAGGAATTATATGAATTCCATGATGGAGATATCTACAATGTAGAGGTGGAAATTGGAAACACTTTGCATTCGTAGTGTCCTATGATGATTCACCAATTAGAGATGAAGAGAAAATAATTGTAGAAAAGGAAAAGGCACATGAAAGGAATCCCCCTCCCATTCAAGTTATAGCAAAAACATTAGATCAAGATGGGATTCAAAAGCAGGGGGATAAAGAGGAAGATAAAGGTGAAGAGGTCCCTCTAGAGAATAATGTAGATGTTGAGCCCTCCATGGGTCAAATTCAAAAGTAAAAACAAAGTGAATAGTAGTTGAATGCTTCTACCCTGGCTTGGCTTAATGGAAGATTTAAGAGTAAGAAAGTGTCTATGGATGACACTCCTATCAATTGGGATGAGTTGCTATCCAACATAGGCAAAGGGAAAAAAAAAAGGCCAAGGTGATTTCAAGGATTACCAGAGATGAATCTGATAACAAAATAATCCACATTTCCACTCCTGTAGTATAAAAGGACAAAAGGGAGATTACCCCTCAAGATTACACTATCCAAACTTTGGACTTGGGACCCACAAGTAAGGATCAAGAATAGGAAGAGTTCAAAGAGTCTTCATAGGCTATTTTGAGAATGGTGGATAAGGAAACTATAGAGAAGGAGAGGTTGCAAAAATAGTTGAATGATGTATGTGGATATGTACAACACTTGATGGGGCCTCTGCAAGAGGTAGGAAGTGAAGGAGCAGCCCCTAAAGATTTGTTGCCTGAGGCATTCACTGAACTCGAGAAAATGAAGGCATCCACCAAAGCTGGTCATGAATGGTTGGAAAGAGTAAGTCACCAAGGAGATAAAAAAAATAAAGGATATTTTTTCCACCTATGGGGATGCAAATAGATCCTTTGAATAGCTATAAAATGTCTTGGGGTAGGATAAAACCAATACACACCTCCTCCTACAAAATTTGAACATAATCATGGATTATACAAAGGACAAGTTGGTGAGTAATGGAATATTATCTTCTTCAAAAAATTTAGAACCCTAGGATTGGCATGAGTTATTACAGATCGATAAAAAGGTCCTAAAGAAGATTTATAAATAGGGGCAGTAGGTAGGGAATACACTGAAGGATATTTTTGGCAAGTGTATTCCATTTTTTGAGATCATGATTAGAAGAAATAAGCTTACCTCAAAGCATCCGAGATTTGAAGAGTTGAAGAGATGGTGGCATGAGGTTTATGCTCTAGCGGATTATGGTCCATTCATAGTTCACCATCTAGATGATGCTTCCACCTATAATGTTGTCATGGAAAAATATCAAGATCTCAAGATGGAATGGGATGAGGTTGTCAACAAATTGAGGGAAGAGATCAAGTCCCTTGATAGAAGGTTTAAAATATTATATACTCCACCTTTGGCTGATCTAGAAGGGGTTTTCCTTAAGATACAAGATAAAATGGGTCAAGTGAAAGATAAGGAGCTAGCTAATGAATGAGTGCCTCAAAATTTTTGCTTCCCCATTATTCATTCTTTGGCCTTCACATGCATTGGACCGAGTTCTAGTGGAGACCCTAGGCCAACCTAGAAAAGAATATCAAGAATTTAATGCAATACTATATTTTATTCTAGAAGTTTTCTTTTCTTTGGCCAACCTATTTTAGGGTTGACCTTGCTTTGTAACCCTAACTTGGGACTACATTTCCTATAAGTATGATATTTCGCCTCATTTGTAGGGGCTAGAAGATTACACTTTGGAGCAAGTTAAGCAATAGAGCAGAAAGCTAGAATTAGGAGTTATTTTTATTTTGAAGCAAGTGTTGTAACACAAAATACTGTAATTATTATTGTTATTGGGTGATTCAATACAAGTGAAGACATTGTGCTTTGGTGGCCTCTCTTGGATTGATTTATCTTCCATGGTTCTTGTTATTCTATCTTTCTAAATTTCTTTTGAAATATTGAATGAATATTATATTTAGAGTTAAATGATTTCAATGGTGCTTGCGATTTGATGCTTGAAGTGTTGTAGCAATCTTTGGTTCATACTTTGGGCAACCTCTTGATTTCGGGTTGTTGTGCAAGGTCAAATTGTACCTTATATTTGTGTGCTTAGTTTAATTGTGGGTATTTATTCATTTCAATTGCAAAAATAAGGGTTGGTTTGAATAAATTCTCATGGTATGAAAATCTATAATTCCTTAGAAGATTACATTGTTTATGCAAGATTGTAAGTTAAATCTGGGTTAAGCAGAAATTATATTGAGAGATTGGTCCATTTCAAGTATCTTGTCATTCACATTATTGGTCTTAGTAGTGATTTTAATCTTAGGATTTCTAAAACCCTTGTCTTTTGCTATTTCTTTGAATTTTAGTTAGGTTTAGGAATTTCAAGTATCAACATATTGCAAAATTTGATTGGTTTAGAGGCTCCGTTATTTTTATTGTAAGGTCCCTTTGTGATTACCAAAATTTCACATTTTATCACTAAGTTGTTTTATTGCATTGTCAATACCTTAAATTAGAGACCTTGGGGTTATCTCTTTTCTCATAGAGATTTACCTTTCAAGAGAGATATGATAGCATATTCTATCTGAGTTGTTGTTGTGAAGAAAACACCATCAACATTATTTAGGTTAGATTTCCAATCTCTAAATCACAACTGTAAAGGCTTAGTTTTTAAATCATTATAGGAGGTTGACATTTTTGGTGCCATTGTTGGGGATGGTGTCAAACTAGGAAGTTATTTGGAGTCATTGATAGTTTTTCTTGTCATAGTATTTCTAGAAATTGTTCTTAGTATATCCCTCATTTAGAAGAGTAATGACCCCCCTATTCTTTTACCAAGTTTTTGTGTGAGCTAGCTGATAGTGAGTTGATATTAGATGCATAGAGAAAGGAGAAGAGATGCTCATGGGAGATTCCTTCCTAAGAATCCTGATCTATTCCAGATAGTTGAGTATCAGAACCTACCCAAAGACAAAGAAGAAGAAGAGACACACCTCTTTGCTAATGCATTTCTAGAGATGACTAGTTCTGAAGCTTCCTCTAAAGATCAAAATCAAATTGGGAACTCCCTTGCTTTCTAATTTCATCAAGTAGGCATGGGTGATGCAAATGGAAACAATCCTAATAGACCTAACCAACCAGATTTTCCTTTCCCCATTTCTCATTAGAATGAAGTAGATGACCTCAAAAATATCCTTTCTTTAGTTCTTACTAAGTTCTATGGACTTTTCAAAGAAGATCCTGATACATTCTTGTTCGTGTTTGATATACTCTACAAAAATGATGACTATACCACTGATGCCAATTGGCTTAAGCTATTCCCTACCCACCTTGAAAGAAGTTGCATTGAGATGGTTCATGAGCCTAGGAAGAGATACTATGGAGACTTGGGAGGACATGAAGACAAAGTTCCTTGAGAAATACAAAGATTATTGTAGGGGAAGTGACATGAGAGGAGATGTAATTTTAGGATGCAACAAAAGGAAGATGAGAGCTTGGAAGCTTACATTTCAAGGTTTTTATTTTTCCTATAGAAATATCCACACCATACACTCAATGAAGAATCATATAATTTTATTTTCTTGAGAGGAATTAATGATAGTTGCACAAATGCCTTGGACCTAATGGGATGAGGAGATATCACCCAAGGTCCTTGGGAGGATATCAAGAAGATATGTCTGAACAATTCTAAGGAAGCCTCAAAGATAGGGAGAGATTAACAATCCTCTATGGGTAAGTCATCTACCAGTGAAGTTTAAAGGATGGATATTAATCAATTATTGGCAGACTTCAATCAAGACATCATAAAAAATATGGCTACTCAGCTAGATTCACTTCAGGCCAAAAAGAAATAAGAGGAGGTAGAGGCAATGTTGGCAGAATATTGCCCTTATTGTAGATAAAAGAAGAAGGACTGCAGATTCAAGATGATAGCTAATATTGACAAAAATAAGATGGCACCCAAGTTCAAGCCAATCTAGGGTGAAGATGATCAAGTCTAATATGTTTCATAAAGGATTCCATGGGATCCAATACAAGGTATGCCACCAGATCCACTATCTTTTGTTCAACCATATTTAAATTCTTATTCATCTAGTAATCAATGGAAACCCCCATATCCATAAAATTATGGATGATATCCATCACAACCTTAGAGTAAACCTCCAAAATATTGGACCAATCACAAAAAATCTCCACCCCAGTGGCAGCAACCTCAAGGGAATTGGCAGCAGTTTCAAGGAAATTGGAAGGCACCTCTAGGAAACTAGTAGCAAACATCTTAATGAAGGGGAGGAGAAAAATGGTCAAACCAGACAACCAATTACATGCATCCACCTTATCAGCCCCAACAACCTACTATAATTCCTCCTCCTACAAATTTAATTTCAAATGCACCTAAAACTACTCAGCTACCAGCCCAATCGACACCTAGCCCAAATAATAAACCATAACAACAACCAGTATACTCTAGTGATCCAAATCAATTCCCTGCATATGTTATGAGTGTAAGTGACATCCATTTTCATTCAAGAACTAATTTTCCAACTTCTTCCACACCCATTATCACTGAGCTTCATGTGGAAGAGGAGGAGCCTATGAATGTCCCCATTTAGCCTAGTGCACCTAAAAGTCCTAAACTAGTCCCAATCAGGTAGACTGAACCTGAACCACCATTTCCCCAGAGGTTGGAAACTATGAAACAAAAGGAAGAAAAGGAGGACACAAATTTTGACATCTTAGATCAGTTGAACCATATATGTGTCCAGATACCTCTATTTCAAGCCATAAAAGATGTTCCCATATATGGAAAAGCAATCAATGAAACATTCCTTAAGAAGCTAGGTAGGAAGAAGAAAGACCCTACTGAAGTTCATGTGGTGGTACAACTTACTGACATCATGCTTGGGAAAGTGATTATTTCCAAGTATAATAACCCAAGGAGTCTCGTGGCAAGAGTAGTTATAAATGGGATGTAGGTAAGGAATTCTTTGATGGATTTAGGAGCAACAATAAATGTAATGACCAAGGATATTCTACATAAAATAAATATTATAAGCATGAGACCTACTCCTACTATCCTATAGCTTGTTCATAGTTCTACGTTAAGATTGATGGTATAGTGGAAGATCTAGTGGTAACTTTAGACCCAACATATTTTATGATTCTTTCTCCTAAAGCCACACTAGGAGGGTACCCCATTATTCTTGGAAGACCATGGTTAGCAACAAAAAATTCTTATATTGGATATTGAATAGGATACATGACCATTTCTAATTGAAAGAGCACCAAAAATCTTGTTCTCTACCCTCTTTCTCAGCCATCCCATGATAAGGATGATCCAGTATGGCCACATATTGGTGAAGAGGCCGAGGAAATTAGTTCTATGGCACAACTTATGATGTTCAGTAGAATTCCTTTCCTGTAGCTTCAAGATGAAGATGAAGTATTGTCTAACATAATTCAGAACCATTATGAGGTAGAGGAAGAATCATCCTCTCATGTATCTAATTCTACTGATACAATGAAGACACTCCTACATGCTCGTCCTTCAGCCACTCATCCTGTAGAAGTTCTTCCTACAACCAAACTTCTTACAACAACAGGTATGTTTCATGCATTTCTATCACATGAAATCAAAGTACCAATCATTAGTGAAGAAACTGGTAGAGTTAACTACACAAGTGCAAGTGTTAGAAGGAAATATCAGAATATCAATAGTAAATTGAGTGAAGAACAACAATTATCATTGGAAAACTTACTGAGGGCCCACCAAAATGCATTTTCTTGGGACTATCATGATATGAAGGGATTGGAATCTAAAATTTTCATTCATAGGATATACATAAGAGATGATTGTACACTAGTGAGACAACCACAAAGAAGAATTAACCTTGCATTTAGAGAAATAGTAAAAGGGGAACTACAAAAATTGCTAGAAGCAAGATTTATCTACCCCATTTTAGATAGCTAGTGGGTGTCCCCATTGGTGATTGTGCCCATAAAAGGATGGAAATGGTGATTCTTTATTGATTATAGGGAACTTAACTCTACCACCAAAAAGTACCATTTTACTTTACCATTCATAGGTCAAGTTTTGGACTCACTTGCAGGAAAGCAATACTTTTCTTTTCTTGATGGATTCGGTGGCTATAACCAGATCCAAATTGCACTAGAGGACCAGGAGAAGACCACCTTTAACTATCCATGGAGAACTTATTCCTACTCAGTACTTCCATTTGGTTTATGCAATGCACTTGAAACTTTTCAAAGGGCAGTCATTAGCATATTTTTTAGACATATCTCATGATTACATGGAAATTTATATGGATGATTTCACCACTTATGGTGCTGATTTCAATGAAACATTACAAAATATTAAGAGATTCCTACAAATATTTGAAGACCACAGTCTATCTTTAAATACTGAAAATTTCCTCATGATGATGTAGGAAGGTGTATTTATTGGCCACTACATCTCTCACAAAGGAATTCAAATAGATCCTACAAAGATTGAGTTGATTACCAATCTACCTATCCTTGCAAAACAAAAAGATGTTAGGATTTTTATAGGACATACAGGTTCTTATAGGAGGTTCATCAAAGACTTCAGAAAAATAGTAGCACCATTGTATAATATCCTAACTAAAGATTCCGAGTTCCAATGGACAGAAGATTGTGACAAAGAATTTTCTGAATTGAAAGCAGCTTTAACTCATGCTTCTATGCTCAAGGGGCCGAATTGGGAGTTTCCTTTTCACATCCATATAGATGCATTTGAATATGCTATAGGAGTATTCCTAGGATAGAAAGAAGGAGCTATTGAAAACACCATTTACTTTGTTAGAAAAAAATTGCAAGGAGTTGAATTAAACTATATAGTGAAAAAAAAAATTAGCAGTGATCTATGCCTTAAATAAATTCAGACATTACATAACAGACTACAAGATCTTTGTGAACATGGATCATGCAACCATTAGATACCTCATGAATAAACCTATGATTTCAGGAAGGATAGCAAGATGGTTATTGTTGATGAAGGAGTCTGACATAACCGTTGTCGACAAACCATGCAAGGCCAATGTTGCAGATTTTATTTCAAGGTTGACCACATCAGAGGAAAATAAAGTGATAGACGATTCTTTCCCTGATGAGAACTTATTTTCCATCAGTGTCCAGAAACCATGGTATGGTGACATAGCTAATTTTTTGGTCATAGGGAGAGTCCCTCCTCACTTCTCTCCAAAAAAGGAGAGTGCTCATTGAAAAATCTTTTCCTTTCTCATGGATTGTTGGATGTTTATCCACTGGACCCAAGACCAAGTCATGAGGAGATGTGTGAGGGAAGATGAGACATATGATATTTTGCATGCATGCAAAAATGAACCCTATGATATTTTTCATCTAAGAGGATAGCAATGAAGATTTTTAACACATGATATTACTGGCCAACACTCAACAAGGATGTAGGGAGATATACAAGGAAGTGTGACAGGTGCCAAAGGATGGGACAACCAACCAAATCTAATGAGATGTCACTTTACCCCCAGGTAGTAATCACTCCATTTGATAAGTGGGGATGGGATTTTGTAGGACCCATTGATCCTCCATCAAAAGGTAAATCCTATATTTTGGTATGCACTGATTATATAACTAAATGGGTAGAAGTTAAGGTCATGAAGCATGCAAGAGATAATAAGGTTGCATAATTTCTGTATGAGGAAATTTTTACACTATATGGGGTTCCAAGAGAGATAGTGAGTGATCAAGGGACTCAATTCACTTCAACCCTTGTTGTAACACTTGTCAATGAGTACAACATTAGGTAGAGGAAGTATACTCCTTATCACCCCCAAACCAATGGCCAAGTTGAGGTGACCAATAGATAAATTGAATCCATTCTAACCAAAATAGTGCTATCCATAAAAATGATTGGGCAAGTAGGCTACCAGAAGTTGTTTGGGCTTACAAAACTACCTGGAAAACAACTACATGATACACTCCATTTGAGTTGTTGTATGGAAAAACAGCCATGATGCCAATTAAATTTGAGCATAAGAATCTTAGAACTATAGTATAATTGGGGATGGATATCTGGGAGGCACAAAGAGATAGAATCATGCACCCAAATGCTTTGGATGAGATGAGGAAGGCAACTTTGCATCACACAGAGGTAGTGTAGAATCAGCAAATAAAGTGGCTTGATAAATTCATCAAGGATAATAAATTTTAGCTTGGAGATTGGGCACTACTCTATGACTCAAGATATCAGGATCATGTAGGAAAGTTGCAGACAAGGTGGCTTAAACCATATTATGTGGCTGAAGTATTTTCCAATGGAGTTGTTTAGATTACTACTATTGACCCTATCAGGTTTAAGCTGTTGGTGAATGGTCATCGCTTGAGATTGTATCACAAGCCAAATTCTAAGGAGGATTTCCTACAATAATTCACTCAACTTGCAACACCCAAACTTACTATAGCCAATGAAAGTGGACCTAGTGTCCCTCCTTGTGGATAATTGAGGTATGTAACCTGTCATAATAAAGATTCCCACTTTGTGGGGGTCCACTTCTTCACCCATCCACCCATCCATTTACACCTTTCTCTCTCTTCCATTCTGCCAACATCTCACTTCATTCCATTTTGCTCCACTTTCATTAATTTCTCAACTGATTTCTTGAAAAGTGACTAGTAGTTTCTCCATAATATTTGCAATACATCTTCCATCAATTTAGGTACGTGCACATTAATTGTTATATCTCAATTATCTTTAAGTGCATTTATTTAATTGCTATGAATTAATATGGACGTTCACCATAGCATGTAATTATTGCCTGCCCCTATCAAATCATCATTTCACCTCACATGTGAGGACACATGTGAAAATTTAGGTTTGGGGTCATGTCAATGCCATGTCTGCATGTTTGTCAGTACTAGTTCATGTCAATAAAATTTAAGTTATTGAGCCAATTTGAATTATGAGTGAGATGACGGCTTGAATGTGTGAAATGACAATCCACTACCACCATTTTATTTAATCATAGCCTATATTTATTACTCCTTTATTGCTTTAATTTCTCCTATCATAATCTTGAGCCAAAAAGGTAAAATTCAAACAACACCAACATTGGAAATTTAGCAAATTTGTAGGAAGGAGAAGTTTGGCATTCAGATGAGGATTGCAGGAAGAAAATATTTGTTGAGTGACTGTTTGATTACAAATAATGAGAGGTGGGTTAATTTGAAATGAACCCATGGTTCATGATGTATTACTACAGGATGCACCTTGCTTGACAGAGTTTAGAAACTGTGGATGGATGGATTATTTATTAAAGCTAAACGGTTTTGATGAAGATGTTGCATTGGAATTCACCTACACATTGTCTAAAGGAAAGGCCATGATAAAAGGGTTGGAGGTCGTAGCTACGGAGGGAAGAATTGTAGAAGTTACTAGGTTGCCTACCGATGGTGAACATTACCTTGCTATCAGAGATGACGAGTCAACTATGGTCAAGTTTATAGAACCTAATGACCCTCCATTTAGAATGGAAAAACAAGGTTTGAATAAGACTTCTCTACCTAAGCTATGGAAGTAGGTAGTAGTTTATGTTGTGAAGTATATTACTTGTGAAGGTCGCCAATAAAATTTACATTTCATGCATTTTAAACTCCTCAACCACATGAGACATGAAAGGAGAATGAATGTTCCCAACGTGCAATACCATCTTCTTTCAATCATGGTGGATGAGACCTAGAAAGCTAGGGACAATTCTGTTTCCCACCATTTTCTGATCAAATTATTAGTTGAAAAGTCTTTGCATGATGTGTCTGATATTTCTTGGGAAGAAATTTTGAATATTGATCAAATTCGACCAGAGCATTTACGACCTAGTGTTTTTCCTAAACCTCGTAGGGTTGGTAGGAGAAGGAGAAATTTTGGGGACACTCTTGGTGCCTCAACTTCCGACGGAAGCCTTAGTGGAAACCCTCCTGCACCCAAGAAAACTATTGAGATTAGTTCTTCTGAGGCAGAGAATTCTGATAAAGAGAGTTCCTCTCCTAATTCTAATGATGAGGTTCCTCTTGGCACCCTAATGAGAACTAGGGAACATAAGAAGAAGGAAAAACTAAAGAAAGGAAAAGCTAAAAAAAATGGCAGAAAAAGAAGTGTCAAGCTCCAAGAAATGGAAGGTTGACACTGTTCTTCCTATAGCAAAATAAAAACATGAAGGCCTTCTAGAAAATCAAGATCAGCTAGAACAACCTTTACTGTACCTTTAGAGGAAAGCCCTAAACTTGAAAAAATGTCACAGGAGGATACAAAAGCTCCAATGGAGTAGGTAAATGTTGAGGAAAATGACATATTTAAGGAAACAACAAATTTAATGGTGCCAAATATTGTTGATATCACAGAACAAGTTGAAAACCATGCCTGTGAGGGAAATCAAGAACTCCTACGAAAAGAGTTCCTATATCATGAACAAGAACAAGAGGCCCTGTAGCTTGAACTAAGAGAATATTCAACACCCCTACAACCAGAAATCACTAAACAAATAGAAGCCTTAGAATTGGTACTCTACCAAGGGCAAGCACACGTGTTAGGTAAAATGATGGTAGGATTACATAGGCCCTCTGATTTTTCAATGCACATGGTAGTTATAAACTTGTGGAAAGAAGTACAAAGGAGGGAAGAGGAGTGGAAAGCAAAAAAATCTATGCTAAAGAACGAAATTGAAAAGAGAGATGAAGAGATTGAAGACATGAATAAAAAAATTGTTATTTTAAAGAAGAAGGTGGATGACATGATAGCTTTAGTATTGTAGGTATTAGAGTGCAGGGCTCCTCCGAGGGTCTATGCTCTATATTTAAAGGAGAAGAATCTTTCTTTTAAGCTACCAAGGATTGTCTTAGGTTTGAATCCTTCCATTGAGACCCCCATTGAATTTTTTAATGCTTATTGGATTGCTCCTCCTGAGATGAAGAAATTCTTGTGTGAATTTAATTTACATAATTATGTTGTGATGAAAGACCATGAATGGAATCCACTGCTATATATTAGAGATGTCCAATTAAGGGCATTCATGTCCTGTATACAGAAAGAAGTTAGTTGGGGTAAGCAATTTAGGAATTTTAGGGAAACTTAATCCAACATTCCCCATCCCATTAGGGCCGAATCAAGACATCCAAGAGACATTTTCAAAAATTGGCACATAATTCTATACCGACCAAGCTATGGCAGTAGGATCTTGCCTAAGAGAGAGATAATTTATAAAGAATATGAGGAGATGGAAAGAATCACAAGAGAATATATAATGGGATACCTGTCATAGAGGTGGAACAACCTAATTGATGATTTGAAGGAAGATGAGCCTTATTCCATGCACAAATATGCTACAACACTTAAGAGAGCTGATAGATATATGCAAATTGGAAGAACAAAAGGACAATTCTGGCTTCCATTGATTTTTCAGCCACCTATCCTACTATGGCATGTGCTAAACTTCAGGTATTACAGGTATGACATAGCTAATGAGAGACAAATATGGAGCAGGTTGCACAGGCATCAAGGGTTCTATTGAGATCCTAATTCAGAGACACAGAAACTGATGTAGGACAACTTGCAGTTGCAAATTTTAGGGAATTGACCAAGCAAAAGCTCAACTCTTCCTCTATTGGAGGACCAGTAAGAAATTAGGTTGGGGGGAGTGATGACTGTAGTTTATGGTCTAATTATTGATAGAGTTGTCCATTTACTACAATTTTCATAAGAATTTGATACTTTGGAGTTGATCTGTTTATAATATTTCCTTAAAACTATAGACTTTGGACATGAACTTATTTTCATAACTTTCAATCATATTGACATGTTATATGAACTATCTGTGTTAATTTTGCATGTGATTAACGAATGTTGCTTTAAGATGATTATGGATATGCAGTTGTTGTGCATACTAATATGGGCATGCAAATATAGTTAGAGGCCTACACTTCAGGATGATTCTGCTAGCTATTCATGTGCCATATCCAGTGAACAAGGTGGTCATTTAATGGAGGGAAGACTCTTGACGGTTGGAAATTTCTCATGCAGATGAAATTGTAACCACCTTATAATGGTATTAATTGTTGTTGAGAAAATATAGGCGTTATTGTTGTGCCAAACTTGCATTAAGGAAAACATTCCTGACAAGTTATGTGCATGCGTAGCCACCTCTGCTTTTTTCCATGTTTTCCCTAATATGGTATCCTCCAGGTTTGCTAGAGTTGACTGCCTTGCTAGGTGTTTAAATAAGGCTCTATTGTTCCTTATGAGCTCTTTGGTTAAATAATGTTAATTTGATGATGCACTCGCACTCTTAAGTTTTCAATATAGTCATGTTGCTCAATTGTACTCATGCTTTCCAATGAATGAAATGAACTTACAAGTTTGTACATCTGAGTTTACCTTTGTTTTAGGGAATAGTTATCCAAGGGGGCCCACTTGGTCAGTATTTCATCCTGTACCTTAGTTTAGTTTAGTTGTTATTTTTTTTTTAGTAAATAGTTAAGAATCTGGCACTGACTATTCTTGCAGCCACTAGAATTCCATTATGTGACTGTTCTTGCAGCCAAAGCAGACAAAGTAGTTTCCTATTTGTTCACTCAGATTTTCATTTTTGTCATGCATTTTAGCTTGGTCTAGTTATTGGATGATGTTCAATATTTATGTTATTTCCTTCCAAGAAATTTACTTTTAGTATTATGTCTTTCTTAAGCTGTAGGATGAATGTGGCTACTTTGGATTCCTAGTCCACATAAAGTGTTGATCCATTTCAAGTTTACGTCCCTAGGTTGACAATTTAAATGCACCTTCATGATGATTGAGATAGGTATTTAGACTATATATCCAATCTTTGAATCACAGTTGTAAATTCTTAGTTGTTAAATCATTATAGGAAGCTGACAGGTGCATTTTTTTAACTCTCTTTGGGTTTGAGCACCTATGTGTTGTACGGTTTTTGCACACACACCCCACTGAAAGTAGGGACCCTCTTTTGCTCTCTTTTCGCTTTCGATTTTGGTCTTTTGGCCTTTTTAATTTTACATTTTTTCTTGCTTGGGCATGTGCTTGGATGTTCATCTTGCCTATTGGAGTAGTCCATTTATGATATGTATTGAAAATTTTAAAGTTTTAGGCTCATTCTAGATTTTTCACTTTTTTTAGGAAAATCTGCCCTAGGCGAACTTTCTCGGTTTTCTTTCAGAGCCCAGAGACAACTGCTTTTTGTTAGAGTCTGGGGATTTTGGTCGTTCGTGGAAATATGTTATGATTGGATTTTTTTGAAGTTTGTTGCCATGTCAGGTTCTCGGGTTTGGTTTGAGCCATCTTGTCGAGTGCATTAATGCTTGATTGTATGACCTCTGGGTGGTGTTTTATTGATTTATGAGGAATAATTTTCCATTTGAGTTTTGTTGTTTACTTTTCGTTTGAGTCTGGAGTGTTTGAGCTTATGTATTGTGCTAAATTGTGTGTTTGGGGAGTGGACTCAACTATTCCAGTTGGATTTCCTAGGCACCATTTGCATTTTGCTCGTGCTTTGAGGTTTCTTGTTGGCTTCTTGGTTTCGATTCCTCTATTCCCATGGTATGGACACGAATGATGTATCTCTCTTTTGATGGATTCCTTTACTATATGCGATTTTGTGCTATTCACATTGCCTTTGCCTTTTATGTTTGGGTGTGCTTGCCTCCTGGGCATTTTGGGGGTCTATGTCTTGCTAGTCTGACATTTTGCATTTTGGGTTGGGGGTTTTCCCATTTTCTTCGAATACTATTATCGGGTGAGTGCTATGAGATTTTCTTACGAATTTATCCTAGGATAACCTCCTTGTGTGAGCTAGATGAATCTTCTATAAACCCTTGCGAACAAACCAGTTGGGCCCCAACTTGTCCTACGCTCTCATGGCAGAATTTCATTGTTTCATATCTAGGGAATCACCATTTCCTCTTGATTTGTTGTGGGATGGGTTTCGAGCTTGAGTATAATCCATAGGAGGCTTGAATTGAGTTGGTTCCAGGCTCTAGATCCTCAATTTTTTGATCTTTCGATCAATTTGAGTGAAGTTAAGAGAAAATGTGGGTATTCGAGTTTTCAATGTCTTCGTGGAATTCCCTGAGTTTTCTCGTTTCCTCTTTATTCTTCGTAAAGCGCTTTAATTCGAGTTTTTACCTGTCTCACGGATTTTTGTTGTTTCTGAATTTCCTCGAGGTCCATTTCTTGGTTGCTTTTTTGAAGTTGGGCTTAAGTGATAAAATTGTATTAACTTCGCTAAAATCTGCACCCTTGGGATTTTCCTAAATGTTCTGCACCTCCTTCATTTTCCAGATTGTGTAAATTGTTGCCATTTATAGAGATTTTTGTCTAAGGTGGATTTTTCTGAGGTTTTGTGGGAATGAGGAATATGATGGTTATATAAGAATTTGCTTGATGATGATGCATTTAAATGATCAAATGAACTTATGCTAAGTTATATCAAATGACTCCTTCATTAAATTGGTTGATTAAATGATTATATGGATGTTTATATGCCTATTTCATTGGATTTCACCTGGTCTGGATTTCCCCATAATTCCTCTCCAGTATAGATTCCGTGAGGAGGTCTAAATTCCAAAATTTGAAATAAATGATTTGATATCGATTTAGTTGAAATTTTTGTTTATCTTAGATCTAATTTTTGTTGTCTTTATTTGTTTGCAGGCAAGATTAGGACATGTTGTTGTTGGGCAAGGCAAGGGAAAGGCAATGGATCCAAGTGTTGAAGGTTCTACTATTTTTGAGGTAGAAAGAGTTAAGATGGATATAAAGAGAAGAATTCTAGAAAGCAAGTTGAATTCTATCTGGTTGGGGATCAATGATACTAATGTTGGAATGTGGGACTATGAAGAATTCAAGGCAAGGATGGTAGCACAAAACACTCCTTTATTGGCTAGAAGAACACTAGAGTCTGGGTTAGCACATGTGGTTGGATTTCCCTCTACAATATAGTGTTATGAGTCGGTGCTTGAGTGTGCTAGGCATTATGACAGGGGAACACAAAGAATAATTGGTCCTCAAGAAAGGATTATGGCCAGCTTTGACTCCGTGTCCATTGCTCAAACCACTGATATGCCTAATCGGTCACATGTGGTGGCTTTTGATTTGCATTCAGCCAAGAAATATTATGAGGAGAATGTGGTTAAGTTCTAGCAGGTTATCAAGTCCTGGTTGGAGAAGCCCAAGTCTCATTCCTCCAAGTTGCCCAAGCACCTAGTCAGACTAAAGTTCAGAAGAGAGTACAATGATGTCATCACGCTCCTCAGCAGGGTGGTAGGACTAAAAAATGCAGGAGTATTTGAGAATTGGATGTTTAATGTTATTGCTCAGATGGAACAGAATGTAGATTACCACTGGGCAGGTGTTATAAGTGTAGTAATACATGAGAAAATGTGCAATTTCCTACATACAAAGACTTTCACCATGATTTATTATTTTGTGTATGCACTTGCAAGATTTCACCCATACAAAGGATTGAGCACTAGAGGTACATTTGGGCAAGACACAATCTATGAGTTGTATCCACAACTACACTTGGGTGGTGGAAGCTATAGAAGGGTGAATGATGCATTCACCATGTACATCACTAGATTGTTGTGGGGTGTTGAACATGTTCAAATTTCAGATATGGAAAAGGAATTAGTGAAGAGGTATGGGGCTTGGTTCATTCAGTTCCCTACATTTTATTGCATAATAATTGATGGTTGTCAAAGGGCTCCCCACAGACTTCCAAGATACCCAACAAACCATGTTATATTGCTGGAATTCATGAGGTAAATATGTGACTTTGATGTGAATGTGAAGGGGGAGAAACATAAGCCAGGCTTTGGCAATGAATTCCCATTGAAGATAGGCACTAAAGAAGGTATGCCCTTCCATCCAGTCAGCCCATGCCTCTGAGGAAGAAATGAGCACTCTTGGTATCTCCTTCCATTCCAAGAGGACTAGGTTTGATATAACTGGTGAGGCATTGAAGAAGGATAGCAAGAAATTTAGTCACAAGGACAACAATGAGGACTATTGGGCCAACCTTGGTGATGAGTTTGAAGTTAGAAAGAAGAAATTCTCCAAGCTACCAGTGGACTTAGTGTGGTTATATAATATAAAGGCAGTTCCTGATCAAGTTGAAGAAGATAGGAATTTGATTCAAGGCCAGCACTTTGAAGCAATGAAAGATAGGCCAATTGGAGAGGTCAATTGGCTCGAGGAGGAGAAGACAAAATTAGAAAAAATCATGGCCCTAGTGATTAAGTACACCAAGTTGTGGCTTAAACATAAAATTTTAGAATTGGAGAGTGAAGGTGTACAGTGCACCTATGATTTGATGTGAGACTTGGAGTCTCATTCTACTTTCGAGGAGTCACATGAGCAGGATCCTAAAGGTAAGGCCAAGGTGGGCTCTCCTTTTAAGATCAATTTTAGGGATGTTCAAGTTGAAGAGGTAGCAGAGGCAGGCAAACAAAGAAGGCCCATTGCCAAGAAAGAAAGGAATGTTTCAAGGAAAAAAGGGGTTGAGAAAAGAGAAGAGGAAAAGGAAGAGTTGGATGTTACTGCTCCCTTGTCCAAGAGAAGAAGACTTGTAAAACTTTCATAGAAGGAAAAATAAACTTCCCAAACTGATAACGAAGTTGAGGTACCTACGATAGAGGTAGAGAGTTCAGGGGGGAAAATACAAGTATACATGAGGAGGTCAAGGACTCCTTCCACAAAGGATGCTGCAACAAAAGGAAGTGCTCTTGTGACTACTCCTATCACTGAATAGGAAGACATCCCCCTTCCTCAAGAGACTGGCAGTGTGCTAGAAGAACCAAAGAAGGATGAAGATCCTAAGGATTTGGGAGAAGAATTCCAGGAAGGATACCTCTACAATGCAAAGGAAGAAATTGATAAGGTAATACAGTCTCCTTTGGTAGCTTATGCCGATTCACCTATGGAGGATCATGAGGGTAAATCTCCACAAAAGGAGGAGATACTGGCTACGATTCCCTCACCAGCATAGGACAAAGTGGAGGAGAAATCTCAAGATAAGGAGGATTCAACTAGGGTGATCCCTAAGGAGCCAAGTATTGAGAAGGATGCACCTAGTGTTCAAAAGGAACAGGGAAGGCAAGATAAGGTGCAGACAAAGTCCACTATTGTAGGTTGGCTGGATAGGGAATTGAAGAGTAAAATGGTTATAGTGGAGGAAACTCCTCCCAATTGGGATGGCTTAATGGCTAACATTGGGAAAGGAAAGACAAAGAAGAGGGCTAGGGTCATTTCCAAAATTGAAAGAGATGGGTTGAATAATAGGGTGGCCCATATTGCCACTCCTGCTCCTAATAAAGATAAATATGGGGTGACTATAGAGGAGTATCATGTGCAAACCATTGATTTGGGACATGCCCCCATGGAACAAGATATTGAGGAGTATGAAGGCTCCAGTGTTGTGATCCTTGGCCGATTGAGGAAGGAGGTAAAAACCAAGCATGAGTTGGAAAAGGAAAATGAGAGATTAAAGAGGCCCTTGCAGGAGTTGATGAAACCCTTGCAGTCCATTAGTTCTTCTTCCTCTGCTGTAGGTTTCTTGCCTCAGATTACAATATCCAAGATGGAAATGATGAAGGGAACCACACATTCTACAGTCGGTTGGTTGCAAGGAGTTTAGACCAAAGGAGATGGTTCCATCAATGAAATCCTTTCAATTGGAGGAGATGCAATGAGGTCAATTGAATGGTTGAAGAATGTAGTATCTCAGCATACCGAGTATCAACTAGTAAAGGATGGAATCCTTCCTTCCTCAAGAGTTTCCAAGCCTTGGGAATGGTTCGAGATTCTACAAATAAGGCAAAGGGCCTTGAAGAAGATACACAAACAAGGGAAGTAGATTGAGGACACTTTGACTGGCATTTATGATAGGTGTATCTCCTTCTTTGAAATCATGACAAGGAGAAAGAAGTTTGCTTTGAAGCATCTCAATTTGGAGCAGCTAAGGAAATGGTGGCAAGATGTCTACTCTCCAATCAATGAAGGTCTAGTTACTGAACATCAGTTGGATGATTCTGCAACCTACATTGTAGTTATTGATAGGTATCAAACAAATAAGGTAGATTGAGACAAAAAAATGAGGCAGTCAAGAGATGACATCAAATATCTTGAAGGGAGAGTTAGGGTTTTTCCTTTGCCACCTACTGATGAATTGAACAAAGTATTGTTGGTGGTGCATGATAAGGTGCAGCACACCAAAGACAATGATGGGAAGTATTTAATGCAATGCTACATCGAATTTGTACTTCCCATTATTTATATCCCTCTTTGCATGCATTGGATCGAGTTCTTTGGGACCCCAGACCGACTTGCATGAAATTGGTGCAAATTGCACATTTCATGTTATTTTTGAATATCTTTTGGGCCGACCTATTGTGTGGCATTTATTATTGTAAATTGTATTTGGGCTGACCTATCTTGGGGGGTTCTCTATATATTTGGCATTATGCCTCATTTGTAGATAAAAGTTAGGCAAATTTCACATTAGGGCGAATTGTAAGAGCAAGAATTAGAGCTAGGATTTAGTTTATCTTTTCAAGCAAGTGTTGTAGTAGAAGATTGGAATTGTTGCCTCTTTGGATAATTAAATACAAGCAAAGACATTGTGATTTGGTGCCTTTCTTGTGTTGAGTTTTATTTGGCATGGTTCTTGGTATTCTATCTTTAAAATTGCTTAATTTTATTTGATATTAGATGATTTGATGATGTTAGGGTTTCATGATTGAAATGTTTGCAGTGATCTCTAGTCCATACTTTTTGCAGTTAGCTGATTGTTAGCTGCTTTGCAAAGCTAGCCTAGACTTAAAAATGTGCTTAGTTCAATTATGAATTTTT
Organism: Sequoiadendron giganteum; assembly: GCA_007115665.2. NCBI lineage: Eukaryota > Viridiplantae > Streptophyta > Pinopsida > Cupressales > Cupressaceae > Sequoiadendron > Sequoiadendron giganteum. The sequence continues at coordinate 277,748,824 of CM021100.1, read as the reverse complement.
GTTCATTTCAATTGCAATAGGGTTGTCTTGAATAAATATGCATGATTTTAAAATCTTTAACACTTAGAAGATTTCACTATTCTTGTAAGATTACAAATTTATCTGGGTTGAACAAAAAATAGTTTATGAGGGATTGGTCCATTTCGAGCATTTTATCATTTGCATTGTCAATCTTAGGGTTATAATTAGTCATAGAGTTATCTCTGAAACCTTTATCTTTTTTTATTTCTTTATTATCTGAGTTAGATTTAAGATTTGAAGTATCATTACATTGCTAGATCTGATAAATTTGAGTTGAGCATTTCTTTTTAGTAAGGTCCCTTTGTGATTACCAACATTTCACATTTATCACTAAGTTGTTTTATTTGCATTTTCAAGACCCGACATTAGAGACCTTGGGGTTATCTCTTTTACCATAGAGATTTACCTTTCAAGAGAGACATGATATCATATTCTGTCTGAGTTGTTGCTATGTAGAAAACACCATCAACACTATGGATCCATCTCTCTTGGAATTTTCATTCCTTTCTAGCTTCTCCATCTTTCTCTTAAATTCTCTTCTCTTCTAAAATTGTGTATATTGGATTGAAGGTCTACATCTTCTTCATCCTAAGTATATGCTCGTTCTCTCTTTGACATTGGTTGCTTCCCTAACTTTTTGGTGTATTCTTCTTTTGAAGTGATCAATCCTTACATTCTTCTCTCCATTTAAGAATTATTTTAAGTGTGTTATTTATTAATTTGGGGATGATGCATAGTACTAAGACAACCTTCTACATCGAGGTCTATTTCACTTTTCTGAATAAAATACTTTAGTTTGTTGTGTGCTTATGTGTATGTGTTTTTATATTCTAACCCTATGATGTAGTGATTTTTTATGTTCTACCATTGTTGTCTTGTGCAGGTCCTTCTTGTCTAATGTGTTTTTCTGGTAGGTCTTCAACCTGGCGGGCATGCTTCCTTGGTTCAAAGAGTTATCTACTTCCTCTATAGTATCCTTTTGGCAATGTGATTTTATTTATGTTTAGTATATTTCCTTTAGCGTGCATATTATTGTAGATTCATATGCCTGCTAAAGTGGGGGGAAAATTTAATGCCATAAAATTGCACCTCTTACGATTTCACTTAAATTTTTGTATCCACTTTATTGTCCACTCCCCTAGCATTTGTGTAGGATTATTTTAGCTCTTACATCAACCTTTTTTCCCTCTCAGGATTCTCAACACCCCTTTTCAATAGCCACCCTCGCATGTCACCTTTTCATCAAACTTTATGTTTTTCCCATTCTCATCATTTTGTAACGTTATGTGTCTAGAAACTAGCACATCGTGTGGGAATCTACACACCATGCTAGTGTCTTGTGATGTTTCAACATTCAAATGATTGATTTAAAGCATATTTTCCACTTATTAGTCTGTTTTGTTGGTGGTAACAACTCAAGATGGCTTGTAATGACTCAAGAAGATTCTTTTCCCTCTTTAAAAGTTATTTTCAACTCATTTGTCCTTCTTCTCCTTATTGGATTCTATATTGGACATTCTCCCATATTTCTCTTCCTATCTTGCTTGCACAACTCCATACAACTCACTACACAACCACTCTCACATCTTTAGAGGACTCTGTGCAACCCTATTGGCTCTTGCAACTATCTTTCTCTTCCTCTTTCATTTCCTTGAGCCTTGTAGTTGATATAGCCTTCACCTTGTTCTTATGAGCATCTTGGGATTTTGCATATCCCCTATCTATTACATCTCTATATTTTGTGATACGGGTTCTCCTCCTTGAGCAAGAATCGCTTTTATCACCTATACTTCATGATACATGTTTTCCTCCTCCAGTGATGATTTATTTTATCACACTTGCATTCATTCCATTTATATATCTCTCTATATATTTGGTTGTTTGTGGAGGTGGGAACACCAAAATGGCGGTTTGACTAAGGAAAAACCCTATACATCCCCAACATTTTCTCCAGATCTTACGTATGCAGGTATTGAAGACATTCATTTGTTGGAGGCTACATTACTTGGGTTTTTGTGAGCTTCTTCTCTCATTCTCTTTACCTTTATCACTTTTACATTACTTAATTTTAGTTTTCTTACATTCTATTACCTTTTGGAACTTTGTAATTTCTTAGGAATCTAAATGTTAGTGATCATTTAGCTATTTTTTATGATATTCTAATTTTCTAGTCCATACGAGCCACTAGCGCACCTCTAGGATGCCAATGTGTCGTGCTATCATCCTTATGTTGTGCTACCATCCATTGGTCAAGAGCTCGTCAGTATGTCCAAAAAACCTTTGTGATTTACTCTTTTTGATTCAAGAACTTTTGTGTTGTTCATTGAGGTGGTTTAGGGTAGTTTTCCCCTTGGAAATATCTTGTGAATAAAGAGACTCATGAGTAGAAAACCCCCCTTCTCTACAAGTAGAAGTAAATAAAGAGATGAAAACAATCTATAAATAGAGAGAAGATACTGTAGACATCCAAATTTGACCACCACTCCCATATGGTCAAATTTGTGTTCTTTATCCATCTATATTAATTAAATGAGTTATTTAATTAATATTTCCCTTTCCTCGAAGGTTTCTAAAGTATTTAAGTTAATAATTAAATACTTTATCTTTCATCATTTCTTCTCTAAATTACATAAATACAACAATTTATTTAATTTAGCCATTTACCTTTTTGAGCTTAAATCAATTTTAAATTTCCTCTTTTCTCTCTCCTTGTCACATCCCCCATAATATTCTTCTAATCTGGATTAGTTTAATTAAGCATGATTAGGATGTGCACATCCTTAATAAATATTAATGTCACATCCTCCACATTTGGCCACTTGTCTTTAATCCTTCATTAATCTTCCTAATCACAAGTTTGTACAACCTTAATCTAATCACCTATCATTTCTAGTATGTCCTCCAAGTCAACCCTTCATAAGTGCTTTCTTTATTAAGCATTCACCTCTTCCCCATGTGAATTTAAAATTCAAATTTATTCATTCAATGCATTTCTCTTCCCCATGTAGGTTGTTGGGAAATTCTAAATCCATTCATAGGTCACATTAGTCACATGTGACAAGGACCTCCTTTATGAGGAGCTTGTCTTATCCCCAAGGTAATCCCCTATCATGTGAATGTAAAATCCATATTTATTACTCCAACAACTTATCTAATCCCCATGATAATAAGAGAGGACTTTCTAAAATTCCTCACTTATCACTATCATCCTCATATGGGGACAAGAACTTCCCTTTTGAGGAAATATTCCCCTAATCCCAAGGTACTTATAAGTACCTCCACCTCACATGTCCTATTTCCACATCACCTATCCCTTTGAGATCTCGCATTCCACATGGAAAGATGTGAGGGCTTCTGAGTCTTCAACTCACCACAACTCTCCATATTGACAATGTTGGATAAATCCTAGCCATTGAATTCTCTAGAGACTCTTCCCTTAAAAATGAAGATTTGGTCTCATTTCTTCATATCACATTCATAACACTTGATCATTCAACACTCAATAAACTCAACTCTTAACTTAGCACTCTCAATAAATTACATTCATCCTCCATTATTGTAGCTTTCAAGCTTCCATTGCATCCACCTACAACATTTATCCAAATACCCATTTACACCATTCCATTCCTCATCACCTCTACTTTATTTTTCATCAATTTTTGTGTCATTTTCCATTGAAAGAGCACAAAAAATCCATCGATAAAAAGGGCCAACCAAACCATAAACTTGAATAAGGTAACATTTTTATTTTCTTGCATTTGTTCAAGTTTAAGATAGGCCTAATCGTGAGGTGTTGTTTGTGTTTTCTTTTTTGCATTTCATTTTGTCTTGCATCTTACTATACCCTACCATTTTCATCCATTCCTCCTTCTTAGTCACTTTTTTGTGAGATCGGGGCATCTTCCTTCACTTCTCTCCATTTGGGTAGCTCACACAACTTCTCCCTTGCTGGGGAATCATTTTTCTAGTCGCTTCCTCTATAGAGTCATCTGCATTTTATTTTTCTTCGAAACACTATTATTCTAACAATATTTTGAAGAGGGAAAAAATGTAGACATCCAGATTTAACCACTCCCATATGGTCAAATCTGTGTTGTTTATCCATCTATATTAATTAAATGACTTATTTAATTAATATTTCCCCTTCCTCTAAAGTTTCTAAAGTATTTAATTTAACAATTAAATACTTTATCTTTCATCATTCTTCTCTGCATTAAATAAATACAACAATTTATTTAATTTAGTCATTTATATTTTTGAGCTTAAATCAATTTTAAATTCCCTCATTTCTCTCTCCTTGTCACATCCTCCACATTATTCTTCCAATCTGGATTATTTTAATTAATCCATGATTAGGATGTGCACAACCTTAATCATGATTAATGTCACATCCTCCACATTTGGCCACTTGTCTTTAATCCTTCATTAATATTCCTAATCACATGTTTACACAACCTTAATCTAATCACCTACCATTTTTAGTATGTCCTCCAAATCAACCCTTCATAAGTGATTTCTTTATTAAGCATTGACCTCTTCCCCATGTGAATTTAAAATTCACATTTATTCATTCAATGCATTTCCCTTCCTTGTGTAGGTTCTTGAGAAATTATAAATCCATTCATAGGTCCCATCAGTCACATGGGACAAAGACCTCATTTATAAAGACCTTGTCTTATCCCCAAGGTAATCCCCAATCATGTGAATTTAAAATTCACATTGATTCCTCCAAAAACTTTTCTCATCCCATGGTGATAAGAGAGGAATTTATAAAATTCTTCACTTGTCACCATCATCCTCATATGGGGACAAAATTTTTTTTTGAGGAAATCTTTCCCTAATCCCAAGGTACTTGCAAGTACGTCCACCTCACATCTCCTCTTTCCACATCACCTGTCCCTTTGAGATCTCATTTTCCATAGGCTAAGATGTGAGGTCTTTTGAGTCCTCAACTCACCACAACCCTCCATCTTGCCTATGTTGGCTAAATCCTAGCCATTGAATTCTCTAGAGACTCTTCCCTTAAAATGGAAGATTTGGTCTCATTTCTTCATATCACATTCATAAAACTTGATCATTCAACACTCAAGAAAATAAAACTCTCAACTTACCACTCTCTAAAACTTGCATTCATCCTCCATTATTGAAGATTTCAAGCTTCCATTGCATCCACCTACAATATTTATCCAAATACAAATTTACACCATTGCATTCCTCATCTCCTCTACTTTATTTTACATCCATTTTTATATCATTTTCTATTGAAGGAGCACACAAAATCGATCGATCAAAATTTCCAACTAAACCATCAACTTGAATAAGGTAACATCATTCATTTTTTGCATTTTTTCAAGTTTAACCTAGGCCAAATCGTGATGTGTTGTTTGTGTTTTCTTTGTTTGCATTTCTTTAAGTTTTGAATTTTTAGGCTTAGATAAAACATGACACACATTTTTGGCACACCCGATGGGATCCACAAATGAGTCTGTTTCTTTCACGCTTGCTATTGTTTGACATTTTAAAAGTTCAAGTTACATAGAGATGACTTCGTAACTGACATGGGAAACCTTACCCTCAACAGGGTCACACTCACCTTAAGTTGGGTGACCTGACCCTAAAAAGAGGCAATTCTACCTTTGTAGAATCACCCATCTATGAAACAAGAGAAAATTTATTGTTTGTTTTCCTGAACAGGGGCAACCTTTCCCTCAATAGGGGCAACCCTACCCTAACTTGGGTGACCTTACCGTAAACAAGGGTGACCCTGCCCTAACTTGGGTGACCTTTCCCTCAACAAGGGTGACCCTACCCTAAACAGAGGTGATTCTGCTCCAAATAGAGGCGATTGAGGTAAAAACAAGAATGTGAGGTTCATTTCTTGTCATTTTCTTAGTACTGACCCTCTATTCTATTTTATTGGTGAATGTGCCTATTTTTATTAATATTTGTGAGTTGTTTCATAATTGTTGAAGATCGAAGGGTAAAACTTCTAACATGTTTACTGTAGGACGAGTGAGCCAAGAACGTTAGATACCTTGTTTGTTTACCATTTTCATACTAGTTAGTCACATAGATCTAATTAGGGGGAGTCAAAGTATTTGTTTGACATGCTTGTAAATTGGGCTATTGGCGTATCCAATCCCCTTGCACCATTTGGTGATCTTGGGTGAAGAGAAATTGTAGTCCACTTAATCCATTATGTTACCTAGGAGGCACTAGATCGTTTAAGATTTCTCCTGGCATATCATGTGAGCCTAGGGACTAGCCAAAAAAATTTAGTGTTTTATTTTAGTGGGACCTATTTGGGGATTTCATCACCCCAAGGGAAGATCCCAACCACGTGTTACCAATAGGGTATATAAAGGGGGGAGAGCGAAAGCTATACCTGAATCCAATCACATCATTTTCTGGAAGAGCGTCGAAGCTATGGTGATACCTAGATAAGACATGAAGATTTGGTATGAGCTTCTAGTACCTCGCTAGGGCTCTCGACTCACACTTGTGATGGGCTGGTGTTCATGGTTGTGCCTCACATATCATGTGTATATCAAGGAATCCCTAGTTTACCTTGTTCAACCTAGTTAAGAGAACCGTGTTGGCCATACCCATCATACTAATCTTAGGATTGTGCAGTTTGATTTGTCTTTTTTGTGCAAAACTAGTGTGTGTCTATTTAGTCAAGTCGATATTTTCCTTTTTCTTGTTGTTTTCTATGTTTTCTATCCTTTTCCATAGATATTTTTATCTAAGTTAAGTCTAGGTCAACCAATAGGGGTGACCTTTCCCTCAACAGGGGAGACCTTTCCCTTAATAGGGGCAACCCTACCTTCTATCTAAGCCATTTCCTAGTCTTTTCTTGTCAAAATCACCCATCCTTCACAAAATAGGTGACCCTACCCTAACACAAGCGACCTTTCCCTCAACAAGGGTGACTCTTCCCTCAAGATAGGTGACTAACCCTAAACAAGGGAAGTTTTTCCCTTACGATAGGTAACCATACCCTCAATAGTTAATCCTACCTTCGGTTCAATCAATCTATTAGTCCATTTGTCTATTATGAGAGTCTATTTCCCAATTTCAATATTTTGTCTACCCATTTCGAGCATCCATTTGCCTATTCCAAGCGTCCATTTGCCCATTACATGAGTCCATTCACCTATTCTACACATCCATTCGCCCATTCTGAGCATCTATTTCCCCGTTTTGAGCATCCATTCAATCATTTCAAGCATCCGTTTTCTCATTCTGATAGTCTGCTCATCCATTTTGAGCATTCGTTTCTCCATTATGAGCATCCATTTTTCTTGTTTCATTAGCCTACTTTCCTATTCCGAGCGTTCGTTTGCCTATTTTGAGCATCCGTTTTCGCATCCTGATAGTCTGTCTGACCATTCAATGGGTCCGTTTATTTCGTTTATCGATGTCATTTGACTGTTTTTTAGATTTAGACAAGTCCAAAAACTATTTAGGTGAGTCTCTCACCTAGTTAGGTGACCTTTCCCTTGACTTCGGTGACCTTTCCCTTGATTTGGGTGATCTTACCCAAAGTTGGACGACCTTTCCCTTGACTTGGGTGACCCTACATTTGACTTAGATGACCTTGCCCTAAGTTGGGTGACCTTGCCCCAAAGAGTTGGGCGACCTTGCCCCAAAGAGTTGGGTGACCTTGCCCCAAGGTTGGGTGACCTTGCACCTATTAGAAGAGTTTGATCTTTTCATAAAAGTTAATTTGTTGGGATCCTGAAAATCTTGTTATTTTCTAAATCATCTTCATCTTTCGTTCACTCATAATCCTCACTTTAGTCCATCCACATACAATTATCATCCAAGTCATATAGGTACATCCTTAATCATTCCTGAGTTACATATCCATCATCATTTTCTTAATCCAAATCCTCTTAAATTCATTTGTAGTTATTATCTAAATTGACCTAGGTGTCTGAAATCAATCATCATCCTAGAACACCTGCTTAGGATTGCCATTTTTCCTAAGTCATTCATCATCCTTGGCCCAATCAATGCCCTTCCATATCAAGGAATATTTGTTGTGCAATCATCTATCTATCCTTTAATCCGATCAATCAACTCCTTAAGTCACCTAGGGTGTTTTCTAAACTTGGTTTAGAATCCCTTTCAATCATCCAATCTCATCTGATCTTATGAATCATTTCATCCATCTATCTTATCCAATTATCCAATCAATCCTCCAATCATCACTTAGGTCATCTCTGCATTACATCTTATATTTTAAGAACATCTTAATTTATCTGGTAGCCTTGCCTTTTCATGCCCATTCAAACCCACTCACAAGAAAGGAAGTAAATGGAAAAAACAACATGCCTAATGTTCCCAACCAAGTATCCCATAAGACCCCAACAACATCGCAAATATCTCGCAAGAACCCAAAAATGGTTCTTCGTCATAGTCCAATACTGATGTTCAAAACATACCACCACCCAGTGATGAATACATGGTCAATCAACTTGAAGTCATAATGGATGAATACCTTAGTGTTCTTGTTAATGTTTAAATGATAGATCACCTCCTTAGTGAGCATGGGGATAAGATTCTCACCACTCAGATCATGAGAGGGATCAAACCACCATCTAATCTTGATATGTCACAATATGTCGGTACCCAAACCCTTCCAGCACCTCAAGACCTGTAGACTTTACAAAATGTTCTAGGGATTTTGTATGTCCCTGAAAGTGCACCTATAGAGGATTGATATCACGTTGAGTTCAAAAATGTTGTGATACATCAAGTTGCAAGTTATCCTTTTTCTCCTAGCTATAGCCTCTAAAGGACAACCTAATCCTAATGACCGGTACACCTATGGCATGCCATATAACATTCCATTTTCTCCACCACTCCTACCTCAAGATCATAGTCAGCCAACCGTCAATATTGGGGCACACCTGACCTTACGTTGATGCCACCTCTAGGATCTACACCTGCTGGAAATTTACCACCACCTATATTCTATCAAACTCCCATTAATCCTCAATAATCCACTACATTGCAAGCACCATCTCAACATGGGGCTATTCCCTCACAAATGCCTCCACAAAATATTATTGCTATTGTTGTCTCATCCCAACCACTTGATCAACAACCTCCACAGCAAAATGTCATAATTTCGCAACACAATATTGCAATCCCACAACAAAAAATTTTGATTCCTCAACAACACTCTACTGTTCCTACACAACCACCACATAAAGTGACACAAACTACATCACAACCTTCGCAACCGCCCCATGGCACTTCCGTAGCAGTCCCACAACAACAACACATCTCATCTTGCCCATCTTACTAACAACCACCATAAAAGCAACATCCACACTAGCATACACATGCTGCCATGAAAACACATGATAATACTCTCACACAATATATCTACCACTTATCCAACACATATACTAAATATATTGCTCCATCTAATCCTAATCCAAATCCCCATCCAACCTCTTAGAATCCACCGTAGACTCAACCACCTCTTTACACCAACCCTTCACAATTACACATGAATCCTTACCAACAACTACCTAATCACAACCACCTCCATATGTCACACAAAAATCCATTGTTCTGTACCTTTACCAATCCAACCCATACTACCTTCATAAATAGCCATCTTATTAGCAGGGTGCTCCATCCACCTCTTGCTATCAACAACTGCTACTATACCAGAAAGGGGCTTCCACCTCTTCATACAACCAAGCTCCTACATAATATCAGTAGGTGTTTCATCCACTACATATTATCAACAACAACCACCCTATCAGCAAGTAGCTTCCACCTCTTACCATTAAAAATTTTCATCCTTATATCCACCTCATGTTAATCCATAATTTGCTTACGTCAATAAAAGCCAGCAAATGCCTCCATATACACCTCAACCCGCTTACGATCCAAATGTTGCTGATCCATCCTCATCATATCAACAATTACCTCCATACAATTAGCCCAATCCATCTAATCTGACTCCTGCAGTGCCTATCAATAAAGATTTAGAAGAAGTAAAAGTTGTGCTAAAGGATTTGCAAGCATGGACTGGAAAATAGTCTATTAAATTTGAGGACATTTTTCCTTATCCATTTGATCCCTCTATTTCATTGGTACCTTTTCCTAAGCTTTTCGAAATGCTGAAATTAGATAAGTATAAAGGAACCAAAGACCCCAAGGCTCACCTTCAATATTTCTACAACCATTGTCAAGAAGTCCTACATAATGAAAATTACCTCATGCGATTATTTCCTAGGAGTTTACAAGGAATAGCTCTTGACTGGTTTATGGGTCTTGAAAAGGGATCTATTAAATCCTTTGCAAAGCTTTTAGAAGAGTTTTTCTCCCACTTCTCCTTTAATCAAGAGAAGGATATCAATACATTATATCTTCTAAAAGAAAAATAGCGTGAAGGAGAAATATTTGCAAGCTATCTTCAAAGATGGCGAGATTTAGCTAGTTGGATGAAATCCATGCTGAGGGAGAAAGACATAGTCACTTTGTTTATCGAAAAAGTCCCATTCAGATGTGGCCCACAATTTTAGACTCCTCTGTGTCATAACCTTTGTGGAATGGTAGAGAAAGGTCCTATCCTAGAGAGAGCCCTTATTTGCAAAGGGAAAGTCAAAATTTTCAACTCTGATAAAGAGAAGTCATCTGGGGACAAGCCTCAGTATTTGAACAAGAACAAAAACGTTGTCAATGATGGTTTCACTGACACCAAACAAATCCAAGTGGCTAATGCCTCACAAAATCTGCAATGTCCTCCTCCATAATAGTCAATTCCAATGTCCATAATAGTGCCACAAGGGGCACCTTGTCCTCCCCAACAATCCAATCAAAGCAATCAATGGGGAAATAAACATCAATTCACTCACTTGAGAGAACTCGTAAGTGTCATGTTTAATACGCTCCTTCAAGCCAATTAAATGATTACATATCATGTGACTAAGCCCCTTGACGAATCCAAGCCTAAACCAACATGGTTTAAAGAAAATGGGTATTGTGAGTACCACAAGATTAAAGGGCATACATTGAATAAGTGTCAAGGTTTAAAAATATACATCTAGGATCTCATAGATTAGGGTGACATACACATGGATGCCAACATGACACCCTCATACAATGCTCAATTGTAGATATATTAGAATGATTTCTCTAAGAATAATTAAGGTCCTAGCACATCAAACTCAAACCCTGAGCCTACCAAAAATAATGATAAGAATAATAGCACCAACAACATTAGTTATAAAAATGTGCCATTTAATTATCAAGGCCTCATCATACACATCAAGCAAGTACAACAACATATATCTATGATACACGTAAAAGGAAAGGACCCATAATGTGTTGTCACAACCCGTTGTACCTGTATTATAGTCTCAGGAGCCTCCGCACCCAGTCAACCACCATGTGTAAGTTCCCAATACAACATTCTTGATAATCTGGGAAAGACCTCAGCCTAGATTAATATTCTGGATTTAGTTAAGTCTTCTCCTGTACACCAATAAATTTTAAACAAGGCCTTACAGGACACCTGAGTCCCCACTAATATAGACCCTACACAATTTCAACCATTGGTAGGACACCTCTCAACAACCTACCAATTAGGATGTAGTCAAAATGACATGCCCTGCATTGACTCAAACCATAATTGACCCCTCCATCTTGAGGTTGCTATGAATCATCACAAAGTAAAAATTGTCTTGATATATAATGGTTCTTCCTTAAATCTTTTCACATTGAAATTCATAAAATAGGTGGGATACACCCAGGTTGACTTAAACAATCAAGTCATCACCATCAAGGCGTATGATAATGCAGAGCACAATTTTGAAGGGAAAATTTGTCTTCCAATCTAGGTTGGGCCAGTTGTGCAATACACTACATGTCATGTACTTGATATAGACCTCCCCTATAATCTCCTCCTTGATCGTCCATGGATCCATGCCATGCAAACCATTCAATCCACATACCATTAATGTATGAAATTCCCATTTAATGGGGTAGAAGTTACCATACACATAGATCCCCAACCATTCGAATATTGCCATGCATTAGAAGCTTCTTTTCCCCATTCTCATTACTGATCTAGAGTAGAAATAGGACCACCATAGACATCATCATCCCATTCATCCATCAACGCACTAGCCATCACTTCATCCAGTCCATCATCCACATCTGATACCACCCTTACTGGTGCAGGAGCACACCTAGGATAACCTCCATAGTTAAGATATTTTGGGCTTGTATCTGACATTGGCCAAGTCAGACTAGTGTGTGTGTGTTTTAGACCTTAGAAGTTCATTACAATGTGGGCTAGGTGAGTTAGTCATTAGGACTAAGGTCACCAAATTTAGTCATTGTTAGTAGCTTTTAAATTGCTTAGTCTTTTGGAGCTTAAAGGTTGGTTTAGAGTCTTAAATTTGTTCTAAACACATGAATGATGTTAGACAGATTCCATGAAGCCATTAATGGAGTTGGTTACTCAAGATATAGGAGATAGAGGTCCTAAGAATCAAGACGATGGCATAATGACAAAGTTGTCATGAAAACATTTGCCATTATGGAAAATGTTGCATGCAACTCAGTTACATAGGATCCCCTAAAAGATAGGAGTGGGAGATTGACCAACATACCCTAAAAACATGGTGAATGGCATCTAATGTTATGGAAGGCTTGAATCTAAAAGGAGAGATTTTTTTTTGTAACAAGTGGGTGTAATGAGAAGATAGCTCTACAACTCTGTTTTGAGAAGAACCCGAGCATTTCATTGTGACAGTGTGATTACATGGTTTGAAACTTGGAGATTAGCTTTGGATTTGAATAGTGTAGGATGTTTTAAGACTTTTCTTTTCAGTGTGTTAATGGTTTTGAGTTAGTCTTCTAATTATAGGAAAATAAGTTTGAATTAGACAGTGTGCTGGTTCTTTTTAGATTGTTTTTGCTTTCATGGCTCTCACTTGATATTCAACTCTTGAAACTTCAAAAAGGGGGATGAATCTTAGAGTGGAGCCATTGTACATAATGTATATAGTGGTAGGAGACCAGGGAAGCAAGGTTACTATTTTAAATGTCAAGCTCTAGGTGAGTTAGGAGAGCCCGATTAGAGGTTTGACAATAATGAATGAAAGATTGTATGCAGGGGATTGAAGTACAGTTCCAAGTAGGGTATAGACATATCCTAACATGCTGGAGGGATTGAGTTTCTATCAATCCACTAGACTAAGTTTTGAGTGATAAATCAGTGAGGTCCTAGTAAATAGGTCTTTTCAGCCTATTTGGCCTAGATTGTAGGAAGCCAAAGGCCATCAGGCTCCAAAGCCTTTAGAATCCTTCACAAAATCCAAAAGGGTATCCAAATGTGGGATTATATTTTCAACTTGTTTGGAAAGTTTTGCAAGAAGTGGAAAAAAGGTCTCCGGTAAAGAGTACAAAGGAAATAGGTTGAATTAGGCCTCCTCATGGTGAAATCTTGAACCCGATAAAGAAAGGCTTGAAGATCCTTCTCAATGGATCCAAATGAGAGCAAATGGAATGTGTCCATGATGATCGATACCCCTACAATTAATTTCATGAATGGTGAACAGTTGGCACTTAGAGCTTTCTAAGTGAGGGTACAAACAGTGAAGAAACTACATGGTGTTAGTCCTTCAAGGTGAAGCACAAGGTGTGAGACTCTTGGAGAAGAGTTGGATTAGGACTTAGTCATCTAAGCCTAATAAGGACCTAGAACAAATTAGGTTCCTAGAAGAAGATGATGAAGGGTCTTCTTAGCTAGTTGTGAAAGCAAGCCTTGGAACTCTTACATCACTTACCAAAGTCCAGATCATTGACAAGGTGTGTGGTGAATATGAAATGCGCACAGTGTTGAACATGGAAAATATGAAACCCTCACCACACAAATACAACTAGCCTTCCCAATCATCATCAAATACAGAAGAAAAGACACTCACACTCACTTCTAAGAACATGGGCTCGACAACATTTAGAGATTTGGGTACCCTTTAGGATCAAATGGAAGATGATATCAACCAATGGGTTTATAGAGAAGAACATGTGTTGTCATGTCCCCTCATAGAATACTCTTAGGAGGTTTATCCATGTGTGTCCAAGTTTTTTAAAAATTGCATTTACCAAGGTAGAGGTCTTGGTATAGAAGAACGAGGAAAATGACAACCCATCGAAGCATCTATGCATCCAAGAAAATTGGGCTTGGGCTATGATAAAAAATAGAAGGGTCCTCTAGCATCAACTAGTGCTTCTAAAAATGTTAGTGCAGACAATTGTCTCCTTGACAACATACTTGAAGAGAAGGCCATCATACTTGTGTACGATGATGTGGATCTCTCTTCCATGTTTAATTGCCTAACCATCTGCACTATTGACCTATCCCTTAAACATCTTGAATTTATAGACTAGGACCTACATGGGAGAACACCTATTGACACCTTCCCCTCATTGGATTAGTACGTGCATCTTATGGGATTAGGGTAATATGAATTCCCTAACCCCAAAATTAAAAAAGAAGCAAAATAAAAAAGGGTCACCTAGTGAAAACCTCCCCGAGGCACTTTGTGACTCTGAAAAAGTAAAAAAAAAGTGTGTATCTGATAGTGAAAACCTCAATGAGGTGCTAGAAGATGGGGATGTTCATCTTACCCTTGTAGGAACTTAGCTATCTGGCCAATCATCCATCCTAATTGAGGAAACACAAGGAATAAATTTGGTAATTTAAGAGAATCCCAAAATCACATATGTAGCCAAAGAATTATTAGAGGATGAATACTCCACCATTTTCCAGCTTCTGAAAGAAGGCATCATCAATTTCACATGGACATATATAGACATGCTAGGTCTTGATCCCACTTTAGTAGTACATCATCTAGATGTACATCCTGATGCAAAAACCATCAAGAAAAAGCTCTGGAAAATGCACCCCCGAGTGGACCTGCTAGTCAAGAAAGAGTTGGAGAAGCTATTAGAAGCTTGATTCATTAGACCCATGAACTATTCTGACTAGATCTCCAACATAGTTCCAATTACCAAACCAAATAGGGATATCAGGATCTGCACATATTTTCGGGACCTCAACAAAGATTGCCCCAAATATGATTTCCCTTTGCCAAACATTGACATGTTAGTAGATTTAACTACAAGGCACAAGATGCTTTCCCACATAGATTGTTTCTTTGAGTATAATTCGATCAAAATTGTGCATGAAGACCAACATAAAACAAATTTCACCATACCATGGGGCACCTTCTATTATAATGTTATGCCCTTTGGACTTAAAAATGTAGGTGCAACTTACCAGTGAGCCATGACCGTCATCTTCCATGATCTTATTCACATCATAATGGAAGATTATGTTGATGATCTATTAGGGAAATCAAGAATAGGGAAAGGGAAACTAAAAATATTTAAGAAAATCTTTGAGCATCTAGAACATTATAAGCTACAACTAAATATGAAGAAATGTGTCTTTGGCACCACATTAGGAAAACTACCGAGTTTCATTATCTCTCGAAGAGGCATAGAGGTTGATTTGGAAAAGGTTAAGGCAATCATGGATATGCCTCTACCACACAATCTCAAATAGTCAAGAAGTCTTCAGAGTAAGCTCCAATCCATCCGATGGTTTATTTCTTAATTAGCCAACAAATGTCAGTCATTCACACATCTCCTACAAAAAGGATACTTCTTTTAAGTGGAATCAATAGTGTCAACTCAGCTTCGATAATATCATAGAATATTTGGCTCAGCCACCCATCCTTATGCCACCAATTCTTGGTAAACCACTCCTACTATATATTTTTTCTACTTTAATGGCACTGAGGGCACTATTGGCACAACATGATGAGTCATCAAAGGAACAAGTTATCTACTACATCAGTCGAACCTTGGAGGGACATGAACTAAATTATTCCTTCATGGAAAAATATTTCCTAGTCATGGTCTTCAGTTCGCAGAAAATCTGACATTACATGCTCATCCATCTAGTAAAGCTAATCTCAAAGGTCAATCCACTCAAATATATTTTATCCAAAATGAAATTGATTGGTCGCATGGCTAAATGGGTCATGTTGTTAAGTGAATTTGATATAGAATATGTGGATCGAAAAGAGATTAAAGGAAAAGTGATAGTGGATCAGCTGGTAGATGCTCCTTTAGTAGATGCTTATCCTCTAGTAACATAATTTCCTGATGAAGAGGTCTTCACAGTCACATAAGCTTCCACATGGACACTCTATTTAGATGGATTGTACATGCACAATGGATCAAGGGCAAGAATCTTGCTCATTACCCCCTAGGGTGATTATATACCGAAGTCATTCAAGTTGGCCTTTCCTTGTACAAACAACATAGCGAAATACAAAGCTCTTCTTACTAGCCTCAAAATTGTAGTCCAATGGGATATCACTCACCTAAAAGTATTTGGTAATTCCTAGCTAATCACCAAATAGTTCAATGATGAGTTTCTAAGAAAGGATGATAAAATTTTACCATATAAACATATGGTAGATGCCTTTAAAAATTACTTTAGATCCATCCAATTTGATCAGATACCTAGAGTGCAAAACAAAGTGGTTGATGTCATGGCTACCATTGGTTCTCTCCTTGACATGCCTAAAGATCAGATCGAATGTGAGTTCCTAGTTGATCAAATTTTAATCCCAACGTATGACATCCCTAAAAGTGAGATGGTTTGTGATATTGTAGCTCCTACATCACCCTCGTATTATGATATTTATACTTACCTACATTACAACATCCTACCCCCTGATCTGACAAGAAACCAATTCAAATATTCTATCCAATGAAAATACCATTACACCATTGTAGGTGATACACTTTATCATCGTGGGCATGATGAAACCCTTGTCAGGTGTCTAAACGAGATTGAAGCCCACGCTGCATTAATATAGGTATGTAGTGGTGTATGTGGGGCATATTCAAACTATATGGCACTAGCTAAAAGAATTCTCAAGACTGATTGTTATTCGCCCACATTGGAACATGATTCTTCTGAATTTGTGAAGAAATGTCTACCCTATCAACAACATGTAGATTTAATACATGCTCTTGCATAGGATCTCGAGACTCTCATAGTGCCCTGGTCCTTTTCTTAATGGGGCTTTGACCTAATCAAAAGTATCTATCCCCCATCCTCTGATGGCCATACCTTCATCATCACTGCAACTGAGTACTTCACCAAGTGGGTGGAAGCAATGCCACTCTCATAAATCACAAGTACTCAAATTTCCAAATTTATCCTATTCTATATTCTTTGCAGATATGGAATTCCATCCACCATCCTCACTAATAATGGAAATCCTTTCAAGAACCAAGCCATGAAACACCTTTATGAAACCTTCCACATCCAACATCATTGGTCCACACCCTATTACCATCAAGGTAATGGATAGACGGAGGCCACTAATAAGTCTCTAATCAAGATCCTAAAAAGGGTGGTCAATAACATTGGTCAAGACTAGCACATTCATATCCATCTCGCCCTTTGGGCTTACCACACCTCCATCCGTACTCCTAACAGTGCCACCCCATATTCTCTTGTCTACAGTGCTGATTTCATTTTGTCAATTGAGGTAGAAATCCCATCACTAAGAATATCCCTGAAGAATCTTATCAGTGATGAAGATGCTCGAGTTGCAAAACTTAGCCAGTTGGAACTCATCACTGAAAGATAGATCAAAGTGTATGAACATCTTTAGGCATATCAAAATTATCTAAAATGAAGCTACAAAAAGAATGCCTATCCTCACCAATTCAATGTTGGTGATTTAGTTCTTAAGAAGAATCAACACACTCAGCATGATCGAGAAAAGAAGGGAAATTTCTAAGCAAATTGGTTGTGTCCTTATGTTATCACAAAAAAATATGGATCGGGAGCATACAAACTTGCTACACCTAAAGGAGAGCCCCTATAGGAACCCATTAATATAATGCACCTAAAAATGTTCTACACTTAAGTCAACTGGGGTATCCTATCCTACAAAAATTCCAAAAAATTTAAAAAGAGTAAAAAATAATCAAAAATACTAAAAACTCATCAAAAATACTATAAAAAAAAATTAAAAAACAATCCAAAACTAGTAAAGAGAAATAATTCATCCTTTGGTGAAAAGAACCCTTGGTGGCACCTTGGATAAGT
The DNA here is from genome assembly GCA_007115665.2 of Sequoiadendron giganteum. Lineage (NCBI taxonomy): Eukaryota > Viridiplantae > Streptophyta > Pinopsida > Cupressales > Cupressaceae > Sequoiadendron > Sequoiadendron giganteum. The sequence continues at coordinate 277,730,619 of CM021100.1, read as the reverse complement.
GTGTTTGCTGAAAACCTGGCCATAGGCACCATTCGTATGGGGCTTAATCATTATCTACCTTGCATCCTAGTTATTTTATGCTTCCACCCATCCTGATGTCATACCCCCATCATCCATCCTATCCTTCCATTTTCATTCATCATTCAGTCACTTGGTATATTTTGGTTGAGCATTGGACAAACTTCATTGGCTATCCATCATCCTCTTAATCTGAGCTTGTTTTGTCTGTCTTGTCATTTTGTCCATCTTCTGCTTCCATCTAGGTTCCTTCATCATGTTATTCTTCATTTAGATCCCAGCCTATCATGTTGATCTTTTGGTCCTCGTCTCGTCGAGATATTTTTCCCTTGCACTTTCATGTAAGCAAGGCCAGTCATTTGATCCACCACCAGGGCATTTCGTCAATCTTCTTTTGATCATTCATCATCTATCCCCATTGTCCCCTTCTCACTCTTATCCCTTGTTGGTATTTCATCCTTTTCAAACTACGTTGACCCTACACTTTCACGTAGGTAAAGTCGATCATTTGATCCACCCCTGGGGATTTTCTTTCTTTTTCTTTGCTTTGTTTTTGGTTAGTCTGGTCATTGTCCTCCATCATTTGTCTTCATTATCCTCTTTCCACTTTTATCCATAGTCTTTTCTTGAACTATGAGGGCTCCACGCTTTCACATAGGCAAGGCTAATCTCTGATCAGCCCCCGAGCCCCTAGGTCCTTAGGGTGTGTCTTGGTTTTGTGTCGTGTCATCAAGTATGTCCTTATCTAGCTAGTTCTTCACAAATGGGATCCTTCCATATCATGAGATTCAATCAGTTTTGGAGTCTTTGACATCATAATTGATCTTTTAGTTTAGTATCCATCTTTGGTCTCAACAAGATCTATCCTTCCTAATAGACCTCATCAACCCCATCCATCCTCTCTATCCTATGGAAAAATATGTTTTGAAATTGATTGCAATCTTTTGATACTTTTGGCTTCTATTTATCATTTGAGCTCCCTATCATCACTTCTCAAGGCCACCATTATCTATTATATAATGGTGTGTTTTGACTAGTTAACATAGGGGCATATATTGATCTTTGTTTGTTGTTTTCTTCTTAGTTGTCCCATGTATTATCCACCAAGACCCTTGAGGTCTTGTGTTATTTTGGGGCATCCTCTTGTGCTTGTTGTTATCCCAATACCTTGTTTGACCAAAGTCATCGTTACTTTGGGGTGTTGGGATAGCCTCCTTGTTTGTTGTGTTTGTTTATGCATTAGACACTAATCCGCCTTGGTTTCGCATACCATGGTGCTTGGTGTCTTATGCTATAGAAAAAATCAATGCTCCGAAAATAGAAAATTTCATTAGGATATGCATTTCATTTTCTTTTCCATTGCATTGCATGTATCCTCCATCCCTTATTTCTCCACCTCGTGACTTATGATTTTGGTTGTGCAATCATTGATTCCTTCCATTTCCCTTTCTCCTCAGGATACCTATTGTTCTTGATAGGTGTAGTTTCACACCCATCATCTCCTCTATTTTATAAGCTAAAGCAAACATAAGCTGCAAATAAATTCAATATATCGTTTGCTTCCATCATTATGCAAGCCCTTATTTACACTCATGTTCATGTTGAATTTCATTTAATTTCATTTCATCCCACATTTTAGACTCATTAACTTGCATTTTATCCCATGTGCATTATCTTTTTATAATCATTTTAAGTTGTTTAGATTAATTTTAATTAATTACTCTGCACATCTTATATTCATTTTATTATTGATTAATTGCATTAACATGTTCATCTTAGTCCATATTGTCAACATCTCCCATACGTCATCACCTGCATCAAAATATTTTTAGATCCACATCCATAGAATATAAAATCATAAATCGTTCATCACATCTTACATCAAAAATGTTAGACATCATACATATCATCCATATTACTCATATAGGCATAAACATATATAATTATAGATAGATACACACATATGCATAAATAAATCATCTATCACATAAACATCACATCGTGTCAATAAGGGGTGTCGCATATCATATAAAAATCAAAACACAATGTCCATCACATAGTCCATAATAATGTCCAACATATAATGAAAATACATATCTGTCACATATATCATCAAACAAAGTATGAGTACAAGGCTCTAGATCAAAGCTGATCTCTGCTATTCTATGTTGTACACCCATCCCGCACCTATCAAAAACTGGTATCCTATCACCTGTCCTCTATCCTCTCTACTATGAGCTGCCCACATATGACCTATGTGGTGGTTCTGGAACTCTCCCTCTACATAGAGGGTGTTGGTGTTTTAATTTTCCCATTAAGGCTTCATAATTATCTAAGAGGTTTCCAACCTCTATATTCAAGAATTTAAAAATTTAATGGCCAACTGACAAGATTCAGTCAAAGACTAACATCTCCTACACTTCTGGATCTGTGAAACCAAGGAGGTTTTTCCTATATGTGTTCATAAAAAAATTTCATGCCTCAAGAACACTTCTATACATCGATACATTCCTACAAATGCAACTAGACAACATCTATCCCCATTTTGGCAAACCACAGAATAAGACCAACTATCTAAAGCTAGGAAAATAGACTTAATATAAAGTTTGTATCTCCAGAGAGATAGAATTTAATTTTCATGTTCAGATCTTGAAACTTCACACTTAGAGTTACAGTCCTGCACTACTAAACAAAACTTACCTAGTGCCTCATCCATCGGGTGGGATTCATATAAAACATAACCCAGACATTATTAACATATCACCATAATGCTTTACATTATGAGATTCTTCAGTTTTTAAAACATGACTCCTTAGTGAATCCTGAGCATATAATCATAAACCTGTAATTCCTTTTCAAGCATTTGATTAACTCATTAAGTTAAAGCAAGAGAATGAATTACACTTTCAAATACACCATTGAAACTGTATGAATAAACCCTTGATAAATCCATTCATAATCCATGACATCTACATAGGAGAGAAATTGTCTTAAATTTTAGATTTATTTCAATATCAGTAATTACAAAAGTATAGCATACTTATTTAATACTATTCCCAACCTAGAATGATTTCCTAGTTAAGAATTTCAAAACCCTATAGTAAAAAACTAACTATACATACTCTAAGCCTTAGGACCACAAAATTCTGACCCCGAACAATGAGCCATGAAATCTCCTTTATAGAACAAGAGAGTGACAAGCATCAGTCTCCATTGCTCATTTCAAAATGAATTTAATTCTAATGAAATGAAATTCGAATTCACATTTCAAAATATTCCTCATCATTTGAAGTAACCATAAACGATCCAAGGAATCAAAATGGTTACGCCCTAGTAACTAGTCAGAGAAAGAAAACAAAAGACCATGGCATGCACACGCACATCCACATCAAACCAAACCACCAAAACAACATCAGACAAAGAAAGTGCACCACCTCAGCAACACACACAACCCACCAACATCATTTAGCCAACACACGGCCCTGATACAGGTGACCGCTCTTGGTTCTCACTTCAGTGTGAAGCGAAACCATTCTCTTCTTATTTTCCACACCAGCACTAGTCCCAACAACATGACATGGTGGCATTACAGTAATCAAGGAAACTGCAAGGACCTCCTCATAGAAACCCATGAGCTCATTCGTGGCCGCGAGAAAGTATTGATAGTCCAAGTCAGTCTCGGACCCATCGCCACCAGATCTCAAAGAGAGCATGATAGGGGAATTGCAATTCCAAGACCGCTTGTCCACACCCTGAGAAACCACCTTAGGAGCACTAGGAACAGGTTGTTCCTCCTTGCATTGTGAATTCCTCAAGCCCACTATGGCACTTCGTCTAACCACAAACTTATCCATTGAAAATGCGTAGCTCAAGACTACAAGTAAATCAACCACCTGCAAATAGACTAACTCAAAATGCAATGATAATACTAAGCAATTTAGCAGGCATTTATAGAGAAAACTGATGCAGGGAAAATTAATTCCTCAAATTCTTGTACGAGCATGCGAGTGATTAGTGGTTGATGTTGCCACCACAAAATTATTCTAGGCTTATGGAAAAATGGCCTACAACCCATCATTGTATTTATCAGGAGGATACCACTCGCATGCAAGGAAATCAAGAGAAGATCCACTAAAAAACCCATACCATTAATCAAAACAACTTACAGAGCACAAAAAATCCTCACACTGATGAACAATAACCCTTTGAATTTGAACCGTCAATGTGGAATAGAAATAGCAAGTTAGATGGCTCAGATTGAGTCAATGGTCATTGAAAATCCACATCACTGCTTGGGAAAAACCACAACCAATCACAACCCATGAGAAAAGGAGGTTACAATAGGTTAGCAGACCCCACTTAACCCCCAAATTCCACAAGCCAAGCCATGTGTCACCTTTTTTCAAACCTCGTGGTACCTTTGAGAACATTTAATCTGATCATGCGAGGCTTGCGAGGGACAATCATCACTAATCCCTATCAGTTAATTCCCACCAGTGAAAAGACATCCACCTATCACTATTGGCACATCAGGAAAGGGCCTCACTCCTCTGTACATGACAAATGGTAGCATCTTGCACAACTCGCACCACCGAAGTGACATTAGCAAGAAAACCTACGAGGTCTATGAGGTCTGTGAGGAATGGTCAAAATCGCCCATGATCAGATGGTCCACCATGCTACAATGAAAGAAAATATAATATAATGGTGGGTCTGGCCTGAAAACCCCCGCCGTCAGCACAAACATTTAGGCCAAAGTGGCAAAGAGAAGACCGATAAGTCAAGTGAAAAGGGGCTGGTAAGAGCATGAAGGAAAGGCTCAGTTGGATGACTTAAGTGACTAGTCACCCTCAACAACAAGTTAACATTAAAATATAACACGAGGGTTAGGAAGGTATCAACTAATTTTCATGGGTAATCTAAACCCCAAACCCAAAGCATTAGAACCCCATTCACTAATAGGCAACCAGTCATGCCTCAACCAGTCAAAATTTTAAAAAAATTAAAAAGTCCCATCAGAGGGGTCTCTCTTCAACTACTGTATCCACAGGTATGTGGCCCGACTAACTAGGATGTGGCTAACATCTATGGCCTCGCTCAAACATAGGTAGCTACCCTCTACCCTAGATCTAGAACTGCTATAAAATAGGCACACATATAGTAGTTGGCATATCGCATATACTCATCTCTCTTTGCAACTTGATATCTAGCTAAATCTCGCTCCACCCTGTACCTAATCTGAAATCAACATCTGGATCTCCTCTCCTATGCCCATGTATCCTATGCTAACCACAACTGTCCAACCTATGCTCCCATCTGAGACTCATGTTCTATAGCCTAGTCCCTCTCCTCCCACATGGCCTATACTTGTGGCTAAAATATTTGCACCTCTACCACCATCTCACCACCCTTGCCTTGTGCTACTTGTCCCTGAGCCTATGTTTTATCTCTCTCTCTCCACAACTGATACTTGTGCCGCTACCACATCCATCTCACCTTGTAGGTTCTACACCTATGTCTGTCTTGCATCCCTCTTTGTCTGCAAGGTCTATAATTGGGCCCTCATAGCCTCCTCTCTCTCCTACATCATCCCTATATCTCCCAATATCTGATCTACTACCTCAACTCTTTTGCAAAGCTCATCTCACTCCTATCTTAGCTTAGTCCTCTTTCTCAATATCCCTTCCACCTGTGTCCTCAAATCATCCATATCCCTCTCCACTTCCACCAGGATCTCTATTGATACCTGCTCTATCACTCCTTTGGGTTCTCGTTGTCCCCTTGCCTATAGTATAGTCACTACTTCCTCTAGCCTACCTCACTCCCATCTCATTGCCACCCCTTCCTCATGCTCTCTGGACACCTTTCCCTCAAGCCAAGTCACCTCTACTTGTAGTTGGCTCACCTCAACTCACTAACTATCCCTCTCTACCTATATCTTCTCCTCATTCCATGACACTGCCTCGGCTATAGACCTAAAATCCCCCTTGCCATTTGCCCACACTTTGGCCACTTCTACTTGCAACATGCTCACCTTAGCCTCCAATCTACACCTCACAACCTCTATATCCCTTAGTCTTTTCTCAACGATCTGTAATATCACAACAACCCCTCTCAAAAGTACAACTAGATCCTCTGCTATAGGTGATACCATGGCCAATAGGGGAATATCATGAACATACATATCCATTTACTTTTCCTCTACCTTATCTCTCTCATCCATCTCATCCACCTGTGCCTCATCTCTCTCCTCCTCTACCTCAATATCCACTTGGGCTCTCCTCCATTGTATCCCCCTCCTCCTCAACCTCCTCAGCTGACCTCCTACCTCAACGTCCTCCTATCCTCTCTCCTTCTAACCTCCTACTCCAACTGCCTCCTGCCCTCTCCTCTGATGTCCCCTCTTCCTACCTCTCCTTTGCCCTGCCAGTCTCAACTCATCCTCTAGCCCAAAACCCAGTGCCTCTATAATTGGATCCTCTGGCATAATTTGTGGGGCTCGGTGATGAGCATACCATGCAGAGAATATAATTGCCACCCTCATCTCTACTCTCCCTTTGATCCTACCTAGCTAAGGTACCAGCTCTAGTGTCTCCCAATGATTCCTCACAAACTCGAGCGTAATCGGCTCCCCCATGGTTGCTCCTGTGAGATCTGTCTGAAGCTCTCTAGTCCATGAGGAATGTCTTGTGGCACCTCAAACTATCTGGTCACCCTATCCAGCCTATGTGACTCCTTCTCGACTATATAGCATCAATTATAGAAATATCCTTTGTGCCTCTCCTCATCTCTCCTCCATCTGGAAATATGCTATCATGTACAACTTCCGCACTATTTTCTCCTCCTAAAGATCATCTAGTATCCTCCTTCATCCATCTAGATCCCTAAAGCCTTGATAATTCCACACCCAATTGTATTTTGTACCATACCAGTATGTCACAGGTAGTGTCAGATCCTTCAAACCCTTCTCTCACCATGTCTAGCTTGGCCATACTAATGTGATCCCAAGCCCATACTTGTAATAGCATCACATGAGTCACACTGAGCACATCTCGGTAGCACACAACATACATGTTTGTATACAGTTATTCCAAGATGTATGGACCCCATGTGAACTCCCCCTCTCTCCCCTTGATGATATGTCAAATCAGCTCCATGTAGCTAAGGCTGCAAAAGTATCCACTCTTGTCTGGTATCATTAATCTACTATTTAATCCACACAAGTATAGTTTTAGAGGTGGTACCCCCAACCCCAAGTAGCTTTCCACATCCAACCCCTTCCTTTGCATAGGAAGGTCATCTCATCCAAGCAAGACCCATAGGATCTAATACAACACCACCCCCTCTGATCTCATCATGCTCACTAGGTGGCCTGCTATAGGTAGCCTCAATTTCTGCCACATGTCCTCTAGGGTCACAGTCATATCCCCTATCAGGAGATGGAAATTCGAGGTCTCAGAACTCCAACGCTCTATAAGGGCTTTCAACATCGCCCAATGAGCTCTAATCATTGAGTATCCTAGAAAATGAAGCAACCCCACTCGTGATAGAGCCTCATGGTTTGCTCTAATCATGGCTTCTATATTCGCCTCCACCACCTCTGATCACCTCTCATGTGTCTACATACTATGGAACCATTGCATTCATATCACACAACATGTTAGCCATCTCATACTTTCTTTCATCTATCCCTATTCTCCATTTCTTGATCATGGGTTCTCTTCTCACTAATTTTTTCCCCTCCCATCCCTTGGAAAAATTTACCCAACTTTCCCAAGTTCATTTTATTTTCTGCCCATTCCTTTTCTTTTTCTCTTCTCTTCTTTCTTCCTCTGGGTGAGCCCATCCTTGAGCAGGGTTGCCCTTCCCTGGGTGGGGCCACCCCTCTTTAGGGTAGGGTCACCTACCCTTGGGTAGGGATACTCACATTTGGGTGTGACAGCCCCCCTTCGGGGTGGGTCACCCGCCCTTGGGCACGACCACCCACCCTTGGGTGGGGCCACCCCCCTTTGGAGCGGGGTCACCCACTGTTGGGTTGGACCACTCCTTTTTAGGTAGGGTCGCCTAACCTTGAGCAGATCCACCCCTATTCAAGGTGGGGCTGACCCTCCCTGGGAAGGAACACCCCTATTTGGGGTGGGGCCACCCTCCTTCAGGTGGGGTCACCCGTGTCACACCTTTTTCTACATTTTCTAGGCTCATTTACCCACTCTTTGGGTAGCTCTTCCCTCCTTTCCCACTGCTTCTAATAGGAAATTATGCATACCCATTGGGAAAAATTGACATTTCACCCTCTACCCATTTGCTTACACTACCCCCATCCCAAAGCCCATGTTTTTAAAATGCATCAAAATTCAATAATAAACCAAAAAATGCTTAAAATCACAAAGAGGGTTATAGACCTAACCTAGCATGGAACCGTGCATTTATGGAAGAACCACCGTACCTCGTCCCCCTAGTGGATGATATCATCATCGTAGTCCTCCAACATCCTTGTCTCCTTCTCCTCTTCTATCTCTCTCACTCAATTGCTAGGTGTGAAAATGAGGAATAGTAATTTCTAAAATCACTATATATAAGATTTCCCTCCCTTTTTAATCTTTTTAAGTTAAGGGTATTTTTACCCTTTATTTAAATCTCTTTTACTTCAACTAATCCTCTAACTTCGTAGAGCCCCCATTTGCACACCATGTGTCTGTTTCACTCCGTTCAAAATCCAATATTCATGGTTTTTTGAGCTCTATCCCATGGTGCCTTCTATATCCTCATATTGAGATGTCACTCAAGAACACTTTTTCTTCCCCAACCACCCTCTCAAGGGGGCATACCCTACCATTTTCATCCATTCCTCCTTCTTAGTCACTTTCTTACAAGATCAGGGCATCTTCATTCACTTCCCTCCATGTAGGCAGCTCACACAACTTATCCCATGTTGGGGCATCATTTTTCTAGTCGCTTCCTCTTTAGAGTCATCTACATTTTATTTTTCTTTGAAACGTTGTTATTCTAACAATATTTTGAAGAGGGGAAAGTTGTAGCCATCTAAATTTGACCACTCCAATATAGTCAAATTTGTTTCCTTTATCCATCTATATTAATTAAATGACTTATTTAATTAATATTTCCCCTTCCTCCAAGGTTTCTAGAGTATTTAATTTAACAATTAAATACTTTATCTTACATCATTTCTTCTCTAAATTAAATAAATACATAAATTTATTTAATTTAGTCATTTACCTTTTTGAGTTTAAATCAATTTTTAAATCCCCCTTTTCTCTCTCCTTGTCACACCCTCCATAATATTCTTCTAATCTAGATTAGTTTAATTAATCCATGATTAGGAAGTGCACATCCTTAATCAAGATTAATGTCACATGCTCCACATTTTACCACTTATCTTTAATCCTTCATTAATCTTCCTAATCACATGTTTTCACAACCTTAATCAAATCACCTACCATTTCTAGTATTTCCTCCAAGTCAACCCTTTATAAGTGCTTTCTTTATTAAGCATTAACCTCTTCCCCATGTGAATTTAAAATTCACATTTATTCATTCAATGCATTTCTCTTCCCCATATAGATTTTTGGGAAATTCTAAATCCATTCATAGGTCACATCAATCACATGGGACAAAGATCTCTTTTGTGAGGACCTTGTCTTATCCCCAAGGTACTCCCCAATCATGTGAATTTAAAATTCACATTTATTCCCCCAACAACTTCTCTCATCCCCATGATGATAAAAGAGTACTTTCTAAAATTTCTCACTTGTCACCATCATCCTCATATGGGGACAAGAACTTCATTTTTGAGGAAATATTCCCCTAATCCCAAGGTACTTGCAAGTATTTCCACCTCACATGTCCTCTTTCCACATCACCCGTCCCTTTGAGATCTCAATTTCCACATGTCAAGATGTGAGGGCTTATGAGTCCTCAACTCACCACAACCCTCCATCTTGCCCATGTTGGCTAAATCCTAGCCATTGAGTTCTCTAGAGACTGTTCCCTTAAAATGGAAGATTTGGTCTCATTTGTTCATATCACATTCATAACACGATAATTCTACACTCAAGAAACTAAAACTCTCAACTTAGAACTCTCAAGAAGTTGCATTCAACCTCCATTATTGCAGCCTTCAAGCTTCCATTGCATCCACATATAACACTTAGCCAAATACCTACTTACACCATTACATTCCTCATCAACTCTACTCCATTTTGCATCCATTTTTTGTGTGATTTTCCATTGAAGGAGCACACAAAATTGATTGATAAAAAGGGCCAACCAAACTCATCAATTCAAGAAAGGTAAAAGGTTCCATTCTTTTGGTATTTCTTTTGAATTCATCTTAGGCCAATCTTGAGTGTTTGTTAGTGTTTTCATTTTTCATTTCATTTTTTCTTGCATCTTAGTATAGGAAAAATCACTTGCACACAAATACAAAGTTTAAGAGTGAATTTGTGCCAACATCTGGTAGAGATGTTTCCTTCATAAGTTAAGTTGAGAGCTTTGGCTTAACTGAAGCTTTAACAAAATAAATGTTATCCCTAGCCAAAGATATGGTGTTGATTCCTTTATAACATGGATATGAGGTGTAGGTTGATATTCTCGACCTATTGGTGAAAACATTCATGGAAAATATAAAGATACGAAAGTTTGTGGAGAAATTAAAGGTGTCTATGCATTATAGTTAGGGTTTTCTAGATTTATAAAATAAAAAATTCAATGTCAATTAGATCACTCCAAAAGAGTTTATAAGTGGTTTCACATTGGATCAAATTCATTTGAAAATGAGCATTCAAGGAGAGAAGAGCAGTGAAGGAGCAATGTGAAGCATTTTAGAGTTCTTGTGCACAAAACCCTTGTCAAAAGTGATTGAAAGGTATTTATAGTTTTTATTTTCCCTAAGTTTCAGAAGTGATTTCAATTTTTTACAAGATATATACCCCACATGTTGTTGAGGTTGTGGACCAATCCCATCCAAAATTCAAATGACACGCTGATAAATCAATGGAGATGGATCTAGATGGAGCATTATCGAGCATTCCATATGGTGTGCTTCATACTAAAGATGTAAGGATTTATATACTTTCTAAGTTGGAGAAGTAAAATCACTCAATGTTGGGTGATAAGTGGTTTAATGAACTCATTAGAGACCAATTTGAATTGAAACATGAGTTCAAGAGCCTGATAGAGAAAACCTAGATGTACAGAATAATTTCTCAAAAAAATTCTATGTCGAGGAGTGGGTAGGATACACTTTGAGAAGGATCCATGATATATTCATCTAGTTAGATATACAACACATGATCAATAAGGAGTTGATTAGGGCTGTTATGGGATTATGCTCAATTAGATTAGTTCTGGAACTTAAATTGGTGAAGAATGAAGTGGTGATGAGGATGCATGGTACGAAGTTTGATAAGAGATCCATGAAAATCAAAGATATTGAGAACCTGATAGTTAAGTATGCTTCTATGATGATCAGTTACAAAATATTTTTCACTAACAAAAAATATTCAAATTCAGCTACTTCCATTGACACTGTATATGAGATGGTAAATAATGGAGTAGACCATGATTTGTGTGAATTGTTTAGAGAATAACTTTTAGAGAACTTGAAAAAGAAAAAAGGAATCCAAGCACCCCTTCAAGTTGGTTCTTTGATCATTCATTTGTTATTTTTCTTTCTTAATGAGGTTCCCAGAACAAGGAACATAGTGTGGTTGAAGGATAGACCAATGCCATTTTAGATTAGAGACCGCCTAATGAGTTTGGGTGATGCACATTTATAGGATATTGCATTATAGGGTTTCTCTAAACCCTTTCAAAAGAGCATACAAGCTAGAGAAAGGATTCCTTGGAGCATGGTAGAGAAGTACAACAATGATATAAATTTCTTGGTGCCAAAAGATTAATACATAATATAGGCTATTGAGCCTAGAACTATTTGGGTCATAGAGATGGGATATGAAATAATAGAGTAAGAAATTACCAATTGAATTTTTTTTATGCTAAGGAAGCCTAGAGACACCTTTGAGGAAAGATATGGCACATATGAGGAAAATTCTATGGTTGTGCACATGGAGAAAAGGTAAAAATAGATAAAGAAAACTATTGAGAAGGTGACTACACAGGTTGTAGAGCTGATGGGTGTATCAAAAGACCAAGTGGAGAAATCCAAAGGAATTTTTGTCTCTTTGGGAGGTGCTTCTAGCATAAGGAGATCTAGTAGAACATCTTTCCCCTCTCTAGTTTCCCCTAAGTCCTCTTGGACTAGTACATCTACTATTGGAACAAAGAGAAAGGAGTCAACTAGTACTCTGGTTAAATAAAAGAGTGTGCTAATGAAAGAAAAGGATCCTTCGATAAAACAATATGATCAATAGAAGAGGAGATTAAATGTAAAGGAAATAATAGAAATATACACAAGTGTTGATGAAGAAAAAGAAGAGGAAGAATAACGTCTCACAAGAAAAATAAAATATGGAGTACCACAAGCTAAAACTAGTGGAAAGAAAGAAATGGTATACATTATCAACACTAATAGCGAAGCCAAGGTGGAGAAAGAGAAAGAAGGCTACAAAATTTATATGAGGGAGAATAAAATAGAGTTTGGTAAAGAAAAGAAAGCTTTGGAAGAAAATACGAAGAAAAAGGATAACTCTTCCTTAGTAAGAAAATATAGCACTATGAGATTAGATGTATTGTTTAATGGTATAGTTGAACACGATATGTTGGAAGAAACTATTACCTTGTATACCACTGTGAATGATAATGATAAGGAAACAATAGAAGAAGAAGTAGTAAAATATAGAGTTACATTTGAGGTCAGCATGAAAGATATTGAAATTCATTTTCCTAAAGATTTAAATGTTATATTATATGCTAGAAGATAAGAAGCCATCAATGAAGAAGAAAAGTTAAGGTCTTTTTCTTTGGAGAAGGTTAGTACTACATTTTATGATGAGGATAAAGCTATATTATCTCAGTTTTGTAATAAAGAATTTAGGACCAAACAAAGGGTCACTACATAAATGAGCCTAGACAAAGATGATATTCAGAGGTTAAGAAATGAAATAGTTGAGAAGGTTGCCAATTTGGTAAAAGAATTGGGAATGGTTTTTGACACAGAAGAGGAAATTGATGAAAATGGTTTTTTTTTGGAGATTAATATACCAAAAGGTACATAATAGGAAGATTCTCAAATCGAGCATGAATTAGAAAAGGAAGATGTGCAAAGAGATACCCCTCCGATAGTAGAGAATGTGGCTGTAGAATAAGAAAATATTACTTGTAACACTCCTCTAGTAGGAGAAAACACTGATGGAAAAGATAAGGATACTAAGATGTAGAAGGATTCACATATTGAATATAACTCCCATCCTCCAAAAATAAAAAATAATGTTGAATAAGAGGTTTTACAAGACAACTCAAAGAGAAATGAGGCACATAACAAAAACATGCCTCCCTCAGATAACAATGTAAAATATTTTGATGATGAGAAGAAGGATGAGAAAGAGCCTGACAATGCTGAGAAAAATGAATGAAAAGATGAAGATAAAATTGGTGACAAGGAAAATTCAAATGAGAATAATGATTTAGGTAAGCTTAAAATAGCTAGAGAATTCTCTATAACCTCCAAAGATTCCTTAAAGAGCTTATTGAACATGAAACTTTGGTTCCAATCAATTTTTTATGCATAGTTGTTACAAATTCTGATGCAAAAAGCCTAGGTTGACATGGACAATATGTCCCCCTGCACAAGTTACAACTACACGATGCATTTCATGCCTCCCCCTAAAAGGAAATTTTACAAACACATCAGAAGAGTGAAAAGATGATAGATAAAGTAGTGAAGGTGTTGCTAGAGATTATTCCCCGAGTAAGCATTGATAATTCCTTATCCAGTGTGCAGAATTTGAATTTTTTTCTCATTTCTTTTAAAGAGTATTCTATTGGACGTGAAGAGAAGCTCAAGGAGGTAAATAAGAAGGTGAATGATATAAGGTTGGTGGATATGACAGAAAAATGTGCCATTTCATATGAAAAATTATAGAACAACCTTAAGGATGTAGATAATTGTGTTGAAGAGGTTAAGCATATATTTTGGTTTTTCTTGAAGTGGCCTAGTTCCACCAAAAACATAAAGGCTGAGATGGATTCCATTGAGTCCCATATTGACAAGGCGTTCAATGCATATGATCCAATAAATGATATAGATGGATCCAAAAGATTATCAATTGAAAATATGCATGAACAATTATTCTAGCTGCAAGAACAAAAGGAGAAGATCATAGTATAGTTTGGATAGCTGAGAGACTTGATGAATGAAAAGTTCACACTTGTATCTAGTGCTCTACCTAATTTAGAAAAGGCAATAAAATTGAATCCAATACCTAATACTCTAGATAAAGGAGAAGAAATCCTCATGGAATTTGAGACTCATAATCGCATGCTTGAATTGGCTAAGAAACAATGAGAAGATGGTAATAAGGACTAGTAGGAACACCCTAACAAATTGTAGGTGTCATACACTTCTTTTTGTTGACCTGTGCATATTTATTTTCTCTTTATGCATTTCATATTTTATTTTATATATGCAGAAGTTAGAGGATAGTGTACTAGTGAAAATTGTGATCAGTAGCACTATTAGGGTTAGTATGTGAGTAAGTCAGGTGAAGAGTTCATTGATATTGTAAAATCATGTATATGTGAATAATATCAAAGCGCGAGAAAAATAATAAAAAATATGTGTGTGCCCTTTTCCCTTGATGTCAAAGGGGGAGATATTTTAGAGAAGAGTTTTATGCATGTTTCCATCAATGAAAAAGGGGGAGATTGTTGGAAGTTTGAGGAGATTTTCATTAATATGTTTCTTGGAAACATGAGCATGAATATATAGTTTTTCATTGATGTCAACATTGTGGATTGATATCTACATTGAGGTACAGTTAGTTAGTGAAGCATGAGTAAGCATGGAGATGGTCATACAATATACAGATACAAGATTTTTGCTCCGTTACAAAATAGAAGTGTTGGATATTTGGCTAAGTCTAGAATTTAGGCTTTTTAGTTTACATGGTATCAAATTTTAGGTTTGAATTGATCTTCATTGAAGTATTCTAGTGTGTAGTTCTTAAGAAATTTTGTTGGATGTCAGAGGAGTCTAAATCTAAATTTTCATTTTCTTTCCCTCGGGTGTCAAAGTTAGTGTTGATAGAATATCGGCTTTGCTAGTGACAATGTTTTCCAATACAAAATACTGGTTTTTGTTGGTCTACATTCCACCATAGAAGAATTTATGGATATAAGGATTTGAGGGAGTGGTTAAATGCATCAAAGAGATGCATAGTCCAAGCGGCATATGTTTTGGAGGTCCATGTGTCAGTTTGTGTTTAATATATTGGTGTATTTTGGTGTTGTCTCACTAGTAGTTTCGACCTAATATGTTTGGGGTCATGTGGAGTTTGAAGAAGTGTTGATCTATTATGTGGGAGCTATTATAGGTCCACCTGACCTATGTTGGAATTATGGAGCCTTGTAACATGAGCATGAAGTGTGGAAGGTTTGTGTTGGTTTTTCCTATGTTGTCATTGATGTCAACATGGTGACAAATATATGCGAAGTCTACTTGGTTTACCAAAATTTGTTCTCTACTGGTAATGTTATTTTGTGATGAGTCAGTGTGTTAGTATATGAGTCTAAAATTCACTACAAGATTTGATATGGCTCTAATCTCTTAACCATGTTATCATGACTCATTAAGATAGTTAAATCTTGGATCTTGAGATGTTTTGGGTTGTGAACAAAAAGTTATCTATGACAGAGTTAATCTATGTATCTTACTGTTGTTCCTTTCTTGGTATATCTATGTGGGAGACTCTACATTTGATTAAGGTGAACATTCTTATGTTGTGGTTTTTTCATAGTCTCTATAATGGTAATATGATGAGAAATTGATGTATTCTCAAATCTAGAAGGTGTTTTCTTTAAGGATTGTTTATTGGTTTGGAGATTCTATGAATTATTTTCTAGTCTTTGCCGACCTAACATATGTGATTCACTATGGAGACTAGTTATTCTTTATGGATGTTAGTCGACTTGGTATAATGCACTACATGGATAAAATGTTTAATTCATGTATGGTTCCAACAAGAGAGTTTTGATTATTTTGTTTTCATCTAATTAGGATGACCTAATTAATGAATAAGATATACTTGTATATATATCAGATGTTTTAATGAGAAGTATGTGAGTGAGAATTGGGTGTGTGAGTGTGGAAGAAATTTGAAAGAGGATCCACGCCTAAATTCTTTATCAGTTGAGGATCAATGTAGATTAGTTGAGTGAATACTTTGTGAGGAAGTACTTCATATTTTGAGATTCATTGGAATTGAACCCTGCATATTGAAGGTGTATTCTATCATTTCAATTTTTTGGCAGTGATCCACTATCTTTGTATCTTGGCATTTAGCCATCATTTGTATTCAGGCAATGAGCCTTCGTAAGGATAGTTAGTCCTGACAGTGAGCCCTGTAATATCTTCTATCTAGATATAATATTTTGTGAGTTAACACTCACCGTGGTTTTTCCCTTTTTGGGTTTTCCATGTAAAAATATTGCTATTCATGTGTATGGTTGCATTGATTTGTTTCTATGTTCTCTCTTGCTGATTCATTCAGAATTGTGATAAAGGTTAGATGGATTTAATTTTAATGGTTTTATGGAATACTAATTCACCCCCCTCTCTGTATTCTAGATGTTCAATAATTGGTATTAGAGCTTGGTATATTAGAAGAAGCCTAATAGCTTGAGGAAGGTCCTAGAATTTGAGTATAAGAATTTTTTTCCTCTGGAAGTGATTTTTGTTGGATGTTCAGAAGAAATAGAATATTTGAAGGACAAGTTGATGAAAGAAAATGAGTATATTGAAAAATTGCAAAGTAAAAGTGTTGAATCATGAGATCTATTGGTTAAGGTAGATGAAATTGTCTCCATCTTGTTTCAAAAATTGGATGAAAAGAAAAGAAGTGAAGAATGTTAGGAAATTAAAATTCAAAGGATGATGGATGAATGCACAAAGCTTGAGCAAGAAGAAAAAACCTTGAGATCTTATCTCGAAAAGGAAATAAATTTTGAAGACAAATTTAAGGTAAGCTCAGTAATGCTTGATGAGTTGATTACTTCTCAAGACCAATAATGGATAAGAGTGGTTCAGGGTTTGAAGAAGGTCAAATTTCTAAAGCGAAGAAAACTACTGATAAGAAGAGTCAGCAAAAATATGGACAAATCAAGAATCTAAGAAGCAATTTTGGAAGAAATCCTATCAAACAACCTGATGCTAAAATGTATTTATCTTTCAATGGTGTTTTCTATTCCTACAAGCAATTTGGTCATAAGGAAAAGGAATGAAAAATTAAAATGAATGATTCTTTATCATTCTTTAGAAAATGTCTTAAGTTCAAGAAGGTTGGATATGAAGCTAGTCTATGTGAAAATAAGTTGAATAAAAGAAAGAATTTAAGGAAGAATGTTGTTTTTTGTAAGTGAAGAAATCTAGAACATCCCCTTAATAATTATAGAAGAAGAAGAAATAATTATCCAGTAAAGAAGCATGATCAAATCATTGATCTGGAAGAAGCAAGAAAAGAGATGAAAAGGATTTGGAGAAAGGAAGGAGAATTCAAGCAAGTTGAATCAGAATCATCAGTCTTATCTATGATGACCTTCGGTGCATATACGAATACCAATTTTTGAGCTTAGAAATGGCTAAGGGAGAGAAATTGTAAAAAAAACTAATAAACGCCATCATCGATACCTATGTCACATCATGATATAATTATATTTAATGTGATGATGAATTTAAGGAATTTATTAGTCGCATGTGTGAAGAATAAATTTTGAAAATTTTGAAAGAATGGAGGTGCACATAATTTTCAAGGTAATCTACCTACAAGTTGAAGCATTTATTGCAAAACCATTCAGAATGAAAGAAATAAATTCAGGTAATTTAAGAGGCTTATGTATTTTCAGAGAAGCATGCAAAGGAAGTTTAGAGAGAAATTAATATTTTTAGGGTTTGAAGGAGAAATCAAGTGGATTAGAAGTGAGCTCTGGAAGAAAAATATCTATACATTTCTAGTTGGAATTTATAGAGGTATTCCTATTTCCACAATCTTTCATTTTTATTGCAATGGATAATTCAAAGGTGTTGAATAGTGCGGATAGAGTGCAAGTTAATTTGAGAAGATATTTGAAGAATTTTTTGGAAGAGTTTGTTGGTGCATTCTCTTGCATCCCTCGTAAAGTTTTGCCCACAAAATATATCTATGCATTTGTTTACAGTAAGATAGAATAAATGTCACTGGTCTAGTTGAGCATTCTATGGAAGAGTTAATTGGAAGAGAATCGTGATGCCTACAAAGTGTTAGTTGAGAATAAGTTGGATGTTTGGAGGAAATCCCCTTTGTTTGAGTTTGAGAGAAATTATATTTGAGTAGTTTTGAACAGAATTCATGACGAATCTTTGTGGATTGATGAAGCACATTTGATTACCAGAGAAGAAATATGAGATGTAACTCATTTGTGTTCCTTTGGACTAGTTCCCAAATGGAAGGTTGTGGATGAGAAAAAAATAATTGAGGTAATCAGTGCAAATTTTGAAAGGAAAGAGATTTATTTGAGATCAATTGTGGATCCGAAGATTAGGTATGTTGCTATAGTCATTGGTCACAAAGTTTTCCTACCTATAAATGACCTCACAATTTCTATTGATGTTGTACATACTATTATTTATATGGTTAAAAGAGTTATGGATTATGACCTATGTGAATTAATTTGAATACATATTTTGAAGAATTTAAAGGAAATCAAGAAGATTAAGAAGAATACATTTTGATATGAAAATTTGATTGTCTATTTACTCTTTTACTTTTTGAGAGAATTATCGTTGATAGTAAGAATAAAATGGTCAAATACAAATCCTATTTCCCATCAAATAAAGAACTTCGTGATAAATATTGGTAATTTGGATGCACAAGAGACTATCCTTGCTACATTCTTTGGAACATTTCAGATGAGGACGTGCAAAAGGTCTAGGATTCTAGTAAGTCTTGTTTAAAGCTACTCTAGAAGTATCAATTTCCTAGTGTCTACAAATTTCTATCACATGGAAGTAGTTAAATTAAGGCCGATATGGATATTTGAGTTAGATTATGATGTAGAGAAAAAGACCCAACTAAACCAACTTGACACATCTTGAACAATGATCCATCATCAACAATGAAAAAAAGCAACCTGAGTCATCTTGAGAACATTGCTCTAATAGTCTAGTAGGCACTTAACAAAGAGAACATAAAACATGAAAATATTGTATTGTACATGCCTTCCACAATATGTTTCATTGATCCCAATCCAACTATTAAAAAAATATGCATAGATTTGTTCAAACCTCAAGAAAACTAGGTTACAAAATGAGACACACAATCTACCATAATTCATGCAAATGAATAAATAAATCTTTCCCCTTTAAAGGGTTTTTATAGCATGTTAAAAAAAAAATTCACAATTTTTTATCACTTTTTGACAGTGGAATAAAAATATATGAATTTTTCTTATATGTTGGAAAACCTAGTTCTTGGACAAGGTTGTTAGGAAGGTTGGCTTGGTAGACCAATAAAACGATCATTTCTTTAGGACTGGTAAGAAAAAAAAAACTTATGTAACACACTCATCTTTCCATCCTGTAAGAGAGGGGGACCAACCAATGCAAGGCCCCAAGTCATGAAAGGCCAAGACTAGTATGGCTGCCCTAACTTCCCTCATTGTAAAGGAAGTTTAGGATAGACGAGATGAGAATGATTAGGACTATAAGGTCCTTCAATCACTCTACAAATTTGAGAGTTAGAGGGAGACTAGATGAGTCACTTTTTAGAGTCAACTCTACGTCTAAGGCAGCTCCCTGTTGGAGGATAGAAGCATGGTTCTAGGATGACAGTGTGGCATGCTGGCATCTCATAGGTGCGATGATGTCTGTATGGCCAGAAAACCAAAGAGACAAGGTTAAACTCTAAAAGAAGGACTGACCGCCTAATTTAGAAGTTTCGGGAAGTGAAGAACAAGACCAAGAAGAGTGAAATGTATAGACAAATGTGAAAAAGGAAGTAAATTACCTCAAGGGTGACGAAGACTATTTCACACAACAATCTTCTCACCAGCTTGCTCCAAGGTCTCTCCACTTACACACAAAAAGTGGGAAAATTTTGGGGGGCTATTTAGGGGTCTACCTCAATTAGACCCCCATTTTGGTGTTTCCACCTCCATGGACAACCAATTTTTCAACAATATGAATAGTGATAAAGAAGAGAATATAAGCTACGTAAACAAAAGACACTACAAAATAATACATGCTTACTCAACCAAAATGATAGAGAAGATAAGAGGATCTTACCACCTCTTTCCAAAGTGATCAAGGCTATTGGAGGAGAAGACGAGAGGAACTCAAGCCTCTATTGTCGTGGTGTTTGTCCTGCACTCACACTATCAAAGTGATGGAGTAGTGGATTGATGCAATGGAGTTTAAATTGCTACTACAAAGCTTGCGGATGAGTGAATGAAATGGAGAGAGTTCTCAAATAAATCTTGTAAAACTTCCTTCAAAGATGATAATGGATGAAGGAGTGAAGAATATGAAGGAGGAGGATGAAAAATGTCCATATTCAGGTCAACTAGCCAAAGGGATGTGTTACACTTCGACTTACAATGGGAAGTGTAACATCTTGGCAGCCTCCAACCATAGGAATATTTTAGTTATCTAAGAACGCCACTTAGATGTTTGCACACTACATGGTCATCCCTGATATAAATGCCTCCATCGACATACAAACAGGGTGCCAAGTGTGTTGTGAGTAGCAGGCTTAAGTGGAATTAAGCCTCTACCTTAGGTTTTCTGAAGTGTAAAGGGGTAAAGGGGAATTTTTTTTAGGGGTGAAAATTCATTCCTATACACATCCATATAGGTTTTAGGATAGTACCATTCCATACAAATTCGTACTAAGAGAAATAGCAATAAATTTACAGGAAAAACATGAGAAAATGACCCCAAAAATGATTCAAATCTTCATTCCAACTTCACCCACCTTTTGGGTCGAGTTTACAAGGCCTATTTATTCACTTGCAATTAATTCATCACATCCAACCAACCCTCTAACCAATTTTTTAACGAAAATGACATTTTGACACTTTTTGCAAAGTTGCTTGACAAGTTTTTGACAACATTGTGCAACTTTTACATCTTTAATCCAAATGACCCCAAACTTTCACAAATGACTCCAAATGATCATTAATGGTCCAAAATGACCTTATTTACATGAAAAAACACAAAACAAAACAAAAAATAAAGTTTGAACATGTTGATCATGAGGGTGGTCCTGCACCATACTCCCAAGGAAAGAAAAAAATATCAGTTCCATCTGAGACTTGATCTTAAAATGTGTCAATGTCCTCCTTCTTGGACTCCTTCAACCTACAAATCTGATATGTTCTACTTTCTTGACATTCCCTAGATATTTATTCCCCTTATTGCACCATCTCGTAGCATCTTCTCAACTTCAAGGTTCCAAAACTCTAGTTCTCATTCATATGCCTTAGTACCACCATCTACGTCTTCATCTTCATAATTGGAATTTGTCAGCATATTCATCATCCATAAAATCAAAAAATACAACCATTACCTTGGTTTTTTTAGAAACATCTTCTTCACCATCATGTTCTACATTTGTATAACCATCCTTATACACTATATACACTTCTCCTCCCTCTTTAGACTCTTTTCCATCTTCATATTCATTTGTTGCACCTATAAACACATACTCACAAGTATTGTTAAAAATAAAATCTTGAGTCTCAATGGACCCATTTGCTTCACATTTTTCCTCTTCCTCAGATGGATTTTTCTCTTCCATCATTAACAAAGAATCTCCAATGTCTAGTTCTTTTGTCCTCTCTTTCCTTCTTCTCATCTGAATGATGTTCTTGATAGGCCACTTTATCCTCTTTCTTATTGGTAATTTCCAACCACTTTCTTGTTTTTCCTTCTCAAGACACTACTACATCTCAAGATCCATTCTTTCTTGCATTTTTTCTTGAATTTATTTCATTTGTTCCAAGGCTCTCCTTAACTCTATTATCTCTTCCTGAACATTTACCATTTTTTCCTTCTCATTTTTCTTCTTTATCTCCCTTTCCTCTCTTTTTCTCTCTTGTTGACTCTTGCTTGGTAACTCCTTAATCTTCAAGTCTCCACATACTAATCTTATCAATGTTTCCATTCTTCTTTCTTAAGCAAGTCTCTTTCACCTTGCTTCTTCTCAATGCTTCTATTGTCTTCATGATACCTCACCTTAGGCCCCTTTCTTTTCCCATGGCCTAGTCTTTTGGTATTCAGGTTCTTCCTTCAACCTGTCAAAAGACAATACACAAACTCCCAAAAATTTCTTTCCCAAATCTTTGGGATCTGATACCAATTTGATGCAGAGAAAAAAACCCAATTAAATAAACTTGACACAACTTGAACAATGACCCATCATCAACAATGACAAAATGCAACCCAAGTCATCTTGAGAACATTAATATAATTGTCTAACATGAACTTAACAAAGATAACATCATATAACTTGAAAATATTGGATTGTAAATTCCTTCCACAATATTTTTCATTCATCCCAAGTCAAACCATAAACAAATTATGCATAGATTTGTTCAAACCTCAAGAAAACTAGGATTGTTTTACTATTTTCAAGAAAAATGAGACACATAGTCTACAATAACTCATGAAAATTATTAAATGAATCTTTATCCTTTAAAGGGTTTTTAGAACATGTTAAAAAAAAAATCACCAATTTTTATCACTTTTTGACAATGGAATAAAAAGATACGAATTTTTCTTATCTGCTAAAAACCCTAGTTACTGAACAGGGTTGTTAGGAAGATTGACATGATAGACCAATCAAAAAATAATTTATTTAGGAATGGTAAGAACAAAAATATTCTATAACATAGTCATCTTTCCATCCATATAGGTTTCATGATCATACCATTTTTTACAAATCTGTACTAAGTGAAATAACAACAAATTTGTGGGAAAAACATAAGAAAATGGCCCCAAAAATGATTCAAATCTTCATTCCAACTTCACCCACCTTTTTGGGTTGATTTTAAAAGGCCTATTCATTCTCTTACAATTATTTCCTCACATAAAACCAACCCTTTAAATTTTTTTTTAACCAAAATGACATTTTGACACTTATTGCAAAGTTGCTTGACAAATTTTTGACAACATTGTGCAACTTTTACATCTTTTATCCAAATGACCCCAAACTTTTACAAATGACTCCAAATGAACATTAATGGTCCAAAATTGCCTTATTTACATGAAATAACACAAAAAATGACAAAACCCAAATTTTTAACATGTGGACCATGAGGGTGCTCCTGCACCAGATTATGAAGTGTCAGAGGCTGAAATTGATAATTATGCAAAAATTATTTTGGAAAGTCCTAAGAATCTCAATGTAGAAGGTACCTCTAGTAGCACAATTGGAATAGGAAAGAAAAGAAAGACTTTTGTTAAACAAGAAGGTTCAAAAGGAAGTGAGTTTGAGAGAGCTCAGCATGAGCATGAAAGAATAAACTGTAGAAGTTGAGAAACCCAACCTCACAAGCCCCAAGAATCACTTGCATGCAATAACCTGTTACAGAGAAAATATATTCAAAACCAGAGAAGATTTTTTGCAAGCCTCAAAGTGAAAAATGCTTTAAGAGAATCAAATAATTACAATGAGATCAATCCTTATGAAGGAGATCAAGAAACCCTAAAGTGTAACCTAAAGGGGAAACCCTAGTGTGCACACTTAATAATGAATAAATAATTAATTACTGTTGTGCCTAAGTTTAGCTTAAGTAGCTAAAGTGATAAGTGAATTAATTAACCAATATGATTAAATTAATTAAGTGAAATAACTTATTACTCTAACAACCCCCCTTAATATGAACTTAGGGAGAAGCTAAAACACTAAAGATGCATGAAAGCAAAGATGGGTCCCAACAACAAGGCCTGATCAGGTACCCATGTACAAAAGCAATGCAAAATAAACCAAACGGGGTAAAGGAGAAAACTTAATGCGAACAAAAATCCTCCCCAAAATAGGATGCAAAGAAAGGAATGCAATGCACTAATGAAAGAAGGATAATAGGTGGATTACATGATAACCCCCATAGACAGATTCTATCATATAATTACATATACAATGGTCTCCATAGGAGAGATAGAAAGAGACAAGAAGGTCCCCCCACAATGAAGAAACTCCTGTCGCATTCCCTGAAGCAGAAAATATTATTCCTCCCCTTGGGAAGAAATGGATTCAAATGAAAATGTCAAAGAAACCCTATGAAGAGTGATGAACCAATCTATCTCAAGATGTGTGCCATGATAGGATGTTGAAGAGTCTCTTTGTTTGAACTGAAACAAATGATGCCAAATCCAGAGTAATGTGAAGACTCCTAAAATGCAACCTCTGAATCCACGGATAATGGTGGGCATAATATAGTGATATCCTAACTGTCAAGGTAGATGAGATGTATGTCCTCAAAATAATCCTCAAGATTTATAGTGTGAGACTCAACAAATAAGAATTTGTCTGCAAGATAAGAATCCCATGATGTAGCAGATAATAAATGACCAAGAAGGTCATGATGCTGAACTAAATCCATAGGGACCAATGTGGTGATATTGATTTCATAGGGAACAATGGATGATACATGTGTAATATTAGTCTGAAGATTAGGAACTATGAGACAAGCCTTTGATCCATCAGAACATGCAAGGATGTCTAAATACTCAATTTCCTCTAAAGTATCATGATCAAAGGGTATATTCTCTCTCCAAGCAATGGGTAAGAGACAATCTGAAGTAGGATCCTCTAGGAATGGAGAGATATTTGGGTCTCCATAGATCTCCCAAATACGTGTCCAAAGTGGGTGGGTACAATCAATGTCTAATATAGCCCACATAATGTCATTATCAACACTAGACAATATAAGTCCTACTATGTGATCTCTAATGATATCCCAAGCTAATTTTCCTTCTAAAGTGGCTAGTTCAAGTATGAGATCATACAAATAAGGTAAAATATTAAGCCACCTACAATGTGTAAGTATGCCCTTTACCCATGACTCATAATTACCCTATTCCAGAATTACAACTGAAGGGTGAGTACAAAAACCAATGATAACTCTTCAAATTAAAAAATCTAAGAAAATTGACCTTACCACATGTAGATCAAATGAAATAGAGCCAAATGACGGAAATAAGAGGTTCCCAAGTGCCAAAATATCCAAGTAAGTAAGCAAACTGTGAAAACAAAAAAAATCTGAATAAAATATACCTAGAGAAAAATCAGGGAAACTAAATCTGGTCATTGTGTAGATCACTGAACTAGTTTTCCAACACCTATTCATTTGTGCAAAATGGAGTCCAGACGCAGAAGTTATGCCCCCCGGAGTGAAAAAGGAAACTTCTGACTTTGACTATTGAAAAAGGAATCAAAATGACAAAACCAGAAAATCAAACCTATACCATTGAATCAGGCTCAGAACAAGCTTTCCAACGATAGTTTATTTTCGAAAAGCCGAGTTTGTTTGCAAAAGTTATGCCCAAAATACCAAAAACTGCTCCAAAGGTTTGAGGATTCAGCTTAGTGGTTAGGCTAACCGCTAGCATTAACCGCTAGTGGTTAACTGATGGTGGCAATGGCCATCAAACACATATTAAAAAAAAAAATTCCTCAGATTGCATGTTGTACCAAGCCGTATGACCCATAAATGAAAAAAAATTGCCTCTCGAAGTCACTATGTCCGATTTTGATGATTTGATAGTCGATTTAGGGGTTTTTGGGTACTTTGAACACGATGGTGAGGTTTGTTTGGGCTAAAAATGCTCCAAAATTGTAGGTACGCTTTGGATCTAGAAACCCTCATAAACTTCAAATTCTCGCAGATCTGACAAATGTAGGCCTTTTTTGATGAAATGAAAGGCATTTCTAAGGTTTTTGGATGCTTTGAACGCAATGGTAATGTCCATTATTCCCAAAAATGCACAAAAAATGGCTATCACTAGATCTTGCAAAAAATATGCCTAGATGAAACCTTTGCACTTAAAAATCACTATAAGGCAATATCCTTCAAAAGATGAATAGGCAGCTACAGATCTGAAGCTCTAATACCATGTAGAAGTTGAGAAACCCAGCCTCACAAACCCAAAGAATCACCTACATGAAATAACCTATTATAGAGAAAAGATAGTTAGAACTAAATAAGATGTTCTGCAAGCCTCAAAGTGAAAAATGCATTAAGAGAATCAAATAATTACAATGAAATCAATCCTTATGAAGGAGATCAAGAAACCCTAAAGTGTAACCTAAAAGGAAACCCTAGTGTGCACAGTTAATAAATAATAAATAATTAATTATTAACGTGCCTAAGTTTAGCTTAAGTAACTAAAGTGATAAGTGACTTAATTAATTAACAAATATGATATAATTAATTAAGTGAAATAATGTATTACTCTAACAATATTCATTGTGTATACAGTTGCAACCAAAAGCAGGTTAAAAAATCAAAAAAAATCAGTAACAAAAACATAGAAAATTATATGTTAAAATTCATCTCTCAGCCCTCCTGATCGCAATGGTAAAGCTATTTTTTTAATTTGGGCCCCTATAAAAAACTTGATCTCCAAGCCCTCTTTAGAAAAACCCTTGACCTACAAAATCAAACTTACAAAACTCACAAAAATAAGGGTTAGAAGGAAGGGTTCACATTAGGTTCACCAAAATGTATGCATGCAAAATGGATAGAATAGAAATATGCATAAAATAACTTAAATCAAACCAAAATGCATGCAAACCTCAAAAGAAATCAAATACCTGTAAACCTCAAAATATTGAATGTATTGTGTTGAGTTGCTGAATATTTGAATATGGTTGCTCATGATTCCAACAACATGACATTAGCATAAAAGATGTTGATATGAAAATGATAATGATATGCCTCCTTTTATAGAGAGTCGAACGTGAAATGGATGATTGAGATTAAATGATTTCTTATTTTGATCAATGGATGAAATTAGATGAGACAAGATAAGATAGAAATGAGATTGATGGAAGAATGAGGAAATTGACAGATTTTTCCAAAAATTGCTTCATTTTAAGAGGGAAATTACATATTTAAACAATGAAAATATTATTTAAATGCAAGATGAAAAGGAAAATCAATTTTTTGATTAAATATAAATTTAATTAAGAGAGTAATGCAATGAGGAATACAGTTGCTCACAAAACACAATGCAATATATCTCTATTGCAACAAATAACAATCATTCCATACACAAACTCATACAATCATGAAGACCAATAGAGAGAAAAATCATTAATTCAAAGTTAAATCTCCGTTCATTCTCATAGAAAAAATTACAAAATTTTCTCAATCTATCAAAGATTTAAACCTACTCTATAGGATCTTCTTGTAGATTCCTTTCAATTCCTCAAAACTCTTCATACCTTTCCTCCAAAATCCCTGCACATTTCTCTAAACTCCACATTGTCCTCTTCTTTTCATCCCAGCTTCTAAAACCCATCACATTCTATTTACCCATGCCTCCTTAGTTTTCTAGATCTCCTCAAATGGTTTATGGGTTTGGTGTGCCTCATTTCCAGCTTTCTAGATCATTTTGAAATTCTTAATTTGGATCTTGTATGACAAAAGTTATGCCATTTTTACTAAAACTAGGTCCCACAATCACAACCCAGACAAACTTCCTCTCCCCAAAATGCCAGTCAAATCTCTACCTCCTCCATTTTGGGTGTGGGATTCATGCATTCATCCCCTTAATTATTTTTTCCTAAATTTTTTTTCAACATTCTCTTAAATTTACATCCATCATCTTATTCTTGTACCTCCACTACCTCTAACACTTGTACCAAGAAGATTCCAACACTAATGGCAAACAGATTCAAATTCTTTAGAGTTACAAATGAATAAAACTCAATTTACATTGGGCATATGGGACTTTGGCTCCCAAGTATAATTTTTAATTTGTAACATTTGCAATATCATTACAATTTAAATTCAAATCATATTATTGATTTATGAAAAAGAGTCCCATATGAAAGAGTTGAAAATCAGAGAGGGGAAATGTAACATCCTTGCAAAATCCAACAACATACCAAAAATCAAGAAAATAAAACAAATTTATTTATGGGTGTGTAGGATTTCTTGGTAGCCCTGGATGCTCCTACATCAGACACCCGGGGTAAGTGAAATGTTCAATGATTTAAAAACTCATGAAAATTTTAAGACCATATGTTTTCTTTGGATCCATCATTCTTCCTTATTCTTATGAAAATTTCTCTTTCTCTTCTTCCAACATCTTGTTAGAACATTCACCATCCTCTTCCAAAGAATTTTTCCTTTCCTCTTCTCCTCTTTCATGGATTTTGTCCCATCACAAACTGATGATCTCCACCAAATCTCACAAGTGGCATCCTTTATAGATTCTACATATAAATATACTACACCCACACTACAATCTACAACTACATAATCACTCTTTTTATCTTCCTACACTAACTCTTTATGCAAATTCACATAAACTATTTCATCACACAAAGTAGAAAAATCAAAATTTACCTCTTCATTTATTTGATGCTTCATGCCAAACAACATGTCTTCAATATACTCTTCCTCTGCTATGGTAACTTCTACCTCATCATCATCTACTATAATTTATCTATGTTTTTTATCCTCTATATGCATTTTTGTCTCTTCAAGATTTAAATCTCCTCTTAAGCACCTATCTATTATTTCCATGTCCTTTATCAATAGGATATTCTCTTCATTTTTTCCAAGTTCTTCATCAAATTTTAGTCCTTTAGCATGCAAATATCCTTTTTCATTATCACTATCTATTGTAGCTTTGTTGTGCTCTTCAACCTCTACCACCATCTCATGCTTGTTCTCTTCTCTGTCTTCCAAAAGGCATGCTTTTGCTGCTGCAATCTCTCTATATTTTTCATCCTTTATAGGGGTTACTCTTACTTATTTTTCCTTCTCTTTTTGGGTGCAACACTCATTTTCTCTACTCTTCTTCTCGATGTCTTCAAAGCATAATTTTGTAGTATTCTCTCCCTCATGTTCACCTGCATACATAACTACGATTTTTTTTAATTTTTCTTCTTTGATATTTCGTCAAACAATTTTTACACACCCTCAATATTCAACCTATCGGGTATAGACTACCTCACATTCGGTGATCTATCTACACACAAATCACACACACATCACCACAAGGTCCTGGTGCAAACTGCCTCACATCAATGATTCTACCTACACACTCAAGAACTCCCACTCTAATACCACTAATGCAACGAGGAATATTGTTGCTCTCAAGAAACAATGAAATATATTTCTATTGCAACAAATAAAAATCATTCCATACACAAACTTATACAATCATGAAGACCAACAGAGAGAAAAAACATTGATTCAAAATTAAATATTCTTTCATTCTCATAGAAATAATTATAAAATTTTCCCAATCCATCCAGGATTCAAATCTACTCAGTAGGATCTTCCAATATCTTCCTTTCACTACCTCAAAAATTTGCATACCTTTCCTCCAAAATCCCTGCACATTTCTCTTGAACTCCACACTATCCTCTTATTTTCATCTCAGCTTCTAAAACCCATCACATTTTGTCTACCCATGCTCCCTCATTTTGTTGAATCTCCTCAAATGGTTTATGGGTTTGGTGCACCTCGTCTCTAGCTTTTCAAATCATTTTGAAATTCTTAATTTTGATCTCATAATAGAAATTTATTTCATTTTTATTGAAACATCGTCTCACAGTCACGACCCAGAAAAAAATCCTCTCCCCAAAATACCAGTCAAACCCCTACCTCCTCCATTCTGGGTGTGGGATTCATGCATTCAGCCCCTTAATTATTATTTCTTGACATTTTTCTCAATATTTTCTTAAATTGACATCCATTATCGCATTCTTAAATGTCCAGTGCCTCCAACACTTGCACCAAGAATGTTCCAACACTAATGTCAAATAAATTCAAATTCTTGGGAGTTATAAATGAACAAAAATAAATTTACATTGGGCATGGGACTTTGGATCCCAAGTATAATTTTTAATTTACAATATTTGCAATATCTTTACAATTTAAATTCAAAGCATATTATTAATTTATGAAAAATGATTCCATATGAAAGAGCTGAAAATGAGAGGCAAAAAGTAACATGCCTATAAAACCAACAACACACCAAAAAACAAGAAAAAAAACAAGTTTATTTTTGGGTGTACAGGATTGCTTGGTACCCCTAGATGCTCCTGCATCAAAAAGTGAGAGAAAAGATGAGTCATTTAATTAAATTGTGAGAGAAAAACTAACAATGAATAATTAAATAATTAATACAATTATTTAATTATAGTGGAAAATGACAAATAACTAAATAAATATAAATTTATTTAATTAATCAAAAGAGGACGTAGAAGGATGAAATGAATTAATTAAATAATTTAGATTATTTAATTAATAGAATACTTTACGACATTAGATAATAATTAAATAATTAATATTATTTAATTATCAAGGATGAAAAAGGGGTTTTAACAAAGTCACAAGCCTAGTGACAATTTGCAGTGTCTATAGTTTGCAATGACGTGGTTTATCAAAGTTTGTAACATTTTTTCATGAGGGCAATGAACATGATTTTGCTAACAATATTATTGAGAAAAAAGGTTTGAGATAGTCAAATACAGTTTGAAGAGTGGAGATGAAGGTTCTAGATGTGAGTTGGTTACAAGAGAAGTAAATATTATTGATTTTAAGAAAAAAAATTCTACAAGTATGCAAGGCATAGCCACAGATCCGTGTGATTGGATAAAAAAATTGGGATGTGTAAGGACTCTTTCTTGATTGGAACTATTATATTCACGATTCATTTTGCTGAAAATTATATATTGCAACCAAAACATGAGGTATAATCATAATATTACAATTCTCTTCAAATTGCTATTTTTTCCACATAACATATATAGACATGCCCTTGGTAATATAAAAGAGGAAATGAAGATAATCAAGGAGTGCCATTTTAACATGAGTGATGATAGATCTCATTCGATTGAGTTTGTCCACCATTATTTTCAGTTTATTTTGTTGAGTTTTGCAAGAAAAATTAATTGCAATGCATCAACATCTTATTTGGTCAAATAATTGTATGGGGCAACTCAATAATGTTCATATGTTTTATTGGTTGAGTACATTGCATGTATAGAGTTGTGTACCACATATTTATATTTTTTTTAAAGATGGGAATGGAAAAGGTGAGCATGATAGCCTAGGTGCATGTTTGAAGAGAGGTTTTGTTAAAGAAAAAATGAAGATCAAAGGTGGTGCAACATTCGGTGATGTGTGTTCTATTGTTAATTGGTGTAGTTATGTATTATCATGAGGAGGGAAACTTGTTTCACAAGCATATAGGTTATTTTCATTGGTTGATGAGGGCATGGTGGGAGAGAAATTGGGATGTCATAAAATCATAGAATCTTTAAAGATGCATTCATTTCAAAGCTCAAATGTAGATGCATGGACCATATGGACATGAGAGTTAGCTTGTTTTTGTCAAAATTGTATTTAGTATGATTGGGATCAATGCGAGTCAAGTGAGTGGGAAGATATGGATTCCACAGTATCTAACCCATTTATCTATGGCACAATCCTCTTTAGAATATGAAATGGAAAGCTCACTTGACTATGACCATCAATTAGATCTTGTACATCGAAAATATTTCTTTTATAAAGCAATTCATCTCATGTAATTTCTTAATTTTGAATATATCAATTTGCACATCTTCATGCCAAGCTCTACTTTTTTATTGTTTTTCTCTTATGTGGAAGGCCTTTTGGTTTGCATGTCTGATCTTGGTTTCTAACATGGTATCAGAGCCTTGATATGCAGCCCCTTCTCAATTTTTGGAGATTTTCTAGTGCATAGTACATTCAGGATTCCTCGAGGGATCTGAATTTGAGAAATTTTTTGGTGCTTTCTAGAGAAAAACGGACACCACCATCGCATTCACAACACCCAAAAACCCTAAGATCACCTATTGTTTTGCTCAAATCTGAGCAGTTGCAATAAAAGGCAATTTTTTTAGAGGCACATAGATTCATATAGATATAAGTGCCTTGTTTTGCATGCACACAAGTACAGCATTCACAACACCCAAAAACCCTAAGATCACCTATTGTTTTGCTCAAATCTGAGCAGTTGCAATAAAAGGCAATTTTTTTAGAGGCACATAGATTCATATAGATATAAGTGCCTTGTTTTGCATGCACACAAGTACAGGAATTATTTTACTAGATTTTAAAAAATTTCCATTCATCAAAAAAATATCAAGTTTTCAATTTTTTTTATCTTGTAAATCAAAAAAATATATATATCAAAACTTTTTTGAAAAATTAAATCAAAAAGATTTTTTTGCAAACAAAAAAGAAAGGCAATTTTTTTTTTTTTTGCAAGGTATTATAGTACCCTGCACCTGCATTTTCAGGTTGTACTATAGCTTCATAGGCTATGGGGTCCACTGACTTGTGGCTCTTCAAACCGGTGGCACTCATAGTCACCACCCACCTCTAAATCTGACCTAATTGGAAAATCTGTGGGCAATCACACACTTACCGGTGGATGGCTTCATCATTGGCCACTTGCATGCAACTAGCGGTTGTTTTTAACCGTTGGCATTCAAAACCAAGCGGCATCTACAAAGATTCCCATTGGAATCTTCAAAATTGGCAACGCTTCAAAAATCTCAGGCACATGTTTCCAAATGGCCGTTATTTTTTTTGTAGTGGGGCACTTTTTTTCTTGCGATGGCTAGATGGCTATCAAATTTATGCTCGTGAATTGCTGAAATCAGCATGACGTCAGTGGTTGTACAACCCTCTATGCCCCCTCCTAGCCCTAATTTTCCTTCAAGGAGCAGTTGTTTTCGTTTTGGCATAACTTGGGTATATGGTATCAAAATTGGGCAAACGAGATATCGCTAGAAAGCTGTTTCCAAGCACTATCATGTGATGTAGTTTATTTTTCAGTATTTTTCTGTTTAGTGACATTTATTGATGTTTGAAGTTATTTTTTTTTTTCGCTTCCAAGCTCATAACTTTTTGCCATGATCTCTGATTTTCACTATCTTTGCGGTGTTGGAAAGGTATTGAGGAGATCTACATTGCTATTCATGCATTTTTTTCTATATCTATCCCAGATTGATCATTATTCCATATTTGGCCTAATGGGTGTTTTGGAGATTACTTGGATATTTTGGAAGTTGGGAGGGTGTAACTTGCATCGTTACACTTCATTTTAGTATCACATCATTCAATAATCAGACTGTTGCTTCATAGATTTCAAGGTTGTGCCAATTTGGAGTTTTTGAGCGTTCTGTGGCATTGGGTCTATTGTTGCTTTATCATGATTCCTTGAGTCAATCAGTGACTCTCATCTAGTCTCAGTAGAAAACAAAAGTATCTTTCCTTGCTTGTTGGATTCAGGCTCCAGTGTTCTTCTAGTGCTTCTTTGCAACATGTCATCTCATTGTAGGGGGGTTTTGTCCCACTGGGTTTTTCTTCTCTACCTCATTCTTACATTTGTAAATGGGTATTTGATCAGGCCTAGTTGTTGAGACCCATCTTTGCTTTCATGCATCTTTTCTCTAGTGTTTTGGCTTCTTCCTAAGTTCATCTTAAAGGGGGGTGTTAGAGTAATAAGTTATTTCACTTAATTAATTATATCATATTGGTTAATTAATTAAGTCACTTATCACTTTAGTTACTTAAGCTAAACTTAGGCACATTAATAATTAATTATTTATTAATTATTAAGTGTGCACACTAGGGTTTCATTTTAGGGTTTCTATTAGGGTTATGCATACATTATTTTTATAAAGAAATTCATCTCATGTAATTTCTTTATTCTGAATATAAAAATTTACACATCTTCATACAAAGCTCTACTTTTTTATTGTTTTTCTCTTTTGTGGAAGCCCTTTTGGTTTGCATGTCTGATCTTGGTTTCTAACAAATATATGTTTAATTTTTTTTGTTGCAAGATTACATACACAAATCTGAAGTATATGCATATTTATCATAAGAATATATACACATTAATGTCATTTTCAAATATATATACAACATATATGTTCAACTATACATATATGCATACTCATGGCTAGGTTTTTTGCATACATATAAACATTGTGTATAGGTGTTTTAAATATTTTAGCTGATTTTCTATATATATATATCACAGATCTGCTAAGGTTTTATCATTGTGTATTTTTGTTTGTTGTTGCATATACTTTTGTGTATATGTGAGTATACACCCAACATATATGCAGGTCTACGAACTCATAAACTTTATGTTGCATTTTTTTGAATTCATATTTTAAAATATACAACCTTATTTTATTTTCATAAAATCTTACGTAGTTTTCTTTAAGATTTTGTTTAGACTTTTTAATAAATAAATAAATCCATTGCCTTATATATTTGGTTATAAATTAACTTTATTTATTTATATTATTATTTTTTAAAACCTTTTAACTCCAGGTCATATGGGAGACCATGGGCTATGATAAACAGATTCCCAACTCTCAGTCACAACCCCTAGTCACATGGGGCCTAAAATTTAGGTGTTTAGGGGTTTAATCTAGCTCCTTCCTTACATGTATTTTTCTAAAATAATAGTTTTATTAAATTCAGGTGTAACTTTTGCATAATAGGTCAAATTTTTGAAATTCAAAACGCACTGGAAAGTTGGTTTAGAGATCTTCATTGTGGTGTAAACATATTTTCCAGATTCTTCTCCAAAAATCAGGTGTACATAGTCAAAGTCATCCCTTCTTTTCAACTTCAAATGCTCATATCTTTGTCATACAAAATCATTTTTCAAAATTCTTTTCTTTAGAACTTATTAGAAAATCATAAGAAATCCATTTTTGTATTAATTTTTTTCTTTATACATCTTTGTTTGGTCTGTTTTCCACACAATTGAAATTAGACTTAAAATTAACCTTTCACATTTGGATTTGGGCTTAAAATTTACAAGTGTATTTTAATCCACAAGATTTACTTATGTATGCTCTCCTCTTGTACCTTAGCATGATCTTCATGATCATAAATAAGTGATCTTAGTTTTTTTAGGAGGTCTACCTAGAGAAGTGATTACTCTAGGGGATGACCTCAACTCCCATGTTTTGATAGAGTATAAAGAGTGGGGGTGAATCTAAAGACACGCCTCTTGGAAGTAGAATATTGTCAATCATGGCTAAGCCCCAAAGAAATTTATACCTTTGGGAAGTGAAGGTGGAGAGTGGGTTACCCTTTCCTCCCGGCTATTTGGAAATATTATCTTTCATCTATGAATTAGGCCTCACGTACCCTTTTGGTATATAGAGGATACCCCTAGTTGAGCTTGTAAAGCCTAGTTGAGACTTTTGGCCATATCCCACTTGAGTTAGGCTTGTTATTGTGTCTTATGTGATTGAATGTTTAGATCACCTTCCCCACTTGAAACCATAAGGGGACCCTTATCCAAATTGATCCTTAGGACTTTGTATTTTTGCATCATTTATTTTTTCATTTACATTTGCATTCATAATCATAAAATCCAAAAAGAAAACTCAAAAGACCAAAAAATTAAAAAAAGTCAAAAATCCAAAAACATTAGAAAATTTTCAAAAACAAACAAATCTAGGTGTCCCCCAACTCAAGATATCCACATCATCACCAAGTCAAACTTATCATCCTTATTATCCATTATAAGCCTTCCTCATCATCCTAGTTCCCATTCTCCATCCTAATCATCCTATCCTAGTCACCCTAGTCAACCCAATCATCCTATCCTAGTCATTATAATCATTCCTCATCATCTTAGTCCTGATTATCCATCCTAATCATCCTATCCTAGTCATCCAAGTCAAATAAATTATCCCATCCTAATCACCTCACCCTAACCAATCCTTTCCATCCTAATCATTTATCCTTGTCCTAATCATCCCTTCTCACCTTAATTACTCTTAATCATTTTAATCACCTCCATAATCATTCTAAGCTTTTAAAATCATCCTAATTATCACTTTTAATCCTATTTATTCTTCATCTTTGATGCAGAGGAAGGGGAAACTTCAAAGGTTTCTAAAAAAACACAAAGCGTGATCTTGCTTGTTCATCCATTTGAATTAAAACTTCCTTCACATGGCACATGGTTCTACAAGGTTACAAGACACCACAAAAGAAATTAGGACACAAACCTCTTACTGGACCCTTAGAACACCTTGAAAATCATAAAAATTATAGGATTAGACCAAGGAGATCTCCTAACACACTGATCCTTCATTTTTCCCATCGCTCACACCCAAAGAGGCATATTTGCTAATAGTATTTCAAATGACAAAATTAGGCACAACTTACCAAAAAAGTGGGATCTCCAAAAAAAACCATAGATTCAAGTACCCTTTATGTCCTTAAAAATATCAAGAAACCAAATAGGGTTGCTTTGAAAAGTATACTCCAAAATTTGACTATCCTACTGCTATACTTGAATAATGGCCTAATTAGGCTAGTTTGAAAGGGTAACAACAAGGTTATCACTCTATAGGCTTCCAATATTCAAACCAGACCTCAAATAATGTCAAATAAGGTCCACACCAACAATTTATATCATTCCAAACAACTTTCTAGGAGTCTTTCATCAAACCCCAACCTTGATGCAACTTATTTGTCTAAAAAACTTGAGTTTTCAGCTTAGGGCATCAACCAATCTGCCCAAATCCTCAACCCTTGCTCCTAAAAACACCAAAGAAACAAAATATAACTTATATAATTCCATTACACTAGTTATTAATCCATTTCACTAGTGGAGTGGCTCAAAAATCCATTTTATTCACTCAAAACCCTAAAACCCAAGGTTTCAAGGTAGTTTTCAAAAAAATAGCTCTAAAATGCTCAAAACCTAATGAAAAACAATGAAACCATATGAAAATAAGAGAAGATTCAGTTCCCCATCAATTAAAATTCCTATCATTCAACTTACAGGTCATACAATTCTATACTAAGGGCTATAGAAACAACTTTTAATGAGAAAACATAGAAAAATAGAGCTTTATTGATTCCAACACCTCCAAAACATCAATCAACCCATACCATTGATGAAATAAATATTTTTATGATTTTCCAAGAATGTTACAATAGTTACAAACTAAATTTTGAATTATTGATTAACAAAAACCCATTTGACACTTTTTGACAATAATTTTGAAAACTTGCTTTTCAATTAATTGCAACATTTTACAACTTTAAACAAACTAACACTAACTGACCTAAAACCATCAAAAATGGTCTTGAAAGACCTTATTTCACACAAAACATGACTTACCACAAGAATTGTAATCATACTAAATCCCCTTTAGACCATCAAATCCCAGGTACCCTGCACCATACTCCTTGGGAAAAAGGAACTCAAGTCCCCTTGAGGACTATGTAGAAATATCAAATCCAAGTTTGTACATGATGTTTTTGACCTCCAAGTGATTTCTCCATCAATAAATCCCTTCCAATGAATCAAGTACTGGAAAAAGGCATTGTCTTTTGGCTTTTACCGGTTCTCCACTTGAGAATGTTGCTCTTCACTTAATGGATGATCCTTAATCATTCCCTCATCTGAGAATGTTGTCAAATCCACCTCTCAACCTGCAACATCATCTCCTTCTTCCTTGAAATGCATTTATTTCCTCTTCACTTTAATTTTACTTGGTGTTGTCCACATTTTTTAGCAACTTACCTTTATCCTCTTCACCTTTCCTCTCCATCTCTTCCATCTAATGATCTGCCTCTATGACTATTGCTTGATTTGGTTCACTGAATTCTGATTTGATAGAAACAAAATGACCACTATCTTCCTTTGAAAGGAATGGATGAATAACCTCTCTTATCTTCATATCAAAACACTTCTCAAGTCATTCCTAAATCCCCAAAATTAATTCATCCTTGACCTTCAACAAATTAGATTTTGACACCAACTCAATATCATTTCCCTCCAAAATTGAATCATTCTTCAATGTTGTTATCTTAGTACCTTCAAGGTTAGAAATTGTTGCAAGGTTCCTATTCTCCTTTTCCTCTACCTTTACAAACTCTTTCCTACCAACCATAATCACATTGGAAGCCTTATTTTTCCCTTTATCATCTTCTATCAATGGTGTCAAAATTAAAAGAGATTATATCTTTCTCTATCTCATAATTATTCTACCTACCATCATACAAAGCATGCCTATCAAATTTTCAAGGCCTCCCTAGCAGAAAATGGAACACATCCATAGGTAACACATCACATTATCTTTGTACCCTCCTATATTAAACTCCACTCAAACTTTATAAGGAGTATCATGTGGTATTCTAGGAAAATGAAGTTTCTCAACTATATCATTAGAAACCATGTTATCTATGCTTCCTGAATCAATTAAAACCTTACATACCTTACCCATGCACTTACTAGTTATCTTGAAGAGTGTCCTTCTTTGTGATGGCTCCTTCTCCTTTGATGCTTTGATGAGTGTCCTCCTTACCATTGGTGATTCTCCAAATTCATGAGAAACATGTTGTGATGGAGAGTTTAAACTCTCATTATCCTCTTCTTGAACCAATTGTGTTCTTTCACCTCCATGTGAACTAGACGTTTTTCCTTCATTGCACTGCAATGCTTGATGTCCAATTTTTTTACATTGATAGCACCTTCCTGTAAATCCTTCTGAGCCTCTTCCTTGACCATTAAATCTACCTCTAAAGCCCAATATACCACCTCTAAATCCACCTCTATGATCAACAACTTGTTCTTGTGCTTTGCTTTTGTCTTCTTAACTTTCATAGAACTGCCTTGGAGTAGAAATTGAGCCTCTTCCTCTAGAAGTGTTTCCTTTGCCCCTAGTTTGTTTGTCTTGCCTTTTGTTTACCTTTTTCTCGGCCCTCACTATCATTTGATAACACTCCTCAACCGTTCTTGGATTTTCCAAAATTAACTCATCTTGAAT
Source organism: Sequoiadendron giganteum (assembly GCA_007115665.2). Taxonomy (NCBI): domain Eukaryota; kingdom Viridiplantae; phylum Streptophyta; class Pinopsida; order Cupressales; family Cupressaceae; genus Sequoiadendron; species Sequoiadendron giganteum. Next base: position 277,691,386 of record CM021100.1, on the reverse strand, counting down.
ATCGAATATTAATCCACTCAGATATGTAACAACCTTCTCCACATCATCCTCCATGTGACCTGCCCTTATACTCAACTTATAAAATTCTTCAGTATAGGCTTTGACATCCATTTATTTTTGTTTCAAACCTTGAAGTTTCTTAAACATTTGAATTGTATAATCAGATGGTAAGAACCTACTCTTCAACTTAGCCACCATTCTATCCCAAGAAACAATCTTTGAATTACCTTTATTTCCCCTTTCAGTTTTCTCATAATCCCACCATAGTAAAGCATGACCCTTCAACTTTGATCTTGCAATCTTAACCTTTTGTTCTTTAGATACATCTTCAGACTCAAAGTAATTTTAAAGTTCTGCAATCCAATCTAAATGTTATTCATCATTCAAAATACCTCCATACTTAGGTATATCAATTTTCACCTTGTGCTTATCTTCCTTGTTTTCTCTTAGAAACATAGCCATCCTCTGATCATCAGGATCCAATTCCTCTTCTTCTTCTTCTTCTTCTTCTTCAGTCTTCTCTTGTTCTTCAGAGTCACTCATCACCCATGACCATACCTCTCTTCTTAATTTTTTCTAGAGCATAAATCCCCTCTTTCAACTCTCCCATATCTCTAGCATGCTTTCCCTTCAACTCATTCACTTCTATAGCAATGGTTTTCCCTTTTGGAGGCATTTTATTCACTTTTTGCTTCACACTTTCCTTATTTTTTCACACTTTCTATCCCTTCTTCAGATTAAACCTATGCTCTGATACCAATTTGATGTAGAGGTAGGGGAAAATTCAAAGGTTTCTAAAATAACACAAAGCATGATCTTGCTTGTTCATCCATTTGACTCAAAACTTCTTTCACATGACACATGGTTCTACAAGGTTACAAGACACCAAAAATGAAATTAGGACACAAACCTCTTATTGGACACTTAGAACACCTTAAAAATAATAATAATGATAGGTTTAGACCAAGGTATATCTCCTAACACACTGATCCCTCACTTTTCCAATCGCTCACTCCTAAAGATGCCTATTTGCTAATAGTATTTCAAATGACAAAATTAAGAACAACTTACCAAAAACGTGAGATATCCAAAAAAAAAACATAGATTTAACTACCCTTTATGACCTTATTAAACATATCAAAAACCCAAATGGGGTTTCTTTGAAAATTTTACTCCAAATTTTGACTATCCTATCGCTAGACTTAAACAATGGCCTAATTGGGTTAGTTTGAAAGGGAAAAAACAAAGTTATCACTATATAGGCTTCCACTATTCAAAACATACCTCAAATAATGTCAAATAAGGTCTTCACCAACACTTTATATCATTCCAAACAACTTTCCAAGAGTCTTTCATCAAACCCCAACCTTGACGCAACTTATTTGTCTAAAAAATTTGAGTTTTCAGCCTTAGGCATCAACCAACCTGCCTAAATCATCAACCTCTACTCCTAAAAACACAAAATACACAAAATATAACCTATCTACTTCCATTGCACCAATTATTAGGTCATTTCACAAGTGGAATGGCTCAAAAATCCATTTTATTCACTGAAAAACCCAAAACCTAGGGTTTCAAGGTAATTTTCAAAAAACTAGCTCTAAAATGCTCAAAACCTAATGAAAAACAATGAAACCTGATGTAAATAAGATAAGATTCAGTGTTCCATCAATTCCAATTCCTATAAGTTCACTTATAGGTCGTACTAAGTGTTGTAGCAACAAATTTCAATGAGAAAACACAAAAAAACAAAGCTTTATTGATTCCAACACCTCCAAAACATCAATCAACCCTTCCTAACGATGAAATCAAGATTTTTATGATTTTCAAAGATTTTTCAAATGGTTACAAAATAACTTTTGAATTATTGATTAACAAACACCCATTTTGACAATAATTTTGAAAAGTTGCTTTTCAACAAATCGTAACATTTTGCAACTTTAAACAAACTAACACGAACCAGCCTAAAAACATCACAAATGGTTTTGAAAGACCTTATTGGACACAAAAAATGACTTAACACAAGAACTCTAATCATACTAAATCCCCTTTACACCATGAAATCCCAAGTTCCCTTCACCAATCTTGTCTTAATCATTTATTTTCATCTCAATCATTACATCCCTAATCATCATAGTTATCTCATTCCAATCATTCCATCCATTATCATCCTCAATCAATATCATCACCCTTATTACTCATTCTTAATTATCATCATTAATCCTCATCATCATCCTTAATCCACATCACCATCCAAGCTACCATTAAAACTTATACCCAAGTCATGTCACCTTCCATGTCATCATTTCTCTCCATTGACAATGGAAACCAAAATCTCCTCCATTTCCAACCAACACCCATCCATAAACATATCTTATGCACTTCACATCCTAATCAACCCATTGTCAAACCAAAAATCACCATCAAAGGACCATGAAAATTTATCCTCAAAGAAGCACCAAAAGTCACCCTCAAAGGAGTATAAGTAACCATGCAAAATCCTATTTCAAAAGATGCTAGTTCTAGCCTTCTAGTTCCATTCACTTTCACCTCATCCATCTCATCTGCATCATCCATTTCATATTTTTTCCACCTTTATAGCATCTGTAAAAAGTGAACCATGTTAGTCACTTAACCTCGTTGGTCTAAAGAATGACATCATAGATACCCATTTATGTCAAGATCAAAGTACTAATTGTGATCCCATTCCATCTCATGATACTATCCTTAAGTCCATGAAATAAATCCTTCCCCATTTATTTCAAGATCAAAGTACTCCTTGTGATCCCATTCCATATCATGATCCTATCCTAAACCTATATTCGATCAAGATCTTATCTTTGATCAAGAAATCCAAAATGACCCCCTTTCATATCAAGAGCAAGGTATCCCTTCTATACCATCTCATAATATTATCATATCCAACCCATTTAATGATATTAACATATCCACCTCATATCATGATCCTACTATACCACCTCCATGACATGACCCTAGACCATCAGAAGAACAAATATTTCCATCCATTACCCCATCTAACGATACCCCTCCCGATCAAGATCAAGATGTCACATCCACTCTATCTCATGATCCCTCTCTAAATCAAGATCAAAGTCTAACTTCTATTCCACGCAATGATCCCATTCCTCTAAGTCAAGATTAAAGCATCCCTTCATCTCCATATCATAATACCCTTCCATCTCATAACAAAGATCAAATGATACCATCCACCCCATCCCATGATCCTGCATTAAGTCAAGATCAAAGCACCCCTTCATCTTGATGTCATGATCCTAATCCTCCACAAGATCCCTTCACCCATATCCAAGCTAATCATGAACCCCACACTTATCAATTGGTTTCATCCACTTTCATCCAAGTTAGTTTCCTCCAAAAACCTATCATTCCTTCATACCATATCCTTCTCAAAATGGACTCACACCTTTCTTTCAGAAAAAAAGTATCCCATTGGAAAAAATATTTGTGAAAAAATGCATTATCAATGCAAAGGGTTATGCCTACATGAGCAAGGAATATTAGAACCCATCCATATCCAATAAAATCCTAATTATCATGACCTTGGCTATGAGTCTCTAGATTTTTTCACTTCTTTCCCGCATCCTAATCCTCAATCCCTCCGCTTAGATCTAAATGTCCACATTCCCCACCCTCATAACATATCTTGGGACCTTATATTACAAATCCTATTCCTTCATCCCCTCCATCCATATTGGGTCCTTAAATTCCACCACCTAACTTTCCTACCCTAGAATACCATTATCCTCTTTATCCATCACCTCATATCCCTAGTCAAGATTGACAAAGGTACACACCCTTGAGCCTTTTCCAACATGCCTACACCAATTCATCCATAATACATCCATATCATTCATATCCATCCACCAATCCCATTGCTCTTGGAAGCAATTTGGATGCCAAAACTCAAATACATAAAGCCAAGAATCCACAAAATTTAAAGAATCAACATGTTCCATAAAAAAGACATGCAAAAACAAAGAAAAATATGATCCAAAATAAAAAAGATAAATCCCAAATGCCACAAAAGCCCATGAAGAAAAAATAAAAATAAAAAACCATGTGGATTCCAAATATACTCATAGAATCAATGCATCCAAAAGAAAAATCAAAATTGTCATCCCAAATTTCTTTTCCAAAAGCTTCATCCAATCTTAGGTCCTTCACCCCATCTAATAATAATTTATCACCTCCATCCATTTTGGGTCCTTATATCCCAAAATCTACATCCACTCCTCCATCTAAATCTTCAACTTTAAAAGCGACTTATCTACAACAACTCCACCACCCTTCAAGGTGTCTGCCAATGTTGATCTTTCCAACATTTTCATCCACTCATACACAAGTCTTCCATCAACCTAGACATTATCCAACATCCATTTTACATCCTTCCACCCATTGTATCCAATCCTTTGCATAAATCCATATCCCTCACTATCTTACCATCAATTTCATCACCCTTACCATCATTCTACCAATTGCTATGAGCATACCTCCAATTGTCCATGATATAATGAAACACATATTCAAGGGATACCATCCATGAATCAATATTATTGATTGATCCCTTCATCTCCCTATCATGCATCCACTATCTTCAAAATCCACTTAACCATATCCTTATCCTTCTCCATCCATCATATTCCCAAAAAAATTTAAAAAAAAGAACAAAAAATGAAAAAATAAATAAAGAGAAATCATTTGTCCAATGGTGAAAACCACTTCTTGTGGCTATTTGGATAAGTACCATGATGAAAACCTAGAAAATAGGCATCATATGTAATTCATTAGCCTCTTGCACTATACACTTGGGGGAAAGTTTCATCCATGTTATCCTACCTACCATACACCCCTAATTTATCCCTCATTTCGTATCCATTATCCTACTTACATTCATACCCCCTCTTCCCTCCTTTGATCTTGATAAGCCTAAGGATATCCATATATCATGCATTATATGCTTCCATCCTTCTTATATTATCCATATCATTCATTGCATGTCCCTCATACTATCCAAATCCATCTTACCTTCCCATATTTGATCTTGATGAAGAGCCTAGGGGTCGAATATCCATGAATCCATATCCTATACACTTTATCTTGACCATCTTATCCATATCATCCATCCTATATCCTCTATCCTACTTCCATCCTCATATCCTATCCAATTCACCCTCTCTTTTCACCTTTGATCTTGATAGGGATAGGGGAGAAATATACATACATGCTTTGGAAAATGCAAGCCTTAATTCCTTTACCATTCATGTCCTTTATGCATTATCCTTCTATATCATACATCACTTATCATATTCCATCAAAAATTGTACTACCTCTAGTGTGGGGAATCTTAGTCATTTGAAACTATTCCTTGGAGATACATATTCCTATCCTCCCTCCACCATCATCCTATCTCCCATCACCATCCTATTATCCAAATTCCTCTCTCTTATCCATGAAATTCCTCCATCCTTCCATCCTTTACCATGTCTTGGTTCTCCTTGTCATTGGATCTCATTCACTCAATCCTTCAATATTATCTTATCCAATCCATTTATCCTCTATCCTTCCATTCTAACCATCCCCCAACCATACCAATCTAGTATATCGAAATGCAATCAATCGTAATCCATGCAATCCAATCTTTCAATCTAGCGCATCATTCAAAACATTCATTGGCTTTCTTTCTATCCTTGTTGCGAACCTTGATCCTTTAGTCAAATTATCATCATAGGGATATGTCTTTCCCAATCCTCACATTGTTTTGAGATGTTTCCTTCCCATGTCAAACAATTTCATCATCATCATCAATCATTTTATCAGTCAATTTTC
>CM021100.1:277602668-277685421 GCA_007115665.2 Sequoiadendron giganteum | reverse complement strand
TGGCCATTAATAACAAGGTTAATTATGGTTTCTTGCACACCTCGCATGCACAGAGTAAATATTTGGGAGGGTATTGCGAGGTCTGCAAGGGCATGGCACATGGCTTTTCTTTTCCTGCCAATGGGACTATGTGGGTCCTACTTTGTGGTTCGGATCTACTATTTTTGAGGGTTTTTCATTGGATAAGTTTTCTGAGGGTGTCAAGGTGGATTGTCAACATCCATTGAATTGATCTCCGCCCTCCATTTTGTCACAGTATGGTCTGAATCAATGGTTCAATTTCAAGAAGGGGGTGTGTGAGTTGTCCGCGTGGCATATATATTGCTTGGCTATTGCTCGTGTCATTAATGGCACAATTTTTCCTTCTCCAGAGGATCTCCACTTGATTTCCTTCAGTGTGCGAACAGTGCCATTCTACTGGGAGTATTCATGGTTATCTTGGTCACTAATTGTTCGAATGCTTCAATTGCCTTCAAGTAATTGTACCCTACATGCTGGGCTATTCTATAAATGTTGAATGAGTTGTATGCAATCGGCATTGCATCTTTTTGTATTTGTGTGCAGGAAGGTTTCTTCTCTTGTGTGTTGCAGAGCCTTGTTTCTTTCATGGATAAATCAATTAACCGCAGGAGTACGAGGTTGGGATCCCAAGGGTTGCCAGTCATGATGGAGCCTGTTACACCCACAATGCCTGGGGGTGCTACAAGAAATAATGGAAAGTGGCCAGTGCACTGTTCGTCCCCAGTGATCATTTCGGATTCTGATGAATCTGACATCGATTCGGACTATCAGTGTTATTTGGCCACTTTAACTGAACTCTTGGGAGTTGATGAGGAGGTTTTGGAAATTGAACCAATAACTACACTGGCACCGGTTCCAATTTTTAGGGGTGGTACTCGCAAGGCTAGTAAAAGAGAGGTGGTTATGTCACTGTCATAGGCATGGACTCAAAGTGGTTGCCTATACCAGGGCCGTGTGTTCTCTTGATCGTGGTGGCGGGTTGGTTGGACATGTTTGCTCCTGCTTTTTTCTCCTGTGGACGTGGATGTGCATGTGCTTTGCATGAATTCTGTTCTCTAGCTAGTTACTGTGTAACCATTTTTTATTCCTTCAATCATGCACGATGTTATCTAATGATAAGGAATGTAAATTTGAATTTCACTTTGATTTGAAATTCAATTTTGTATTGACAATGTAGCCTAATGCTTGTTTCTCTCCTATTATATAAAGGAGATTTCACAGCTCATTGTAGGGTCAGGAGTTTTGGGTCCGAAGCTTTGAAGTTTGTACAGTCAGTCTCACGGTTGAAGTGTTATGAGCATTTTGTTCAGGAAATCATCCCGAGTGGGGATTTTTTATACAGTTAGTATGATATGCTTTTTAATTACTGATATCGAAAGAAATCTATAAAATTAAGATGGTTTACTCTCCTGTGTGTGTGCCATGGATTATGAGTGGAGTTATCAAGGGTTCCTCCTTTCAGTTTCAATAATTAATTGAAAGTGTAGTTAGTTTTTCTTGCTTTAACTTAAGGAGTTAATCAAATGCTTGAAGAGCCAATTACATGTTCATGGTTGTATATGCTAAAGATTCTTGAAGAAGTATTGTTTTAGTGTACTGAAATATCTCATGATAGTAATTCTATATGAAGATAAGTTCATACTATCAAGATTTTATTTTGTATGACTCCATTTCCCAATGGATGAGGCACTGAACAATGTTTGTAGCCTTTTTTTTGGTTTAATACTGTAAGCTCTAAGCATGGTAATCCAAATAATGAATATAAACACTTGTTAAAACCTTGTCCTCCTTCGGGAGGTATTTCCTTGTAGTAAGTGGGTCAATTCCGTTGCTCTTTGGCATTGGTAATCATTCTCTAGTCTGCCAATACCATGAAATGACGACTACCCCTCTGAGTGTGGGAATTGTGATCTATATACAGGAAGTGTTCTTACTAGTCATGAGACATTCTTATGAACACATGTAGGTTTACCCACCTTGGTCCTACAGAGCCAAAAGTGTAGGAGAGTTTGGTCCACAACTGACTCTCGTTAGTTGGCCACTAGTTTTTGTAGTTATCCTTGATAGGGGATGGCTACCTCTTAGAGATCTTCAATCTCTATGTGGGAAAAAACACCAACAGAATGGCGACTCTACTGGGGACAAACTCAGTAAGTTTTGGTTGTAGGCGGTGTTGATATAGAGTCATATTAAATGATATGTTGTTCTAAATGTACGTAGTGAATGTTTTCAAACTAAGCGAAAGGAGGTAGTTCAAAATAAGCCTGATAATTTTGTGGTCTATGGTGTCCTGTAAGAAATGGATTCAAGAGTTATTCATTGAAGGATGGTTTTATTTGGGGAGAACTTCTGAGAAATTGAAAGAAAAAGAGGGAGAAAGCAGACAAAGGAACCATAGGGATGGGAGGTGCTTATCCAGAACTTGTTGTTCAAAGTAAAGGGAAGTGATAAACTTCGGTGGTAATGGGTTATGACTGTGAAAGATATTACTAGTGGTATGGTGCGACTCTATAATGGGTACTAAAACCCATAATTTGACATAACCTAGAAAATAGGCTTTCAAAGTTCTTTGAAATATTGTCCTTTGAAAGGATGTGGCGACTCTGACTAAAGAACCAACGAATAAATGAAGGAATAGTTCTAGATTTGTGTTATTTACATTCTAGAAAAGAGGTTGATATATGTTGCAAACAACTACCAGGTATTTCACCAAAACTAAAATAGTTCACTACTTTTAATGATAATGGGTGTTTTGATTAAAGATAAAAATGGTTCCAAATTTATATGTCAAGCATATACAAGGGAACAAGGATTTGTTTTACCATACTTCTAGTAATACAATATGTAAAAGGATTTATGAAACACATTAGTATTGCATAAAATCTTGGAAACTAAGGAATACTTTTGTCAATCATTAACAAACTCCCGGTTGAGCTGACAAGTGATGTGCCTGATAAGTATATGCTATTGAATAGTTTGTCGTGTGTAAGGTCAAACATAAATATGCCGAAAGAACACATTGTATTAAGCCCTTTTGGTAGTTTTGTAACTCAAAGGTATATGCCTTTTATGTTTAGTGCTATCAATAATTACCCTAATTCAATTCCTAGGAAAATTAGGAAGTATTTACCTCAATATAAAGGGCAAGTTGGAGAATCGGCTTCAAAACATTTACAACATTTTGTAGATGTAATGGATGATTATGAAATTGATCATGAGGATGTTGTCATGAAATTATTTCTGTAAACCTTAAAAGGTGATGCTAGGGACTGGTTTTCCTATCTTCCTGCTTTTTCTGTTAACTCATGGAATCAGTTGGTGATTGCTTTTATGGAACAATTCGGTGAAAGAGTCAATCCCAACACATTGAGAAAAGGATTTATAGGAATTCACATCCAAAAGGAGGAATTAGTCCCACATTTTAATCTCAGGTTTTCAAGAGCATTAAGGGAGATCCCTAAAGAAATAAGACCAAATGAGGCTGAAAGCTTGGTTGTGTATCTAGGTTCTTTCAACAAGACGATGAGTTTTTTATTAAGGGATAAAGAACCTACTACTCTGCCTCAAGCATACCAGCTAGCTATGGAAATTGAAAATAATATGAAATATTCAATGATGAAGAGGTATCTAGCTACAGGTATTGGTTACCCTTGCCTAACCAATGCTAATATAATATATGAGCTAGCTATTCAAAAAATTGATGATAAAATTCTTGCTAGAAGTGTTATAAGTCCAGAAATGCAGTTTGACGATAATGAGATCCAAGTTGAAACCCAGTCCGATTTGAGTGAAGATGATCAGGTTTTTTGTGTATCAAAACTATATGATATGAGAAGGCAAGAAAAGGAATCATCATATGAGTCTTTTTTGAGATTTTTGGAAATCTTCATACAAATTCCTATAGAGAAAAAACCTAATGATTATGAGTGCATTGATTTGTTTTGTGAACTATATGAATTGGGATTGAGTTCCTTACCAGAGGAATTGAAACCTGCTAATTTGGCTCAGGTGATTCAATGGATAGAGATTGAAGAGTCGGCCAGGAATGCATCTACACAAAATAAAGGTGGTGCTCATTCATTACAAGATGTTTGCATAAGTAATGACAAAATTGAGAGGCAAGATGATGTAGGATTGTATGAGACACCTATTGTGTTTCCTAATCATAATTATGATTCTAATATTACTGAGATTTTGTTGCAAGCTAATGATTATGATTTTGGGGGTAATAATTGCAGTATTGAGAATGCAGCATAAATGTTATTTTTACCAGAGTTATGTGGGGATGAAGAGCCCCATGTTTGTTCCCAAGTGAAGAAAAAGTTGTCAAATGGTGTATATATAAAGTGTACCTCAGATATATTAGCATTGGAGTAGGGGAGTTATATAAATGCTGAACAATCTAAGGATATTGATATTTGTGATCAAAAGAATACGATCAGAGGTAGCCAGTATTGTGGTGAATACACTGGCCCTATGGTTTTCCCTGACTATCTATGTAAAGTGGAGATGGAGGTGTTATTGCCCTCTGGCATTGATGTAGTTAGTAAGGGGTTTTTAGATTGTGCTGAATTATTCACTTATAGATCAACATATTCAACAAATAGTGTTGAGTACAATAAAGCCAGTATGTATTGCTCTATCTTTTCTGATCAAAGTGAAATTGATGTTTTTAAACCTATCTCCGAGGGTTTTTATATTGAGATGAATGAAGAGGTACAAGAAAGGATGTGCCAGGAGAAATTTTCCTTGAGCTATGTATCGTTTTGGTTGGCTAATGGAAATAAGGGTACTTTGGATACTGATCTATATGACAACTTTCAGTTCAATATGCAAACTGAGGATAACAAAATGGATGATGTTGCAGACCAGGTAAGTTATGAGAGTTTTCATTTCCTAGAACAGATGAGCCAGCACCCTATAAAATATGACCAGGAGCAGGATAAGGTGAAATATTATCATGGTCATATATTGCTCTTAAATTGGTGGGGTAGAGCATTGATTAAATCAATACAGGGGCCAATTGAGGATAGCCTCCATAGCAGTCGTAAAGGTATTGGTTATCCCATGCACTTCAAAACAACAAATGGTGAATGTTCCAAGTTCTTTTTCTGTCAGGAAATGGAAATTTTTGTTTTTGATAGAGGTAGGCCTTGATTTCTCTTGTTTGGTAGCCTGCGGCTACCATGTTTGTATATATAGGTCCAATTGACAGAACAAGGCAATATATCTGTTGAAAGGCTTGTGTAATTCAGTAATTTGGTTTGTGAAACCAGAGGTTCTGGATTCTTGCTATGCCCATAGGGGGCATACATCCCCAGTCGGAGCCACTAATGGGACTTCAATTTTCTAAGAGAACTGAGCTAGGGTTTTCGGGTTTCAAAGTTACTCATGGTAACTTTGATTATCAACTTTTTGAAACCCTCTTGTTATGTTTCAATAGTGACCTGATGCCGGGGAGAACCAGTCACTTAAGTGAGGTTTTATCCCTCTCGGGTCGTGCTTTACCGGCCCCATTTCACCTGATTCGTTGGTCTTTTGGCATGATTGGCTTATGTTCTACACTGCTAGGAATTTCAATGCGGGCCCCACTTGGATGTTCTATTTGAAGTCTGATGAACCGTTCGATCACAGGATTGGATCTTGGCTGCTTCCTGCCAACCTAGTAGGTTTTCCTAATGGCGTCACCAAAGTGGTGCGAGGCTTGCGAGATGTCGCCATCTGGCATGAACGGATGACTGGTTTTTCTTCCCGAGGTGTTGGATCTGACGTGGGGTCATATTTTCACTAGTGATGGCAATTAATAACAAGGTTAATTATGGTTTCTCGCACACCTCACATGAGCGGAGTAAATTTTTGGGAGGGTATTGTGAGGTCTGCGAGGGCATGACACGTGGCTTTTCTTTTCCTGCCAATGGGAATATGTGGGTCCCACTTTGTGGTTTGGATCTACTATTTTTTAGGGTTTTTGATTGGATAACTTTTCTAAGGGCGTCGAGGTGGATTGTCAACATCCATTGACTTGATCTCTGCCCTCCGTTTTGTCATAGTATGGTCTGAATCGGCGGTTCAATTTTAAGAAGGGGGTGTGTGAGTTGTCTGTGTGGCATACATATTGCTTGGTTGTTGCTCATTTCATTAATGGCATAGGTTTTCCTTCTCCAAAGGATCTCCACCTGATTTCCTCCGACGTGCAAACAATTCCATTCTACTGGGTGTATTCATGGTTATCTTGCTCACTAATTGTTTGAATGCTTGAATTTCCTTCAAGTAATTGTACCCTACATGTTGGGCTATTCGATAAATGTTGAATGAGTTGTATGCAATCAACATTGCATCTTTTTATATCTATGTGCAAGAAGGTTTCTTCTCTTGTGTGTTGCAAAGCTCTGTTTCTTTCATAAATAAATCAATTAAGCATAGGAGTACGAGGTTGGGATCCCAAGGGTTGCCAGTCATGATGGAGCATGTTACACCCACAATGCCTGGGGGTGCTACAAGAAATACTAGAAAGTGACCAGTGCATTGTTCGTCCCCAGTGATCATTTCAGATTCTGATGAATCTGACACCGATTCGGACTATCGGTGTTATTTGGCCACTTTAACTGAACTCTTGGGAGTTGACAAGGAGGTTTTGGCAATTAAACCAATAACTACACTAGCACCACGTCCAGTTGTTAGGGGTGGTGCTCACAAGGCTGGTAAAAGAGAGGTGGTTCTGTCGCTGTCACAGGCACAGACTCAAAGCGGTTGCCTATACCAGGGCCGTGTGTTCTCTTGATCATGGTGGCGGGTTGGTTGGACATGTTTGCTTATGCTTTTTTCTCCTGTGGACATGGATGTGCACGTGCTTTGCACAAATTTTGTTCTCTGACTGGTTACTGTGTAACCATTTTTTATTTCTTCGATCATGCATGATGTTATCTAATGATAAGGAATGTAAATTTGAATTTCACTTTGAGTTGAAATTCAATTTTGTATCAACAATTTAGCCTAATTCTTGTTGCTCTCCTATTATATAAAGAAAATTTGACGACTCATTGTAGGGTACGGATTTTTGGGTTCGAAGCTTTGAAGTTTGTACAGTCAGTCTCACGGTTGAAGTGTTATGAACATTTTGTTCAGGAAATCATCCCGAGTGGGGATTTTGTATATAGTTAGTATGATATGCTTTTTAATTACTGATATCGAAATAAATCTATAAAATTAAGATGGTTTACTCTCTTGTGTGTGTGCCATGGATTATGAGTGGAGTTATCAAGTGTTCCTCCTTTCAGTTTCAACAATTAATTGAAAGTGTAGTTAGTTTTTCTTGCTTTAACTTAAGGAGTTAATCAAATGCTTGAAGAGTCATTTACATGTTCATGGTTGTATATGCTCAAGATTCTTGAAGAAGTATTGTTTTAGTGTACTGAAATATCTCATGATAGTAATGCTATATGAAGATAAGTTCATAGTATCAGGATTTTATTCTGTATGACTCTGTTGCCCAATGGATGAGTCACTGAACAATGTTTGTAGCCTTCTTTTTGGTTTAAGACTGTAAGCTCTAAGCATGGTAATCCAAATACTGAACATAAACACTTTTTAAAACCTTGTCCTCCTTCGGGAGGTATTTCCTTGTAGTAAGTGGGTCAATTTCATTGCTCTTTGGCATTGGTAATCATTCTCTGGTCTGTGAATACCATGAAATGATGACTACCCCTCTGAGTGTGGGAATTGTGATCTGTATACAGGAAGTGTTCTTACCAGTCATGATACATTCTTATGAACACATGTAGGTTTACCCACCTTGGTCCTACATAGCCAAAAGTGTAGGAGAGTTTGGTCAACAACTGACTCTCGTTAGTTGGCCACTAGTTGTTGTAGTTATCCTTGATAGGGGTTGGCTAACTCTTAGAGATCTACAATCTCTATGTGGGAAAAAACACCAACACCTTCCTCATTGTCCTCATGACTAAGGCATCATGCTTCTAGTACTAATCCCTTTCCTACCCACTATGTTCTATTCTTTGAAATTATTTTAATTCTCTTAGTTGCAACATCATCTCAAAGAGGGGAAAATGTAGACACTAAAAATTGTCACTAGGCTTGTGACTTTGTTAAAACCCCTTTTTTATCATTGATAATTAATTAATCTTAATTATTTAATTATTATCTAATGTCGTAAAGTCTTATATTAAGTAAATAATCTAAATTATTTAATTAATTCATTTTATCCTTCTATGTCCTCTTTTGATTAACTAAATAAACTATTTTTTATTTAATTTCGTCACTAATATCTTTGACTTCTATAATTAAATATATTTATATTTATTTAATTATTTGTCATTTTCCACGATAATTAAATAATTTTTTTAATTATTTAATTATTCATTGATAGCTTTTCTTTCACAAGTTAATTAAATGACTCATTTTTTCTCTCAATTTTTGAATTAAATTTATATTTAATCAAAAAGTTGATTTCCCTTTTCCTCTTGCATTTAAATAATATTTTCATTATTTAAATATGCAATTTCCCTCTCAAACTAAAGTGATTTTTGTAAAAATCAATCAATTTCCTCATTCTTCTGCCAGTCTCATTCTATCTTATCTCATCTCATCTAATTTCATCCATTGATCAGAATAAAAATCATTTAATCTCGATCATCCATTTCACATTTGGCTCTGTATAAAAGGAGGCCTATCATTATCATTTTCATATCAACACCTTTTATGCTAATGTAATGCTACTAGAATAATGAGAAACCACATACAAATCTTCAACAGCTCAACATAATACATTCAATCTTTTGAGGTTTGCATGTATTTGATTTCTTTTGAGGTTTGCATGCATTTTGGTTTGATTTAAGCTATTTTATGCATATTTCTATTATATCCATTTTACATGCATACACAAAAAAGTTTCGTTTAAACAATAATTTCTATAAAAAAAAATTCTTCACCTCAACACATAAAAAATGAATCTAACAAGTCCTTGGATGACCTTGGAAGTTGCATTTCATGACACTCCTATAAATTTTCGTTAGTATGCATAGTAGAACGAATATAGCATAATAGTTTATGATACATTGAAAACTCAACATGGTATTTACATGTATGAAAAATATTAATAGGTACACAATAAAATGGCTTACAAGATTCAAAAGCCCTTTGTGAGATTTGAAAATTTTGGATTTTCTTCACAAAATTGTTTGTACAATATTGTTTGGCTACATTCCAACACATGTTTAGGATGTGGAATACAATCTCAATTACCGATTCTTAACTTTAATACACCCTTTACATTCAATGATACTCTAGATTAATAACTTATTAATTTTTTTTTAGTTTCATTCTTTATGTTATCAATTAGCTTCTTATCAACACATGGAAGCCTCCCACTAAAAGCACATGTATCATTTTGAAGAGGACTATTGAGTCTTCCTCTTCTTGAGAGTGCTCTAGACAATGTTTTATGATTTAGATTTAAATCAATACACGATTGCCTCATTAAACAAACCTTTCTCAAATGATGGCTTACTAGTGAGGTTGTGATCACTCTGCTAGCATCTCTTTTATATTTTTCCTTACTAGTCTTTCTAATAAAAGCTAGAGTGTTAAAAATATTTTTTACAATAATCTAATTTTTTCAAATTTTTGGTGACATGAATCTTCAATTGTATTTAATAATGGTCTCATTTTGTAAGACTTTAGCAATTGCATAAAAAATTGGCATTTTTCAGTTAATGTCTTATTGGAAAAGTATTGATTGATCATTTGGGTAGCCCACAATCAAACCGTTTGTGATGAACTTTTTCCATCAATATTATCTATTGTGTTCTCATCTATTTGAAGTGACAATTTTGGGGTTCTTGAATATTGAACATTTTCATTGGATTCATTAAAAATAGATGGATTTAGGATTTCATTTTCTTCTTCACAAATATCCTCTCTTCTTGCATAATTAGGAGATACATTGACATTAATTGTTTCATTTTCACTTATTTCATGATTCAATGTTAATATTTTTAGTTTCATACTCAATCGTTACAAATTTATGTTGAACATTTTATTCTTTGCAAATATCCTCTCTTCTTGCATAATTAGGAGATAAATTGGCATTCATTGTTTCATTTTGACCTATTTCATGTTCAACATTAATATTTTCAGTTACATACTTAACATTTACAAATTCAAGTTGAACATTTTCTTTCTCAATTTCATGTTTATAACATTCAATTTCAATTGAGTGTTCAACATTTTGAATTTCATTTTCATGGTCAACATTTACAATTTCATGTTCAACATTTTGCACCTCATTTTCATGTTGTAAAGTTTCAATTTCAATTTATTCTTCAATATTTTTAAATTCAATATCATGGTCACTTTGAATTTTACTTTAAGGTGAATAGGATCCTTCTCCTTGAAGAAAATTTGGTATACCTCTTCTTTCCAACCCCTTCCTTTCTCTATATTTCTCTCTACTTGCCTCAATTGCCTCTACTTGATAATTCCTCTTCCTTTTCACTTTACGTTGACTATTGCTTCTTATTATCCCTATTGGATGTTGTGGTTGTCATTGATTTAAACACTATTAGCATTGGTGATTCTGAAGGATGCATATGTTGAGGAGATTGAGAAAATAATAATAAATATATTGCAGGCAGTCAGTGAAGCTGAGAAGGTCAGAGTAATGGAAAGTTCTATACATTGATGGTCAAGAGGCACATATCAAAGGGTTTGTTGTTGAGTCTATCTAGTATGTTGTCAATAAGTTTCAGAGGTGCGCATCAAGGATTGAGGAAATTATGAAGTTATGTGTTCCTACAGTCATTATGTTATTGTAGCAGATGTTTCTAGAAGAAGAGATTGCAATTTTGATGAATTAGGTTGTTGCATATGTTCTTGAGATGTTCAGTGATGTTTCTAGATTATGCTCTATTAGTGTGGTATGTTCGCGTTGTTTGTGTAGACACATAAAAATGACCTAGGCCTGCAGTCACTATTTTACCACTTTTCGTCATATCATAATGTAGACATGAAAAATGTACAAATTCGTTTCAGCACACTTGATCCTGATTACTAACAACATTTCATCATATTCTGTCTCTTAATTTAATAAATCATTATTTATTTGATTAAGTCTTTCTCCTCCTATGATTAATTTTAATCAATTTAATTTAATTTAATCTTACATCTCTATTTAATTAAATAAATCATTTTATTTGATTAAAGCCTCTAAAGTCCTCTTATTAAATTAAATAAATTAAACCTTATTTGATTTAATCTAACATATTCCTCCTTAGTTAAATAAATTAAAATCATTTATTTAATTAGTCATTTCCTCTCAATTCTGATTTAAATCAATTCATCAATTTAAGTCAAAATTGTCAAATCATCTAATCCCTCATTAAATTAATCGAAATCTTGATTAAGTTAATCCCTTTCACCAAAATCCTCTAGAGAATGCAACTTGCACATGAAAATAGATTTAATTCATTTACTAAATCTTTATTTTCCCTCACATGGCATCAAAAAGGAATATTCCCTCAATTTGAATTCAAAAAGTCCAAGTGGGCTTGGTCTTTCCAACAAGGCATTTAAGACCCCTTACATGTCATTTGCATTGAGCCAAGTGACATTAACTTAATTTTCCTTCCCTCTTCAACAAGTCATTTCACAAATTTCAAATTCAAACTAAATGCATTTATTGGCACTTTGGCCAAAATGTGCACAACCATCAACCACTCACATGGTGACAAGTGGCATTCAACCATTGGGTGAAAGTTAGTCCCACATTACCCAAATCTTGTTTTCTCTTCCAAATTCAAATCTATAAACTGGAGGCTTCCCTCCTCATTATTCATCCACAATTTTCATGCAAAGTTACTCTCTTGACATTGAGATCCAATTTTGTGCATATCACTCCATACTTCACCATTTTCACAATTCTTAGCTAGGTTATGCTCAAATCTCATCATCGATATTTGATCAATCTACACACTTCAACATTCTAATTTAGGAGTTGGGAAAGGGCCAATTTCAACACTCAATTGGCACCAATTCCCCCATGGGATCACTAAGTTTACTTGCTTAATTAGGATTTTCTTTCATTTATTTAGTTAGTTTTTTCACTTTCCTAGTTTAAGTTTGAGTAGATGGATTTCATGGGGCATCCTTCATTTTTGTTTGTATTTGATTTAACACATTGATTTGTTTGTTGTTCTTGTGCAATTGCAGGTTTAGGGGTTCACACATAATTATGACATTTTAATTATGTCTGTGTCCACCTTCAACTATTAATTGAATAATTCATAATTATTTAATTAATTCATGTCCTTTTATTCTTCATGATTATTAAATAAATAGATCTTATTTATTTATTTAATGCATCACTAATTATCTAAAGTTTAAATAAAGGTCTCAATCTATTTAATTAATCTTTATCATTTATGTCCTCTTGATTATTAAATAAATATATTTTAATTTATTTATTTAATATGTCACTAATTCTCAACTCCTCTTTTTAATTAAATAGATTTATTAATTTATTTAATTAATCCATCACCTTCTCTAAATTAAATAACTATCTTTAATTATTTAGTTGCCTTATTTGACATTTCCTCATTTTAAATAAAGTAATTTATTTAAAATAACTTCGCATGGTTAACTACTTATTCTTTTAGTAAATAATTTTAAATCAATTATTTACTATCTCACAAAATCCATAATGGAAATATTCTTCTACAAATCAAGTAATTGCTAAAATTACTGATTATCTAAATCTCATCTTCTTATCTTTTGATTTTTACTAATTTCATCCCACTGTCACATTCATTCTCCATCCTTGATTTAATTTCTTAAATTAAATCTTGTTCACTCATTTGAGAATTTTACCCTAACCCTAATTGAGAGTTGCCATTTTGAATCTTGACCATTGATTCTAGGGAATTTCTCAATCTTCAATCTTATTCGTCCATCCAAAATCACATTTTCTATAAAATGTCAATTTTGTTCTCATTTTCAGGATGGGGCAAATCTTCTTAATCTTATCTCTTAATCATAGATATTTTATGCTTAAAATCCATTTTGCATTTAGCTCTTCTAATTTAGTCATTTTTTCATAGTCTTTTATTATCAAATCCTTCAAAAATTGCATAGGACATTGTCATAATTAAATTGCTCACACACTTGATCTGAGGGCAACAATCATATGCTGCAAGCCAGGAGGTGATATGGAAGTGAACCGTGGAAGCAATGGATATTTTGGTGTAATCGTTTATTTGTTTTAATATTTCTTTGTATTCCATAGTTTTCTTTGGGTTTTATTAATCTAATCATCTAACCTTATACCTGAAAAATACCCATTGACACATTGGTGAACCCAACTGTTCTTTTTTGACACATTTTTTGCAAGTTTTTTGTACGTTTTTTGTCTTTTTGTAGGTACAGGTATGAAACAACACAATTGACAGACGGTGTGACACAAATGCTCTGTTGCATTGCATCTTCTTGTGCGAGCGACATAATTGCCCTGTCGTGACGCATGTGATTGACCTAGCGACGCAAATGACATTTTCAGTCACATTTGACAAACATTGAACCGCAGTCAACATATTGCGCCACATGTGCCAACTATAATGACACATGTGCCTCGTCGAGCCACATTTTCCAAGTTGCGATGCAACTGACTGGTAACGAATTACTTTTTTGTTTTGTCTTTTTCAATTTCCTTCTTTTCTTCTATTTCTAGAGTAGTGATTTTTGGGACACTAATATTTATGTGAGAACGTGTGTCAAGCTAGAGGCTAACCAAATCTTATTGATTGTTTATTTCATTTAATATCACAACTTTCATTTCACTCATGTAGTAAAATGAACAACCATGCAAGTGTATGAGGTTAAAAAGAATAATATATTTTCTTTTCATGGTCCTGAAATTAACTGCTAGATTAAACAATACTACAAACGGTTAAAATGAACCCCATGTTTGACAAATACTACAAACTGTTAAAATGAACTCCATGTTTTTTTTTCTGTTTGTCAAAAAAATTTGATTTGGGCTTAAAAAGAACTTCATGCGAGTGTGAGTTGAGATATTCATGTGCTCTATCTTTGATTTTAAACAAAGATTGATTGAACCATGAATATTTTGGCTCAATTTTTTTAGCCTTAGAAATTGGGCCTGCTTTGGTGGGAAAAATTACTCACCCCAAAGTGACTCAAATCGAGAATGCGCTAAAGCCAAGCGACGCCCAACTAGTATATAAATTTTAATGTTAAGGAAATCTTAGCATTACAGAACTTCCTGGAGACCAGCAATTGACTCCCCACTACCCTTGTGGTGTATCAAAACCTATAGAGTGTAACCTCTGCAGACTGGGATGATAATTCCTCTTGTGTGGCCTTCTGAATGGGTGCCCGAAATAAAACCTTTGTTTTAGTAAACCATAAACCTGCTATTCTTTGGTGCAGCAACGGTCGTTGTCAAGGCACCCACACATGTGCAGTCCTTATTAGAGATGATCAATCTGCCATGGGAGTTTCATGGAGGTTGGAAGCTTGGTTTCCCTTAGAGGTGAGTGCACTGTAAGGGGGAGCCTGTGGAGCAAAGCTTCTGAATTCATCCACTAAGGATATGAAGTTAATGGGATCCATAAGAATATTGTCCTTGCAGCCATAGGAATTTTTTTTTGTAAAATGACTTCTATGTGGTTGATTTTCATTGTTTACAACATCATGTGTTTGCCAACTGTTTTCTTCAACAAATGAACAAAAAACTTGCCAAAATCTGAAGCAAATTTTCCAAACTACAAAAAATCCTTGCAAACTACCAATTTTTTTTCCCACAAACTCTTGTGACCCAATTTCCATATTGAACCACAATTGATTATTCTTGAGTTGCATCTGCTCTGTTAAGCCGTAATCGCCCTTTGTAACACTGCAATTTATTTTCATTCAACGCATTTTCCTAATCAAATGACGCATTCACAATATTGCATCATAATTGCCTAATCCTTAGTCGCATCTACTATGTCAAGCCGTAATTGACAAGTTAAACACCGCAATTTCTCTTGCGGACTACATTTGAAATCCTAAAGGATGCATTTTCCATTTTTAGCAACACCTGCTAAATAATGCAATGCATCTGATATATTGAAACGCATTTTCCAAACTCTATCACGCATTTGAGTATTTTGCAACCCATTTGCCTTCCTGAAACACAATTTCTTTTGATAATGACGCATTTAAAATTGCAACACATTGGAAACCTTAAAAGACACATTTTCCTATCAACTAAAAAACATTATTCATGCTATCAGAAACTCGAGGCCAAAAATTTTGCAAGTAGATTTTCGTGACATCTTTTTCCAGCAGCCTCTGTCCAAACCAAAACACTTGTCCAAGTCATCCATATTTGCATTTTTGGTTTGCATTTAGTTTGCAATCCATCATCATCTTCATAGGTAAACTCTTAAGTCCCTAAATTTTGCACACCTTTGGGATAGGAAAACTTTCCTTCCTTTGTCAAACCTTTGTCTCAAAAAGTAAATTGTCATTGGACCAAGTCAAACAAATCAATCCTAAGTCATTATCCTCTTGCGAGCTATTTCCAACTCATAATTCTAGTGTGGAAATCTCACCTTGTCATTTTTTCATCTTGTCCTTCAAACCAGTCCTTTGACAATCCAAAATCGAGACATTGGCTAAACTTTGAATGGTTAGTAACCCTTTCCTAGAAATATTTTGACATAAGACACTCATTTTAGTCTTCATTACCACTTTGCATTTGACATTCCTTTTTTTTCTCATTATCACTTTGCATAGTCTTAGTCTCATTCCATCCACCGTCATGTCTTCAAGTCACTATGACATGCTTGCTAGTCGAATTGAATGCCAATTCATTAGTAATGGTCAGGCACAACTAGCTGGGGATTTCAAAACACTATACCTCCAATCCAAGTTCAAATTTACCTCAACCTCTAGTCCTCCATCCATATATCCATCTTACCAACAATCCATGAGTCCTAGTCCTCTATCCATCTACTATCAAGAGTCCCCTAACACCTTTCATGACAGTAAGTCACAACAAACTTCCTTTAGTCATACCCACCCTAACATTGACAACGGAAACCATCCCTCCATTAATCCACTCCAAGCCTCCACATCATATCTTAGTCCATCTTATCCTAGTCCTCCACTCACATCATATCCTAATACTCCATTCATGTCATATCCTAGTCCTCCATCCATGTCATATCTATGTCAGGCATTCATGTCCTATCCTATCCCATCATCCCTCAACCAAGTCCAAACCTCCATGTCATATCCTAGTCCATCATACACCAATCCATTCCAAGACACTCCATGTTTTCATGAAAACATATCTAGTCATGGTCTCCAAGGTCCCACCTTCTTAACTACACTTGAGGATACATGTCAAGAGGTAAGTCTAAAGCACAATATTATAACATCACCATCATGTCAAGATCAGAGTAGTCCATTCCATGACTCAATCTTTAACTCCATTCAAGAATTCCTCCTAGACAATCATGGCATACCAAAGACACCTATCCTTGGTCAAGAGTCCATCCAAAACCATGTCATTCAAGATGAACCTATCCTTGTTCAACACCCTATTTTTGATCATGTCATTCTAACTGCACCCATATTTGATGAAGACACTATCTTTGATCAAGAAGTCCAAAACGATCCACTCCTTGACCTCTATTCCATTCATGATGAAACACTTGAAGATGATTCCATACAAACTTCAAGTATTGACACTTCCAAAAGTGAGACACTTGCCTCCATGGGACACATAGATCTACCACTAGAACAAGAGTCATCTAGCATGGACATATTTGCAAATGATCAAGATATAGCTGAATTCAATGGGCTCTATGACACTAACCATCAAGATGGTTTTGAGATAGACTTGGAAGCACCAACAGAATCAAAAGAGTCTAACATGTCACCAAATCATACTGAAGATATTAATCAAAAATCTATCCAACATGTCAGTGAAACTACAACATCCTATCAGTTAGGATCATCCATATTTTTCAGAGCAAGCTTTCTTACAGATGAGAATATTTCAAGCATTAATTTCTACAATAAGGATAGGTTAGCATCTTGCTTCCAAAATAACAAGTACCCCATCGCAAACAAAAAATTTTAGAACATGCATTATCAGGGAAAAGGATTAGGCCTACATGAGCATGAAATTCTAGAACCTGTACAAGTTCAAGCACATTACAGACCTCAAGGTCTTGGCTATTCATCAGTCAAAAAATCTAACAATGTTAGTGGTCCCTCTTTGATACTGGGGGCAACTTTATCTAATACAAACATCAAAATGGGTGTCGTGATTAGTCCTTGTCATAAGATTGATGCCAACACCCCTTCCCTCCACACCCCAAACCATCATTCCATCATGAATAAACCTTCCATTTGGAAGCAACAAAAGTCTTACAGATCCAAAATCCAAAATCAAATTTCAAAGGCCATGGAATCAGACAAAATCTCAAGTGGACAAATAAAGCTAAAGTGGATCCCAAAACAAAATGGGTCAAGTCAAGAAAAGAATAAATCAGGTAAAGAAAATATGCCAAATCCAAAATTCAATCAAAATGTGGAGCCACAAAATAACAAGACTCCCACATATAATACATGTCCACCCCCTCCAAAATGGCCATCAAGAAAGACATAAATATTTTGGTTCCAAACAACATCCTAACCCAACACCTAAATTTTGGAGAGTAAAAAAAGCTACACCCAAAAATCCAACCAACCCGTCCACGTCCACCATCATCCATCATAATTCTATGTCCTCCTTAAAGTCCAAATATCCCATCTCAAAAATCCGTCACATCTTGGCAGAAACTTTCTATCATAAGGACTCTCATGGCACTCTATCGCGATGTGCATATTCTGATAAGGCCAACTCTAGTATCAGCAAGGATCACAATGACATCAGTCAGTTGTATGCAAGCGCTATCATCCTGACAAGGCAACTAATTCAGAATGGTCACTATTGGCATGTCATGGAACCGGTCTCTACATCGACACCATCAAAGGCTTCAACACACTCAATGGTCATCTAAAGCATCAAGTCTATCTGGCAAAATGCAAAAATACAAAAAAATTGAAAAATCAAAAAACTGTCACCTTGGTGAAAACCTGGAAAATAGGCGTCTTGGTGACACCAAAAAAATCAAAAAATATCAAAAATAGTAAAGAGAAAAATTTTCCTCCAATGGTGAAAACCTGGCAAACAAGTGCTTTGGATAAGTACCATGATGAAAACCTGGCAAACAGGCATCATGTGTAGAATAAATAATCTATGTAGACCATTGCACTTGGGGGAAAGATGTCTCATCTCCCTTACCCTCTGAATGACACATTTCTTATGAAATTTCCATCCATCCATCTGAGCCCTATCATATCCATTCATTTTCTCACTATTTTGATCTTGAAAAAGACTGGGGAAAAAACACAAATCATGCTTTGGAAAACTGTTGACATATCTATCTTTTGGTAATACCTTATTCATTGAATATCATGTCATTACCTTCATAGCATCCTTTTCACTATGCGACATCATCCTTGGAGACCATATGAATTATCCTAGTCCAAGCCATCCATGTCTCCTATCTTTTACCAAAGCCATCAATTGTCCTTCTATACCTATCACCCGTCTTGGTTTCCCTTGTCAATAGTTTACAGATCCCTCATCATTCCATCTAGTCCTCACCAAGTCATTCCAAATGCAACAATATGACACCTTGGCACATTATCCAAAACATTTCTTGACTTTGTCCTTGGCCCTGCTGCAGACTTTTATCCTCTTGTCATAGCATTGTCATCTTCACATTGTTTTGGGATGTGTCCTTCCCATCTCAAACAACATTGTCATTATCATTGTCACCTGTCAATCGGTATTCAACTTGACTAGCAGAAAAATCATGGTTGTCCTTGGATTTATGTGTGTTGGCATCATTCACATGCATTTGTCAAAATTTTCGCAAAACATCCAAAAGTCATAAAAATTAGAAAAAGTCCTGAAAAAAGACCTAAAAATCAAAAAATGTTTTGAAGAAAACACAAAAACATCCAAATCAATGTGAAAATCCTAAAAAAAGAGTCAAAGTCAGTAGCATCTTTTCAAGTCATGTTGGTCAAAATTTCAATCTCGTCACTTTTTGGTCCTCTTCAAGATGTGTCCTTCTTGGATTTGGATCTCTTCAAAGTTTCATTTTCCTTTTCAGGATGTGTCCTTCCTGACCTTAGGCACCATCAAACCGTCAAACCATCAAAACTGTCAAACTATCAAACAATTAATCTTTGGCAAACAAACATTAGCAATACAATTAAAATGGCTGTTAAAATTTTGGTTATTTTGTCTTATCTTTTTATTTACTTGTCTTTTGGTCATCTTACTAGCTACCTCAAGGATGTCCCCTAAAGTATTTAGAGGTGCGATGACATCTTATGACCTATTTTATTTTATCTGACTACTGTTTGTGGATTGTCTTGACAAAAAGACTAGGGAAAATGGGCCTCTAGTATGAGTTAGGCCATTCCTTGTCTACAATTGTCTGTTTTACAAGTGGATGACCTTGCACACCTTGGTCTATGTCATACCATGGTTTTTGTTGTCCATTTGTGTCATTTTTACTACCCAATGATGATTAAGAGCAATAAATATTAAAGGATTTGGTCTAGGAACTAACATGCATCTCCTTCTATCTTGTCATCTTCTCTCTCTCATCTCATATAGGCATTTCCTCCATATCATCATCCATATCTTTTAGACTAACATTACTTTTGTCTTTCATCTTCTAGTCCTTCTCATTCATTTCGAGAGCACACTCGTGTTCTCTGAACCCAACTGTCCTCTCAAGGGGGCATACCGCAACCCTCCTCATCATTCTTCTTCATCCTACTTTGCACCGGGGCATATTTTTGACTTGTTTTCTTTTCCATAATGAGATAAATTGCATTATGACAAAGAGGGGAAAATGTAGAGACATAGAAATGACCTAGGCCTACAAGCATTATTTTACCACTTTTCATCCTATTATAATTATGACATTTTAATTATTTCCTTGTCCACCTTCAACTATTAATTGAATGATTCATAATTATTTAATTAATTCATGTCCTTTTATTCTTCATGATTATTAAATAAATTGATCTTATTTATTTATTTAATGTGTCACTAATTATCTAAAGTCTTCTCATAATTAAATAAAGTTCTCAATTTATTTAATTAATCTTTATCATTTATGTCCCCTTGATTATTAAATAAATATATTTTAATTTATTTATTTAATACGTCACTAATTCTCAACTCCTCTTTTTAATTAAATAGATTTATTAATTTATTTAATTAATCCATCACCTTCTTTAAATTAAATAACTATCTTTAATTATTTAGTTGCCTTATTTGACATTTCCTCATTTTAAATAAAGTAATTTATTTAAAATAACTTGACATGGTTAACTCCTTCTTTTAGTAAATAATCTTAAATCAATTATTTACTATCTCACAAAATCCATATTTTGAATTAATTTTAATTCAACATGGAAATATTCTTCTACAAATCAAGTAATTTCTAAAATTATTGATTTTCTAAATCTCATCTTCTTATCTTTTAATTTTTATTAATTTCATCCCACTGTCACATTCATTCTCCATCCTTGATTTAATTTCTTAAATTAAATCTTTTTCACTCATTCGAGAATTTTACCCTAACCCTAATTGAGAGTTGTCATTTTGAATCTTGACCATTGATTCTAGGGAATTTCTCAATCTTCAATCTTATCTATCCATCCAAAATTGCATTTTCTATAAAATGTAAATTTTGTTCTCATTTTTGGGATGGGGCTCATCTTCTTAATCTTATATCTTAATCATAGATATTTTATGCTTAAAATCTATTTTGCATTTAGCTCTTCTAATTTAGTCATTTTGTCATAGGCATAATGATTTGTCATAGTCTTTTATTATCAAATCCTTCAAAAATTGCATAGGACATTGTCGTAATTCAATTGCTCACACACTTGATATGAGGGAAACAATTAGACACTACAAGCTAGGAGGTGCTATGGAAGTGAACCATGGAAGCAACAGATATTTTGGTATAATTGTTTATTTGTTTTAAGATTTCTTTGTATTCCATAGTTTTCTTTGGGTTTTATTAATCTAATCATCTAACCTTATACCTGAAAAATACCCATTGACACAAAAACCTAATGTCTTTTGTATGCATAACTCCATACGGGACTAATGAAAAGGCTCCTAAGGGGTCATTTTCTAGAGATTTATAGGGATTCCATTTGAATTTAGGTCGAGGATGATCCTTTACTTCTACTACCAAAGGAGTATTAATTTCTTTAGAATCACAAATTTTTGGAGTTTTTATAGAATACCTTTTTCGTCGGATCACAATTAAAATCTTAAATCTCTTTTGATTTTTGAATTTCGCCTCTGATCGCAAAAGATCACTTGTGAGCTTCTCCAAAATTCTTTTACTTCGAAATGCAAGGTAATAAATGAAGTGGGAAATGGATTTTTATCCTTTTTTCACCTAACACTTTTATTTGCAATAAATGATGTAACCCTAATACATCCGGATACACTGTATATGTACATAGTGGCAAGCAAAACATTTGTAGACCTCTATTTAGGTATATTGATCCCTCTAATGAGTTCAATAGCATTTTTTGGTCGATTGTGCATCTACTAAACATATTTGCATCCTCTATTGCTTTCTGGTTGGGGGTTCATCTAATTTTCTTTAATAACTCCCCCTAGGCCATAGGCCCGAGACTAATTCTTGGAGGAATTACAAGAAGCGGGTTCTGGTGCTGGAACATTTTCTTTAGTAGAAGGTTATTTCCTTATCCATTTCTTCTACATTTGTTGCCTTACTATCTCTACAGTGATTTTTCCTTTTCCTTTGATGTCTTCCAGCACATTTTTCTTTCAGTTTATCAGACCTTTTCTGTTCCAGCAATATGTTGCTATATGACCAAATTTGTTGCAGCAGTGGCATATAAATTTTCTTTTTCCAGACAAGTTGTTCTGTTGATTTCCTCCAGATCTACATTGGTTAGAAATATGACCAAATATATTGCATGTGTAACATCTAATGTGAAATTGATTCATCATTCTTCTTTATTCATTTGACTTGTGACCTATCTTATGACAATTGAAACAACGTCCTAAAAAATATGGACCACTTTGATTCATCCTACTTCTACACTAAGAAGCCATATGTCCAAACTTGTTGCATTTAAAATAGCATCCACTAAAATTTTTTTGCATTAGGTTGTTTTACCGGATACCTTCCAGGTTTTTTCATTTGGTTTCTTTGCTTGAATTACCTTTGTTCAGAATCCTTTTGTCTTGATTTTGAGCTTTCTCCTTTTTCAAATCCAAGACCTCTTTTGTCACCATGAGTTCTCTGATTATTAATTAGCTCATTGAGCATGGCTAAGCTAGATTTGTAAATTTTATTTGTATTCATTTGCATCAACAAGTTCATTTCTGACATCATCCAATTGTTTTTCAAGAGCTTCTTCATTATTTCTAGATGCTTCCAATTCATCATTCAATCAACTACATACCTCAAATTTTTCCTTTAGAGATTCAGCCAGACTTTCTTCATTCTTCTTTTTGTCTTCAATTTCCTTTGTCATCTTCATCATGATGGATTTCATTTCAAGCTTGATAATTTTATTCTCTTGAGTAAGCTTTTCACATTCCTCTATCTTGTCTTTCAGAGTTTTGCTAGACTAATCATCTTCATCTTTGTGTTGAATTTGATCACAAAGCTCCTTTCTCTTTTCTCTTGACTTGTTGATTTTTTCTTTCAAGGACTCGATGAATTTCTCTGCATCTTTGAGATTTTAATATAGTTTCTGGACTTTAGCTTTTGACTGATCAATGTCATCTAGGGCCACCATAAGCTGCTGCTCAAGATTGCTTGAATCTTTTGACATATTTTCTTGGATCTCCCCAAGCTATTAGATTTCTTCTTCTTTAGAGGAACAAGCTCTGATACTAATTGTTGGAAACAAGCCACACTAAGAGGGGGGGTAAATCAGTGTTATGCAAAACTTAACTTCAATAATCTTTGACTTTAAAGAATCAGTAACATACATCCACAATGCATGAACAAGAAAGAAAGCACAACACCATAACACAATTATTTTTACATGGAAACCCTATTAGGCGAAAAACCAAGGTGGATGGACAATCCACAAGTATGATTTTGAGTATACTCAAAAGTGAATATTACAAGGGAATGCACTTGCATTTAGGCATACTACCTAGAGCTCACTACTCAAAAGAAAAGTGTTTAGATTAAAACCATTGGACAATTTGAACTGAAGGATTAGCATCTACAATGCTTGATTATAGTTCCAATTAAAGTACATTGATTGATTTGTCCTTCTACAGACTAAATTTTGAATTCTGCTCTTATGCACACAACACAAATCATCTATGTACAAGTGAAACTACACATTATTGCACCTCTGCTCTACTTTGACTTTTTGATCGAACACTCACACCTTGTACATCAGAAAAAAATGGTACAAAGGATCAAGTATATATATCTGCAACATAAATTTCTTTTGCACACTGTCGGCTTCAAAAAAACAAAAGATGATTACAACTATCATCTCATATTATAGAAAATATATAATTCGTACCCACAAAGGTTGGCCACAACTTGGCTAAGACCCAAGTAATGAAATGCAAACAAGGTTATACATAACTACTTAGTTCCCATACATCCACGATTATGTATATTCAAGTAGTCAGCCTTAATATAAGAAAACCTGAGAACACTACAACTGGATCTTCTATCTTTTACAAAATCTGGTACGAACCGCTATGCTTCAGTAAAGATAAAGATGATATGCCAAAAAAAATTCCTTGAGATGAGAAAAGAAAAATAATAACATGTAATCATCTTTCATATTGATGAACACTATGCTATCAAATACTATGTCTTTGCTTGATAGTCTTCAATCTTCCTGTCGGTATGGAAAAATGATGGTGCATGGATCTGAACATCAATCATGGTTGCCATCAATGAAAAAACCAAGTGATCCTTGTAGTATCTCTGTCAAAAATTTGGAATATGGCTTGTAAGTGTTGTCATTGATGGCAACCTAAGTCATTCATCTGGTCTGCAGAATAGATTAAAGAATAGGGCATCCGATTAACGGCACAAATGTCATCTGATTACCTCACCGGAAAGCTATTTTATGTTTTGGATCTCATACAAAGGATTTTTTATGTTTTGAATACCTTACTGAAGGATTTTTTTTATGCACATTCACTGATACGTGATCTAGGGGATCTGGTACATTAATCTATTGGTTATCTATTGGCTAAAAGTTGACCCGACAAATATAGCCTTCATGGATGCATAAGGCGTTGTTATTTAAATGTTCTTATGCTTGAAATATTTTTGTTTAGGTCTTCTCTATGTCCTAACTGACTTTAGAGGATGCCCATAAAGAATTAGTGATGGATTTGTCCGACAAGTTAAGAAGAACTCAATATTCTATGCAACTGACTTATGATTGATTAAATCCTTGTTAGAGGATATATATATGATATTGGTTCTATCATTTTGGTGTGTGGTGTATGTAATTGAAAGTGAATATGAGTGAATGTGAAGTATATTAGTGTGTGGTGTGAAATTCAATAGAGAAATAGTGTGAGTTCATCTTTGTGTGGTACGAAGAGCAGATAAGGGAAAAGCATAGCAAAGTGAAGTACAGAGTCAGATAACGGACCTAGAATATAATCTATGAGCTTCACTAGAACTATACCCTAGCATAACAAGATGCTATTATCTTAGTTCAACCTTCAAACAGTTTTAAAATCAACCTTTTGTAAGGAAATGAGACTTTTCTTTTGAGCATTGAGCTCTAGGTAGTGTGCCTGAATGCAAGTGCATTCCCTTTTGTAAACAATTATATTTGAGTACTCAAATTGTGGATTAACCTCCATTGTGGCTTTTCCCCTAACAAGGTTTCCATGCAAAAATCTTTGTGTTATGGTGTCATGAATGATTTCCTTGAATGCATGCATATTTCATTTAATGTAATGTTGAAATGGTTTCATGTTTCAGATTAATAATGTTTTAGAATTTGCAAAACACCGATTCACCCCCCCCTCTTAGTGTTCCCTTGAGTCCAACAAACCACATATCAACAACACAACCACAACATCCAAAAATATCCCCCTTTGGCATTTATGGCAACACATGATGTGAAAAACACCATCAATGCAACTAACTTCAACACTTACTCCCCCTTAGGTTATGACTCTTTTCTTATGAATTCTTCTCAAAAAATTCCCTATTTTTGACATTTCTCTTCTCCCTCTTTGACATCAATTAAAAAGATACACACAAGCTCTGAACCACATATCTGAATCATCTAACTACTCCCCCTGAGTAGCAACCACCGCAACATCAATCTTAATCAAGATATGACTGTGAAATGCACAGACTGATGCAAGACAATGCATATTTAGTTTTGATTAGGAGGGTTAATTACCCCTAAATATTGGCATATGGCTAAGGATTTTGGCATATAGGTGTTGTCATTGATGCAAACCTAGGTTTAGTAACTCAAGTCTTGCATCTAATTATGTAACACTATTTTGACTCCTACCGGTAGAATAGGGTAAAGCTCAAAAGATTCAGTTTAAGGCTTAAAAGGAAATCTAGTCATCTCACCGGATAGGTATCTAAAGCTATAGATCTCCATGGAAGGTCTTTTTATTTTTTTGGTACCTTGTCAAAGAACTATTTTGGTGCGCACTCTTTGATATGTGATCTAGAAGGTTTGGAAAAATAATTTGTCAAGTATCTATGTTATAAGGCCAACTCGACAAAAGTGGAATCCATGAATGTATGAGATAAATCAATTAGAATTTGTCATGCTCAAAAAAGTTTTATTTGGGTTCTCTCTTTGTCTTAACCAACTTTGGAGGATGCACATAAAGATTTCGTGATGGATTTGGCCGACAAGTTACAATATCTTAATTACCTTATGAAGTTGACTGTTGAATGAGAAAATCCTTGATCGCGGCTATATATATGAGTTTGGTCCTTGTCATTAAAGTTGAAAAAAAGGGTGGTGTGATGCGAACAAAAGTATGTGTGTGTGCAATAAGCGAAAAATTGTGCAATACATTAGTACAAATTGATGTGAAGGTCAGAGCAGAGCAGAGTAGTACAAAAGGAAGAAAAAAATTGGATAGAAGATCCAAAATCAAGTTTATGAGCCTCACTGAACTATTTCCTGGCATGGTCAGATGCTATTATCTCAGTTCACCTCTTCAGATGGTCTTAATCTGAATTTTTTAGGCACTAAGTCTTTCTCTTTTGAGAAGTGATCTCTAGGCAATGTTCTTGAATGCATGTGCATTCTCTTTATAAAAGATTATACTTTGAGTACTCAAATTGTGGATTAATTTCCATTGTGGTTTTTCCCCTAATAGGGTTTCCATACAAAAATCTATGTGTCATGTTTTTATGGACATTTAATTTCAATGCAAACATATTTTCTTTAATGCAATAATGAATTAGCTTTATGTTTTGAATGGATGAAGAAAGAAGATTGTTGAACACTGATTCACCCCCCCTCTTAGTGTTCCCTTGAGTCCAACAATTGGTATCAAAGCTAGTTCCTCTAGTAGAAGAAGTCTAGCAGCTTGAGGTGGATCTTGGAATGTAATGGACTCTAGTAGTCTTTAACAGTAGCTTATGGTAGCTCTTGATGACCTTGATCAGTCTAAAGCAAAAATTCAAGAATTGATAGAAAACCTTAAAGATGTTGAGGAATTCATTAAAAAATCGAAGGATCAAATAGTGAAATCCAGGGTGAAAAGGAAAGATATTTGTGATCAGATACAATAGAAAGAAAGTTAAAATATGGATGATGCTCACTTAAACCAAGCCTTGAATGAAATAATTAAAGAATGTGAAAAGCTTGCTAGAAACAAGAAAAACCAAAAGCATGAGATGGAATCTATGACAATGAAGATGACTAAAGAGCTTGAAGAAAGAAAGAATAATGAGGATAGTCTTGCTTAGACTCTAAAAGATAAATGTGATGAATGTAGTAGAATAAAATTGGAATTCATTTAGTTGGAAAGTGAACTTCAAAGAACCAAAGACAATGAAGAAGAATTTGGTAAGAATATTGTTACTCTTAGGAATGATATAATTGTTGCAAATGAATTCAAAGAAAAGTTCAAACTCAACTCAGTAAAAATTGATGAACTAAGTCAAGCACAGAAGGATGGAAATGATAAGACAGGTCTTGGATATGAAAAGGGAGAAAGTTCCGATGTAGGACAAATGAAATTCAAATAGAACAAAAACATGAGACATCTGGTAAGACAACCTAATGCTCAAAGATTTAATGGGTATTACTTTACCTCTAATAAGTTTAGTCATATGGTTTCTCAGTGTATAAGTAATTTAAGTTCAAAAGATTCATCATTCTCTGGTCAGTGTTACAAATGCAAACAACATGGTCATAAATCAATGGAATGCAAATATATGACAAGAAGGGATGTTGAATGTTATGCATGTGGAAATTTTGGACATACTTCTAATAAACTGTAGGATGAGGAGAAGTCAATGGAATGGACAAAGTAACATCATATGCTACAATTACAACAAGTATGGTCATGTTGCTAGATTCTGTTGGAATAAGAACAAAGACAGAAGAGGTCTGGTAAACAGAAATAGAAATACAAAGAAAAATGATAAAGGAAAAGAGAAAATAACTACAGATGATATCAGAGATTAGATGAAGAAGACATGGGTAAAGAAAAATGATTATGATGATGCGAATGGATCTACGTCGGAACCTTCTTTCGGTAAAATTTTCAGTAATTAATTTGAGCCCATAGGCCTAAGGCGGAGCTTTAAAAGAAAATATTCCCTCCCCTATCTACAGATGGTACTGGAATATAGAAAATGGTCAAGAAGATGTACTCTCACCGTACAGAAGTTTTGGATAAACTTAGCACATTAAATTCATCAATTTTTTTGGTCTGTAGAAGATTTTTCGTAGTACTTAGAGAAAACAAAGTATCTTGTAAGCTTAGGGAAAATACATTTATTGCGCATGTGTGAACTATAAAAAGTCAAATCCAAGCTATCATTTGTCATTTTTCTTCATCAAGGAGAAGACGAAGAGCACTCGTCAAAGTGGATTTTGAAGCATCAAAAGAAAATTCATCAGAAAATTTATCAGGTACTTCAAACTACTATCGAATTCTTCATATTAATTCAGTATATAGTTGTAAATCCTAAAAAATGAGAAAAGAATGGAGAAAATAAAAGGATAGATCACATTGGATGAGTATAATAGTGCAAAGATCAGATCTATGAGAAACCTACTGCTTCTTGATGAATTGAAACAATTAGTCAAAGCCAAGCATTAAAATTTGGATTTGTGGAATGAGTTTGCATACTTTGAGAATGCAGAATTCATGAAATTTCTATTGAGAAGATTGCATGGTGGTATTCTAACTTTGGACAAACCCTACTCAATTTTGAAGGAGGTAATTGAGAGATTAACTAGATTTTGCAAAGTTGGTGAAGTTCCTAGGATGAAATCTATTCGGAACAAGAAAGTTGAAACCCTAACTGGTGTAATCGAAGATCAAAGAGCTCTGATGATTACAATAATCATGAATCCCATTACAAAGTACATTGCGCATGCTATAACCTACAAAATATTCTACCGAAATTGGGAAGGATCCACATCAGCTAGTGTTGTATATATTTCTCATAAGATGATAGTCAAAGGTTAAGACTTTGACCTATGTGGATTGCTTAAAGATCAGATGTTGGAAAATGTTCAATTGTCGAAGGAGAGAGGGTATCCATTCTGGTTCAGTACTCTAATTATATGTATGGTTATGTATTTTCTGAATTTGATGCCAAAAATTGATAATGTAGCATGGACATCAGATAAATGTGTATGCACTCAAATCTACTCTTACTCTAAGAGTCTATCTAACTGGGATTTGGAATTTGATAGTTTTTGTAAAAATGTACTTGTGAAATGTGGATCAGTAGTTTCCTCTCCGATAAGGATAATGGAAATTGGTTCCTCTTCTGGTAGCAATGTTAGAAGGCAAAAGAGAGGTTAAGAAATTGTTGAATACAACCCTCCAAAAAGTAAAGTTCCCAAGATTGAAGAAAAATGAAAGGAAAAGGAAGTTGTGGACATTCTAGATGAAGAGTCTAACAAAGAACCTAAGAATCAACTAGAAAATGATTTTTATATTGAAAAAGGAAGTGAAGAAGAGGAAGATCTATCAAAAGAAAAACTTTAGAAACTTATCCAAAGCATAGGTGGTATGCAAAAGATTGCAAGATTATGGTCAACTAGACCATTTTATGTTTAGGACTTATTTCTAGAAGTTTTGAATGCCCATATTGAGCGCTGCAAGTTAAGATTAAAAATTCTTAAAGATATCCTACCTATATAAATTATTGAGTGTAGTAGGGAATCTATGGGATATGAAGATAGAGGCAGAGGAGAAGGTGAAATTATCTCTCATCTGAAAGAGAAATTCAGACTCTCTCTTATAAAGCTTAAAAAGAAGATGAATGAATTAAAGAAATGTATTGACTCAAATACAAATATCTACAACTATTGTATCTGATGGCCCCACACAATCAGTAATTACAAAGAGAAGTTGGATCATATTGAGACAAAGTTGAACGACATTGGGAAAATCTTCAATAAATCTCAAGATCTGGATGGCATTATCAGAAGGAGAATTTGGGAATTACAATCAGCACAAACAAGGATTCAACTGTCCAAGAATGTTCTTGTGGACACCTTTTGGAAGGTAAAAGACTTAGTTGAATGCAGGTTGGAGCAGCTGGTGTAAACTCTACAAAATGGTGAAAAATAGGAAGAAGCAATCACTATCCCTGAATCTCTCATTGAGATTATCAACAAAACGTTCGAAAATAATAGTTTGATTATCTTCATTGGAATTGCAGTAGATGGTTGGGAGAAGTTTCTTTCGGAAGTGAAGAAAAATCATAAGATAATCTTCTAATGATAGTAGGTATAATTATGGTCAAGTTTTTGGAAATTTTGTGCAAAAGAAAAAAATTGTCGACATATATGTAGTAAATGTTTTGAAGTTTTTGAAAACATGTTTTGTCTTTTTTTGGCATATGGAATCCCAAATTTTTTATTGATGTCAAAGGGGGAGAAAGTGCAGTAAAGTTTTTTTTTTACTAAGTGTTGCCAACAATGCCAAAGGGGGATATTGTTGGCATATGGCTAAGGAGTTTGGCCTATAGGTGTTTTCATTTATGGAAACCTAGGTCTGGTAGCTCAAGCCTTGCATCTAATTATGCAACACTATTTTGAATCCTCCTGGCCAAATAGGGTAAAGCTCATAAGATCCGGTTTAAGGCTTAAAAGATGATCTAGTCATCTCACCGGATAGGTATCTCGAGCTATAGATCTCCATGGAATGTCTTTTGATGTTTGTGGTACCTTGGAAAATAAATATTTTGGTGTGTACTCTCTGATATGTGATCTAGAAGGTTTGGCAAAATAATTTGTCAAGTATCTATGCTATAAGTTCGACCTGACAAAAGTGGAATTCGTGGATGTATGAGATAAATCAATTAGAATTTTTCATGCTTAAACAAGTTGTTTTTGGGTCCTCTCTTTTTCTTCACTGACTTTGGAGGATGCACATAAGTATTTCATGATGGATTTGGCCGAAAAGTTATAATATCTTAATACCTTATGAATCGGATTGTTGAACGAGAAAATCCTTGATTGCAGATATATATATGAGTTTGGTCCTTGTCATTAAAGGTGAAAAAAAGGGTGGTGTGATGCGAACAAAAGTATGTGTGTGTGAAAGAAGTGCAAAATTATGTAGTATAGTCTAGTGCGAATTGATGTGAAGGTTAGAACAAAGCAAAGTAGTACAGAGTGAAGAGCATAATTGGATAGCAGATCAAGAATCAAGTTTATGAGCCTCACCGAAACTATTTCCTAGAATGGTCATATGCTATTATCTTATTTCACCTCTTTAAATGGTCTTAATCTGAATTTTGTAGGCAATAAGCCTTTCTTTTTTGAGTAGGGAGCTCTAGGAAGTGTGCCTGAATGCATGTGCATTCTCTTTATAAAACATTATACTTTGAGTACTCAAATTCTGGATTAAATTCCACAATGGTTTTTCCCCTAATAAGGTTTCCACACAAAAATCTATGTGTCATGTTGTTATGGAAATTTACTTTCAATGCATACATCTTTTCTTTAATGCAATAACGAAGTAGCTTTATGTTTTGAATGGATGAAGAAAGAATATTGTTGAACACCGATTCACACCCCCTCTTAGTGTTCCCTTTATTCCAACACTTACTTCCCTTTGAGATACTCAAAATTATCCTTAGGCAATGGCTTGGTAAAGATGTTTTCAATCAATTCCTTAGTAGGCACATACTCCAATCTATCTTCTTTTTCACTCACCTTCTCTCTGAAATGTGAAACTTTATAGATATATGCTTGGCCTTTGAATGCAACACCAAATTCTTAGAAATGTTAATTGCACTTGAATTATCATAGAATATAGCAATAGGCTCATCATACAAAAATCTGATATCTTTCAACATCTGCTTCATCCACAATACTTTAGTACAATTTTTAGCAACAACAATGTAGTATGCCTCTGTAGTAGACAAAGAAATGGTATTCTACTTTTTACTTAACCATGAAATCAACTTCTTCCCCAAAAAAAATGCACCGCCACTAGTACTTTTCCTGTCATTCACATCTCCTGCCCAATCAACATCACTAAAGGCACTCATAGTGAGATCATCATCTTTAGGATACCACATGCCAAAATCAACTGTTCCCTTCAAGCATCTAAAAATTATCTTCACAACAATCACATGAGATTCTTTAGGATTGACTTGAAATCTTGGAACAATGCATACAAAATTCATGATATTAGGTCTAGTTTGAGTCAAATAAAGCAATCCACCAATCATTGATCTATATCTAATCTGATTTTCCTTTAGAGAATCATCATCTGTTGTCAACTTACATCCAATCACCATGGGTGTACCAACTAGCTTTGAATCTTCCATACCAATTTTTTTTAGCACTTCTTTCACATACTTGGACTAAGATATAAATATCCCTTTATCTAACTAAGTAATTTGCAATCCCAAGAATAATTTTATCTCACCAATCATTAACATCTCAAACTCATTCTACATCTCATCAGCAAACTTCATGCACAAACCATGATCTCCTTCAAAAATTATATCATCAAAAAAGACTTCGACAATCAAATCTTTATCATCATCAATCTTGAAATACAAATTACTATTTGTAGTACCTTTGTTAAATCCAAGCTTCAGCAAATACTTGTCCAATCTGGCATACCAAGCTCTAAGGGCTTGATTGAGTCCATACAATGTTTTCTTCAACTGAAAAACCATATCTCCTTGATCAATCAATTGAAATCCATTAGGTTTCTCGACATACACCTCTTCCTCCAATTCACCATTTAGAAATTTTGACTTGACATCCATCTGATAAACCTTGTAGTTTTTGTAAGTAGCATAAGCAAGAAATAGTCTCATAGCTTCAATTCTAGCAACATGAGCAAAAATATCTTCAAAGTCAATTCATTCCATCTAAGGATATCCTTTACACACAGATCTTTCTTTTTTTCGAACAACTTCACCTTTCTCATTTAGCTTGTTTCTAAAGACCCATTTAGTTCCAATTACATTTTTTCCTTAGGTCTAGGAACAAGAATCCATGTATTATTCTTCTCAATTTTTTGTAGTTCTTTCATTTCTTCAATCCAATGTTCATCTTTGAATGCTTCATTGAAACTGTTAGGCTCAGTCTTTGAAATCAAACAACATTCTTCTGCAATTCTTCTCCTAGTCTAAACACCTTTGTTCTTATCACCTATAACCTGATTTTATGAATGATTTAGTCTCACATACCTTGAAGTCTTAGGATGTCTTTGAACTTCAAGCTCTTATGATCTCTCTTCTGCACTTTCACTAGTTTCTCCTTCATCTTGATCTTCTTGATTCACTGGAATGATATAAACTTGATTTGAAGTTTGACCTTTGTTTCTACTATCATTCTAATCATCAAAATCATATCCATATGTTCTGGATGGTCTAGCAATGTCTTCATCAAACTTAACATTTGCACTTTCAACCATTTTCCTCAATATCTTATTGTAGCACTGGTAGGCCTTACTCTTAGTAGAGTAGCCAAGAAAGATTTCTTCATTACTCCTGGCATCAAAAATTCCTATATCTTCATCTCTTCTAATATAGCATTTACTCCCAAAGATTTTGAAATATCTAATAGTAGGCTTATGACCAAACCATAGCTCAAAAGGGGTCTTACCATTATCACCTTTGATTTGTACCTGGTTGAGGATATAAATAGCAGTACTCAGAGCTTCTCTCCAATAGATATGAGGAACATTTCCTTCCAGTATCATAGTCCTAGAAACATCTAGAACTATCTTGTTCTTCCTTTCCACAACTCCATTTTGTTGAGGGGTATGTGTTGCAGATAATTGTCTATTTATCCCATGCACTTCACAAAAAGAATTAAACTCATCAGAAGTGAATTCACCACCTCTATCTAGTCTCAGACATTTAATCTTTAGACCTATCTCTATCTCAACCATAGCCTTAAAGATCTTGAAATTCTCTAGAGCTTCATATTTCTCCCTTAAGAAAGTAACCCACGTCATCCTAGAATAATCATCAATAAGAAACATGAAATACCTGTAACTTTGTAAACATCTAACTCTAGAAGTACCACACAAGTCAGCATGCACAAACTCCA
This sequence comes from Sequoiadendron giganteum, assembly GCA_007115665.2. Lineage (NCBI taxonomy): Eukaryota > Viridiplantae > Streptophyta > Pinopsida > Cupressales > Cupressaceae > Sequoiadendron > Sequoiadendron giganteum. The sequence goes on along the minus strand of CM021100.1, from coordinate 277,651,473 downwards.
ACAATTCATTTAAACAATGTTGTTTTCTTTGAAATGAAATTCTAGTTTTCTTTCCTAACTAGCATTCCTTGCATATGGAATTAGTAGGCTTTACCAACTTAGGAAGATCTCTCACCGTCTGAGTGGAACTTATCTTGATAATATTTTCAAAGTTTACATGACACATTCTCCTATGCCACAACCAACTTTTATCAACTTGAGCAAACAGATAACTTTTACTAGCAGAATTCAAGTGAAAGATGTTACCTTTTGTTTTTGTACCTAAAGCAGTCACATTTTTTGGAACTTCCCAATGTTCTACACTTTCCATCCTTGAACAAAAGATTGTATCCCTTATCAACCATCTTTCCAACACTTAGGATATTATGCTTCAAACCTTCCACATAAATAACATCATCAATATTATGCTTACTATAAAAAGAAATACATCCTCTACCACAGATTATACCACCATTGTTATCACCAAATATTACAACACCGCCATCATACTTTTCTAGGCTTACAAATTTTCTTTTATCAACTATCATGTGATGTGAACATCCACTATCAATTACCCATTCATCTTTCTCTTCAACTTGAGCAGCTAGGAATTTCTCTACATTTGTACAACTAGCAGATGCAGTAAACACATGATTATTTTCCTTGATAGAAATAAATACAAACTCATCTTGACTTGCATTTCCTTTATCAAATTCATCATCTGTCACACCTTCATTAGTAGCATAATAACACTTCCTTTGAAATCTAGGCTTGTTATGTCTTGGCTTAGGGACTCTTTCCAAACACCTTGATGCAAAATGACCTATCTTATTGGAAGAAAAACATATAATAGGAAATTTCCATTTTTAGTTACCTTCTCCTTTGGCTTCCCTTTTGGAAATATGTGCTTCAAGCTCATTTGGTTCTCTTTCTTCTTCTTCAATTTGTTTCATTTCTTCCTCGTACTTGAATACCTTTCTAGAAAAACTTTCACCTAGATCATATATCTGCTTATCTCTTCCAGAAGTAGTGGCCTTAAATATAGATTCTATCTTAGGAAGGGCATCATCGAATTCACTCAACTCAAAAGAGGTAAGTTTACCAATCAACATATCTAGGGTTACATTTGTCATAGTTCAAATCTCATCAATAGTTGTAGCTTTGACTTTGTAAGTAGAAAGCAAGGTTTTATGCACTTTAGCAACAATATTTGATTCTTCCAACTATCCACCAGCACATCTGATACCACACACAAGTTCATTCACTCTTTCATGAAAGTGGTAATATTCTTATCATCACCCATTCTCAACATTTCATATTTCCATTTCAGACTTTGTAGCTTAGCAATCTTCACATTCGTATCACCTTCATACAAATTTTCCAACTTTTTTCTAGATCTCATAAGTAGTCTTTAGATACATAACATTCATCATCTCAAAATCAGTCAAAGCACTCAACAATGCTTCCTTATCCCTGATATTATTTTCAACATCCCTAATCTTAGCAATAGTAGTAGGACCATTTTGAGGAATAACATAGTTATTACTTGTAATGCTCCTATAGGATTCACCAATGTGTCTCAGATGAAACTACATTCATCTTCCATAGAGAATAATGTGTTCCCTCAAATCTAAGACTATCCTTCTTATATGTCAACATCCTAGATCACCTTAAGTTGTTAAAATTCTTCCAAGGAACCTGCTCTGATACCAATTTTTGGCAACACAAGGGCAGACAATTGAAAGGGGGGGGTAAATCAGTTGTCATAGAATTTCAAACTTATTAAATTTATTAACCCCTATTCTTAGATCTGATTAATAACCATGAAAGAATAAATCAACAACATGTTAGAAACACACACAACACCAAGATTTTTATGTGGAAACCTTGTTAGGGAAAAAACCATAGTGGAGGTCAGTCCACAAGTTTATACCCTGTTAAAAGTATAAGAAGAATAAATGGGGAATGCATATGCATTTAGGCACATTTCCTAGAGATAACTACTAAAATACAAAATGCTTAGTACCCAAGGGAAGAATCATTATCTTACAGTAATATTTTGATTAGATCCATCTAAAATATCATGAATTAAGAAAATAGCATCAGCTAATGCATGATTACAATTCTGGTTAAGCACATGAACACTTCTTCACTCTTCTTCACTCTTCTTCACACTCTTCTCTACCTCTGAAGGATTTAGAACATTATTCATGCACACACACTTGCTCACTCACTTCAAATGAAGAAAAAATCGCTTATATATATCCACAACCAAGAATAACATCACTTCATGTCGACTTCAACAAAATAAAAAGATGAATACAAAATGTCGGCCCAAAAAAATATTTTTTTTTAATACGAGTCCACAAAGGTCATCCACAAAATTGTAGAGACCCAAAAAAATATCCTCGAACACAAAACACCTTCAAAAATTATTCCTCGAAGATTCACAACACACTACAATCATCCTGTTGGCCATGAACATGAAAAACATGAACATGCAAGAGAAAATCACTAATCACGAGCACAATGATCAATGTGGACATGCAACACATATAGAGCATGATCTAGAAACTTCCATAAACACCACAGGAGAATTCACAACAACTTATATTACCATAATCACATTATCTTCTTCTAGGAACACCAACTATAGTAGCATAATAACTGTCAGAAGAAATAAACTCATAACTTTCTCAAATCTTCATGCGAACCTCTGAAACTTTTGGTGGATAAAATAGATAGACCTAAAAACAAACCCTTTTATCTACGACTTCTCACCATTAATATACTAAACTTTCCATCATACTGGTCTTCACTCCTTCACAAACAATCCGCAACATATTTTGTTACAGTTTTCTCAATATCCTCAACATATATAGTCTTAAAGAAATTAATGCTAATAGTGTTGAAATCATTGACAACCACATATCAGAAACACAACCACAACATCCAACAGTTTGAAAGAAATAAATTGGATGAAATGGACATTTACAATTGCACTCTTTAATGTGTTTTTTGATTGGTTCAATTAAGTGGTTGGATGCATACATATTTTATCCAATGTTTATGATAATGAAATTATAGGGTAATGGTCAAGAAGGAAGTGGTGGCCCTATGAATGGTATCATAGATTTGGGAGAGGAAGTAGTATAATTTTTGGGACTTTTGAAATAAGGTTGAAGATTCTTAATTTTTTCCTTACACTTTTCAATTTTTTCATTTTTGATGATTCAATGTAATATTAACAATTATGCCATCTCAGAAAAAAATTGAAGAAGAAAGTGATCCTTTTTAGGGAAGAAATGAACCCAGAGAGGAAACAAAATATTTTATTCCAATTTATTGAATAAGGATTAAGATTGTATATTATGGCCTTACATATTTTAAATTTCTCTTGTAGGATGATGATATTCCTCTTTGAAATATTCAGTGAAAAAGATGAATCAAAGTGATGAAAGAAACATTGAGATTTTTCCTACATCCATATGATTTGAGCTATTTGGAGTGTGACTTTTAATGTGGTTTGATAGAAATATAATTATAAATTATAATTTTAAATTGTAATGTTTGGTTATGTATTTAGTTTTGTCAAAATTGTTCCATGTTTTTCAATATAAGAATGTTAAATTTCTATGATCTCATAATAAGTCAGCTCTTGAACTTATTGGAAAGGATGTCACAATGTGAGTGGTAGAGGGTAATCATGATATAGATGGGCATAGGGAGAATACTAGACAACCATCTCAATTGGTAGTGTCATGAGGTATTTTCATTTTTTATTTCTAAATTTATAATGAATCTTTTACTCTAAATTGAATTGTGGTTCACATTACTTACCCTTCCATTGTAGCCATATGTTCTGGACGGTGATAGGAGATATGAAGATGGTAGCAATTTTATTTCTAGAGATCATGTCAACCTACATTCTAATGGTATCTACATTGGAAAAGGCATTGTGGTTTGTGTGAACAAAAATAAACTTTCCCAAAAAAAATCCAATATCATGAGGTTGTGTCAAATTTTGCATTGTCAAGGCCATTGTTTGAGATAGCAAGAAGCCTTTTTCTAGTGTAGAGGTTTTGTTTGATTCTATAAATTAATTTAAGATATGGAACCTCTTTAACTTGAGACATCATCTCTCAATGATACATCTCAATTATTTGTTTCTTTGTGTTTTTAGTTTCTTATTTTTTAAATCCAACTTAGCAACTATTTTCTTTGCATAGGTTTATTCTTAAATGCAGTTATTTACATTTATGGGCTTGTTATAGGACCAATGATTAGAAAAATCCTTGGTGAAAGGATATGGTAGTTTCCCCTATCCTTACCAAATCAACCATGAGGATTAGAGACCATATAATTACCCTTCCATCAATACACAATGACCGCAAGAAGTGTATTAGATTTATGAAGTCATGTCTTCACTTGTACAACATTAAAGGAGGAGGTGATGAGAAGGGAACACAATTGTACCTTTGTATTTTTGTTCGAATGTTGTATTACTAAATATTGATGGTGTAAAATTATATTACCTAGTATGTCAAAATAATATATTATTTACATTTCAATATAGACATCTAATTATCATGTGAAAATTTTATTTACTTTGAAAATACCTTTCTATGGAATTTTGGTTATAATAAATGTAGTCTTGTTGTTTTCATATTGTTCACGAAACTTGGACGATTAGTTATTAAATAAATAAAAGGTAATATTTATCAATATAATTAAATTTTCTATAATTTGGGTGTATATGCAATCGATTTTATTATCATTGTGCCTTCAGTCATTGTATCTTCATTTTCTCGTTCTAGTCATTTCTTGATTGTAGGCATTTGAACTTAGTAGGTATCATAAGCATTACCTATAGTTAAAGATACTTATATTGCATGTATAAAAGTTAATGTGAATTCAAATTGGTAAACTTACTCATTTGGTATTGTTGTTATACTATTAGACCACGTTTTACATGTTTATGTAATTGAGAGGAAAAACTTAATGAATTTCAATAATATATATTATGCAGACAATTTTTGTTGTAATAGCAAGAGGAAAAGATAGAAATGGAAAAATGTAGAGTGTTGAAAACTCCAGCTTCAATGGTAATATTGAAATATTTTATAGTTCTACATTTGAGGTGAAAGGTGTTGAATTCACAAGAAAAATGAGAGGGGGGATTGAATCAGATGTACCTTAAAAATTCAAAACCCTCACAAACATTCAGATCCATAATAATTCAATTAACCCTTAATCTATTATAATGATTTAGCATGAAAGGAAAATAATAAAAACTGAAGAAAATCAACACAATGTATAAGACAAAACCAGATTTATGTGGAAATCCCAAGATGGGAAAAAACACATGATGATTAGCTCAAAATATAAAGTAATATTGATGTAGGAGCATTTGAGGTGAAGAGAAATCTTGCATAGAAAAAAAAATTCTAAATTATTTATTTTCAATAAGGGCTAGATCAGATGGAATTCACTGAGTATGGCAGTCCATGGAGTTTGGGTTTTATAGTAAGAAGCATGGAGGAGGATGAGCTTCATCATTCGGTGTTGGTCAACAGTCATATTAGAGTGACTTGGATATTTTGGAGGAACCTTGTTGAAGGTCCCTTCGACATGGCATTAGCACTAGGAGATAACAAGATTCAACATCGATCAAGGTTCATCATCAAATTGGTAGGTGGATTTTGGCAAGATGAAGTATTGAGTCCCATCAAAACTCCAACAAGGTTTCATTGGTGTGTCATGTCAGAAAGACATATCATTTTCGGTGGAACGTCAAAGTGAGTCCCCTCAAAATCCCAATAAGCATTTCATCATAGGGACATATAATTATCGACATGACAGAATATCAAGTCCCTTCGACACACCGATAAGATGGGACCCAAATGAGTGATGATAAAGGTGAAAAATGATTTCAGAAGTGATAGGTGGCGAAAGCCCAACAAACCACTATGATTTTGTGGGACCATATCCTTTTCCAGAGATATACTACGGAACAACATAGGTTTGAAGGCAAGGATATAATAGCTATGATTTTAGAGATGACATGTAAGCAGTGGGACCACTCAGTCAAGGCTACAAGAATTATTGAAAAAACATTCTTACGTCAGTACGAGGACTTGAGGAGTCTATTCGAAATTTTAATAAAGCTTCATCAATGGAACCTTTCTATATTGGAGTGAAAGGATTTGAAGTCCCCTCAACATTGTGACGGCAATAGATGGAAAATAACATGAGTAGACCGATAGCGATGGACATCAATAGATATATGGCGATATGTGGCATGATATTATTCGTTGATTTCACATCATTGTTGTGAATCAACATGATCATTAGCTAGATTATTCAAACATGAAGCCAATGAATATGATTCCCTAGCACGAGTGAATATGAATTGTACTCAATGATAACCATGTAACTGTTTGGGAGATCTAGATATTCATTGGACGACTAGGTGGTACTAAGACAACACAAGGGGAAAAGAATGTCGAGAGGTTAAGCCTACCTAAAGGAGGAGTATAGTATATAGAGAGATAGGTAAGAGGTGGTGGAGTAGCATTTAGGTCTGAGATATCAGAACTTAGAGAAAAACCAAAGGCTCTGATCTACATGCTTGACTAATGCTTTTCTAATCAAACAACCCATGTAATGTTGTAATCTATTTTTCCATTATAGTAATACATAAATATATTTATTTTTTCTTGCATATTGGTTGTGTTATCTATGTTGTTGAGTTAGTAAGGGGAGTACCCTTCATCAAGTGGTATCACATCAAGTTGTCTCGAGTCTATAAACAAATTATCGAATCTGAGGTAGTTTACAATAGGACCTACGAGTGTGGGTTGAAATCAAAATGTCTCATAAACCTATCCAATGTAGTAGAGGTAGAGACAGAGGTTGTGAAGGAAGAGATACTCCTAGAGATAAAGTTAGATCCATCAAAAGGTAGTTGGATACCTTGCAGGAAGAGATGAGAGTGAAGATGAAATTGAAGAGAAAATGGAATAAGAAGAACATGATCAAATCGATCCTAGGGAAATGAGTTTGTTGAGAGAAATATCCAACCTTGGAAAGAAACCTAAAATGGAGGTTTCAACTTTCAATGGAAATCTGAATCCTCAAGAGTTGATAGATTGGATCAATGACAAGGAGGAATTTTTTGAGTTTGAGGAGATTGAAGACCCTCACCGAGTGATTTTTGCAAAGACCAAGTTAAAATTTCATGAACTATATGGTGGAAAGAGATCCAATTTGAAACAGGAAGACAAGGGAAGGATAAAATTTCTAAATGGGATAGAATGGTGGCCAAGTTGAAAAGGTACTTCATTCTAGTTGATTATGAGTTGGAGCTGATCAAGATGATGTAGAATTTGATACAAGGAAAAAGGATGGTGAAGGAATACACATAGGAATTTCACAAGATCCTAATTAGAATAGGACATTTTGAAGTGAATAAGGAAAAATTAGCTCACTATCTTAATGGGTTGAAACCTAGCATACAATAAGAGTTGGCATTAGTAAGAATACACACCATTGAGGATGCATATCAATTTGCATTGAAAGTGGAAGAAATATTGAATAGGAAATTTGAGAATAAGAAAAGAGGGAAGGGTAGAGATTATGTGCAAAAAAAGGAGGAGCAGAAAATTAGAGACACTAAGGACAGCAAGGATGAAAGAGGTGAAAGCTCAAACAAGTCCCGTGAGAAAAATTATAGAGGAAGAGGAGGCTTCCATGGACATGTTTTCAATGCAGCGAAGGACATAGAGCCTTTGAGTTTCCTCAACATCAACGAAGGACAAACAAAATATTGGAAGGTAATGCTCGGGTTTCTTATGTAGATGAAGATGCTAATTCTCCACATTTTGAAGATGTTGAAAGGGGCGAGTTCCTTGTTTTCAAAAGAGACTTGTTGAATGAGGAGAAGGAACTAGACCAAAGAAATAACTTTTTTCACACTCGATGTAAGTTTGTAGGTAAAGTTTTTTATGTTATCATTGATGAAGGTAGTATAGACAATTGTGTGTCAAAGGAAGTGGTCACTAAGTTATAGTTGGAAAGGAGAAGGCATCCAAGTCCATAAAGAATTTCTTGGTTGAGGATGACTGTAAGGTTTTGGTGAATGAACAATGCATGTGTGAATATGTGGAAGCAACAAATAAGTTAAAAAACACACCAATAAAACATTGTATCAAAGAATCTAATTTAAAATTAAACAAACTTCAAACCCAATAGACTCTTCAAAGCCATCCCATTATCCTCTATCTCCAAGGATTCATTTTAATCTTCTTGCTCTCAGATTGTATAAGCAAAAGCTCCATAGAATGACAACCTAAAAAATGAGATGATATGCAAAATGCATTCTTATGCTAAATGATATGAGATAAAGTTATGATAAGATATGATGCTAAGATAATGAAACTATGATAATGAAACTAAGAACAAATTATGCACGCTATTCTACCATGATTACTTAAGCTAAGATGTTGTTCTATGATTATGAAATCTAGGATATTAAAATGCTAAATTCTTGATTATTCAACTATAATGTTCATGCTATCCAAACAGTTCCATGATTTTCAAAGAGCCAAGAGGTCTTATTTATAGATTTTTGGAGGCAAAAAGCTTAGTTGGCAAAGATCAATGGTTAAGATTCAGTCTAGTAAGATGAACAGTGAGAGATGGAGAAGTTGGAGAAAAAGATAGACACTAGAGAGAAAGAAGGAAGATGTTTCCTTCCCACAAAAAAATTTCACTCAAAAATAGAGACAACTTGCCATTTGTCATCTTTAGTTATGAGTTAGTTTTGGTGGTTGAAGATAATTCATCAATTAAATAATAAAATCAATCAATTTCATGTGACATGTGGATTTGGAAGCTTCTAATTAAATATATTGAAAAATATTTAATTATGTGTGGAAAGTGGATAAGAAGTTTCTAATTAAATATTGAAAATATTTAATTATATATGAAATGGATTTGTCAGAAGATTTAAAGATGATTTTATGATTTGGAAAAAGAAGAATTAAGCAATGGGATAATTAAATTAAATAAATTGTGAAACTTATTTAATTAATTAAGAAGAAATTGAAAAGTGATAATAATTAAATAAAACTATTTATTAAATTAGAATAGAAGAATTAGAAAATGAACCATAAATAAATAATTAAATTTATTTATATGTAGATTGAATTAGAAGATTAGTTAAATAACTTGTATTTAACTAATTACTAGACTTATTATAATGTGACCATTTTTAGGTTTATACATTTTTCCCCTCTTTGAAGTGATGTGTTTTACGCATTTCTTCAAAGAATTAAATTTTTTTCCCCAGATGTGAATTTAGAGTGATGATTGATAGATGCCCCCTCGAGAGATAAATTGGTGAATATTTTGAATTTTAGGATTTTTTTGATGACTTTGAAATATTTATGGTGCTGAAATGATTTATCTCCTAATAAAAAGGAGAGAGTTGATCATAAGTACATTATGTAGAAATATAGAGAGCTTAGTTGATGGAATGATAAGGATTTTATGCAAGATAAAATGATTACACACCCAAGAAAGAAAGCAAGCATGCACAAATGATTCAAAAAAAAAAAAGGTATTGCCCCTGTCAAGCTATAAACCATTGATTGATTGATTGGTGGTAGAATTGATGATTGACCTTATGATAGGTGAGGATCAATGATATGATGTTGATGTTTAATTGATAGATTTGGTTTACAACAAGATTAGGATTAGGACCATTTATATGATTAGATTATTTGACATGATTGATTGACAACATTGGTTGGATTAAAAATTGACTTGCATTTTTATTTTTTGATTGGAATTAGAGAAGAGAATTTGATGAATGCTATGTTAAGTGAATGGTCAACTGATTGGATTGCGATGATGGATTGATTAGATGAAATTGGAAGATGAGGAATATGATGCCAACTGATGGATAGGAGAGGATGATAAGCAATAGGAGATTGGGAAGAGAATATTTGAAGAATGAAAGCACAAATGGATTCAAAAGTAAGTATGATGTTGCCTTAGTCAAATTAGAAGCCAATATGGATTGATGATGATGATGGTAGTGTTGTTAATGAGGGAAGGATACATCCCCAAACAACACAAGGATAGGGAAGGAATACATCTTGATGATGATGACAATGATGTTGATAAGGGAAGGATACATCCCAAAACAACACAAGGATAGGGAAGGATACATCCCAATGATGATGATGATCAAGGCTTGCAGTAAGGCTAGGAACAAGACCAAAGATAGGATTAAATGATTTGTGCTAGATTGAATGGAATAAATGATTTGATGGATTGATTAGATGATATTGGACAATGCTTTAAGATGATATTAGATGGATTGTATTATTCAAATGAGATATGATGGATATGATAATTCTCATACACAAACTAATACGGATGTGTATACACCTAAAATTGGTCTAGAGAATCTGATTAATTAAATACAAATTATTTGATTAATTATCCTAATTTCCTCTACTGTTTGAATAAATAGAAATATTTATTTATATAGTTCACGTTCACATTCACATTTAAATTCTTCTAATATCTCATCTTAATTAAATAAACAAAATTAAATAATTTGTTTGATTTAATTATCATACCCCTATTTTATTCTATCACATCAATCTGAAATTATTTAAATAAAGATTAAACGCTTTATTGATTAATTGCCACATTCTTCTGTTTAATTTAATAAAAAACTTCTATAGTTCATTTTATTAAATTATTTATCCCTCTTTTGCTAATTTAAATAAATCAAAATATTTGAATAAAATCATAAAGAATATTCCATCTATATTTCCTCAAAATCAAATTAGATATCCTATGTCTAATTTATGTCTAAAATATGTCAAAATTAATTCTTTGAAACTTCACGAGAAGTTTTGGAGACAAATTGGAGAAAAAATATAAATTCTTCTCTCAATCCTCCTCCATTAATCCTTCCTCTTCTCTTACCTGGTGTTTTCATAGGTAGAGACAATCACCAAAATTCTCTCAATCTCCTCCATCTTTCACCATTCAATCCTCCAAATTGAATCCAAGCCTCTCAATTCCATCCCTGTGCATTTCTACAGCCAGGAATTCTATAAATAAAGCCTCATTGAACCAAGAAAAGGATCCCGATAATCTAACTTATGCACTCTTACCCTACAGGAATTCAGCATCAAGCATCAATCATTTAGCATCCAAGCATCAAGCAATCAAGCTTTCATATCATGGTTGCCTCCTGTAGCTCTTCATTTGTCTATTTTCATGTTTAATCATTTAGAAATCATCATATAGGATTAGTTTCTTGTATTTAGCATCAATCTCATTCTTTGAATTATCATTTTAACAATCATAGTGCACTCACAATCTCAAAGCCACAGTGATTTAATAAATCTTTGGATATAGAGAACAATATGATGCTTTCAGTAGATTATTGCTTTGAATTGATTCAATTTGATTTATCTTTGATATAATGTCATATTAAGAAGTGTTTTGTGCTTTACATCTTATTCACCACTTACAATTTGGCACCCACTGTGAGGCATTAACCCCAATTTTATCAAATTTTCTAAAAAGTGTCACGCAGGTTTCCGACATGTTTTCTTTTAGAGCTTTCGTCAAATACTATAGCACTTCTATGGAAAACTAAAATGCTTCCGTGCTCTATTTCGGTGCTTTCATGTTACTACAACGCATCCGTCAAAAATTTCAGCGCTTTGAGATTTAGCACTTCCATGTCCTGTTTCAACGCTTCGATGATTTAGCGCTTCTATTTCAAAATTCAACGCTTCCGAGTTATAGCACATCAGGTAACTATTTTAGCACTTCAGTTGACTGTTCCAGTTCTTTTGTAATTTTAGTCTGGATCCAATGCGACCGCGGCCAAATTTTATTTTTCTTCACAATTGGGCTAAAATTTATCAATCCTAGGATAGTCACTTCAAGTTTTCTAAAATTTATCAATCCTAGGGTAGCCACTTCTTGGTTTCTAAAATGTATCAATCCTAGGATAGCCACTTTTTGTTTTCTTGAAATCAAATTTGTCAATCCTAGGATAGTCATCACATTTTTACAGTATAAGTTAAAAAGAACAACTTGCTTTTTGTGAAGCAACACCTTCACATAGATTAGAAAATTTATTTTTGGGCTTAAAAAAAACAAATTATATGCTATGCTTGTGGTGATTAGCTTATGTTCTCCCCTTAACTGGGTGACCAAAGTGCCAAATTCGCTTTTTGCTTCATGTTATTTACACTTTGTTAAATCCTTTAGAAGGCATGTCGTAATGGGAAAAAGTACTCACCCTACGGGAACAACCTAAATGGGAATGCCTAAAGCCAAAGATTCCAACCCACTATAATAAAAATTCAATTTGTTGATAAAATTCCAACTTGATGGTAGTGAGCAAGATAACCATCCCCAAAATCTTTGTTCTAAATATTGGGAGGTCTCCTGAGGGAGTTTATCTATTTGTTGCACCGCATGGAAGCCCTATCTACGAACCATAGAGTAGTATCTCAATGAGTCAATATCCATACATTATCATACCCACAGTGCAAGGGGAGGCAAGAATCTTCCCCCAAGACACTCACCATATAATTTTCAAGGACCGTTTTCTCAGAGGATGAGAAATCCAACTCTGAGTACGTTCCTGGAAACGACAAAAACACGGGCGCCCTCTAGGGGGTAACATGGTTGTGTGCATCAACGCAATTCAAGATGTGGGCTATGAGTATAATGATGACCTATTTGTCCTTAAGTGTGAGTCTATTTTATTTGTGTACAATTGTCAAAGCAACCCGTCAAAATCAATAAGAACCATTTGTGGTTCTTGAACATACACGATCTATTCAGTTTAAAACAAATTATTCACAATTGCTTGCTGTGTTTTCACAAAGAATCATTAAAATTAGATTAAAGATCATCTTGAAAGCAACAAAGTCAAGTTAGATCAGAAAACTCCATGCATTGAAAGTGGAAGTACACCATGTTTCTCAAGATGAAAATCAAAATCACAAAACCCAAGGAACCTTTGAGTTATCGAAATAAATTAAAAACAGGGCATTTTCTATATCAAAATCAAAAAATATTTTTACAACATAGAACATTCATCCATAGATATCATGATTTTGCTAGGGGTCACACTTTAGATTACATAGTAGAAACACTCTATTCACGAGCCTTCTTCCAAAGAAGAGCTCTCACACAATATCACAACCGTAGTCAACGTATATGTCATTCTTATTTTCCGCAACCCATGATATAGTATTCCACAAGGCCAGATCAAGTCTTACAATAAAGAGTCTTAAAATTCATGTTTTTAGTGCTCTAGAAAACATGTTTCAACGCTTCAGGTCACTGTTTTAGCACTTCTGTGAAATAGCACTTTCGGGCACTGTTTTAGCACTTACACTTTTTGTTTTAACGCTTCTATCAAAACAATGCTTTCATCAGCTTTTTCAGTGCTTTTGGGCACTGTTTCAATGCTTCTATCAAGATAGCACTTCCATCAGCTTTTTCAGTGCTTTCGGGCACTATTTCAACGCTTTTGTCAAGATAGCACTTCCATCACTTTTTGCAGCACTTTCAAGCACTATTTTGGTGCTTATGTCAAGATAACGCTTCCATCAACTTCTGCAACGCTTTCGAGCACTGTTTTAGCACTTCTGTCTCCTATTTCAGCACTTCGGGACTCTGTTCTAGTGCTTCTATGAAATAGTGCCTCTGTACTCTGTTTTAGCGTTTTCAAAATAGAGAGTTCAAAAATATTATCAGTTGGTTTGTCTACCATTTATCCATAGTTTTTACAAGAACACAAGTTTCTTTTTATTAGAATCATTGTCTAGAGACCGAAATCAGAAAGGTTTATAAAAATTTCTAATCTTATCAACTGAAACAAGATCTTGCAAATCAAAAGTGTCAAATCAAAACACACAATCAATTACTACACAAAATTTTCATCATCAGGATACTATCATCCTTTATCACGAAACCAAGTATAGTAATCGATTTTTTTTAACATAGTCTCATCAATAAGATCAGTCATCTTATTCAACTTTGTTAAAAGTTCAAATTGACATTTTTCCAGCATAGAAGATCAACATTTCGGAAGAAAGTTTAAAAATTTGTATGCCAATCTTCACTAGGTCCCAAAAACATAGACTCTTAGATCAAGAACTTGAAACATCCCAAACAATGGCAAAGGAAAATCCTTGGAACAATCTGAACCACAATGATAAGAATGAAATAACTGCCAAGGATATTCAGACAACTCAATAAGATCCCAAGTTCCATAAATTTATGGAGAAAATCTTAGAACAAGATATGGAGAAGTATCTTTTGATGTTGGCTGAATCAGGTACCAAACTTTCCAAGGATTTTGACGTGAATTGTTTGAAGGAAGCACCTAGAACAAGTGAGACTGAAATACTACAACCTACACAAACAATAGATCCAGTTGCTGCTTTGACATCTCAAATGCAAATATTACAACAACAAATACAGGATATGACGAAAGGGAGTAGTAAAAGATATGTGATATAGGACATTTTTCCTTATCCTTTCGACGCAACAGTCGGCCTAATACCTTTTCCAAGACACTACAAATTCCCAAAGTATGACAAGTACAATGGAAGAACATATCCAATAGATCATATTTGGGAGTTCAAAAACAATGAGCCTTGAGTTTTCCCAAGAGAAAACTTACTTAATGAGGTTATTCCCCAAAAGTTTGGGAGGTACATGTATGGAGTGGTTCTCAAAGCTACAACCAGGGATCGGGAATTTTGAGGAACTTGTCAACAAGTTCATCTCCCAGTACTCATTTAACATCCAACATGATGTTACAATAAAGGACCTTTACAACCTAAAACAAAAAAAAGGGGAAACGCTCTTGTCTTTTTTACAAAGATGGCGATGACTATTCGCCAGATATCCTAGATCCATTCCTGAGGAAGAAAAGATGGAGTTTTTCATTGACAACTTAACAGAGGAAATGAGTTATAGACTAGAATTACAATGTCCTCCCACGTTTGAAAAAGTAATAAAAAAATGTCTTAAAATTGATGAAGCATTAGTCAAAAGAGGATTTATCAAGCATTTCAAAGATAAAACAAATAACACAAGTAACTTCTCCAATCAATAATCAAGCAATGACAAGCCAAAATTTTGGCAAAAGAATCAAAACACAATTACCAATGAGTCCCAAAATGTCCAACCAGTTTTAAACTAGACAACATCTACATAAAAGAATCAAAACAATGATCAAACTGTCAAGTCGAATATCATGCAAAGCAACAAGATTGTAAAAACACAGTCATATCATAAACCCTCAAATCGGCATAGGTTCACACCTTTAGGTTAAACGATAGAATCAGAAATGGAAGAATTAGTCACCTATGGCCTCATCACTGCACGGGAAGCCCGATTCTGGGATCCAAAGGTCAAACCACCATGGTGGAATGACACAAATTACTGCAACTTCTATAATAACAAAGGTCATAAAACCAATGATTGTATGGAGTTGAAGCACGCAATACAAGACTTGATCAACAACAACAAAGCATATGTGGAAACACCCCAAAACAATAATGATCACTCAACCTTTAAAGACCCTTTGCCAAACTATGACAAAGGACCATCACCATCTACAAACAACAAAGGTAAGAACATTAACCATGTCTATGACAAAACAAACCTTTTTTAATTTGAAGTAGCAAGTGATCATACAGTTGGTCATGACATTGACGAACCCAACATCGATAACACTACCCCTTTTGATTTGCTCCAAAGCATACAAAACTCTGAAAATCAAATCAACATCTTAAAAATCAGAGATCGTCAGGAACATCAACTAGAAAATGTAATGACTAGGGGGAAATGCAAGGTGATGTTAAAGGGAGTTGGATCTACACCTGTGGTTCCACCTCCATCTCATTATAACATTGTCGATCAACTACAAAACATTCCTGCAAAAATATCGATACTAGAACTCCTTAAATTATCACCATCACATAAGGAATTTCTAGAACAAGCACTAGTAGCCACTATGGTACCAACGAATCTAAATGTTTTCCAATTCCAAGCTATGGTGGGATACTTGACTACCCCTCATTGTCTATCATTCTCCGAATAGGATGATGTCTCACTAAATCATCCCCATAATACTGCACTCCATATAGAATTTCTAATCCACAATAATCGCCTCAAGAGAGTTTTAATAGATGGGGGCGCTAGTCTGAACATTTTCACTCTCAAGTTAATCCATGCGCTAGGGTATTCCGATGATGTTATCGATGCCCGAAGAAAAATGACTATCAAAGCATATGATGAGGAGGAAAGATTGTCCAAAGGATTAATTATGTTACCCATACAAGTGGGCCCTATTATGAAGCACATAGCATGTCAGGTTTGGAAAAAGAGTTAACATACAACATACTCTTAGGGTGACCATGGATCCATGAAATGCAAGCTGTACCATCAACATATCATCAATGTTTGAAATTCCAAATACATGGACAGGAGGTGACTATATCTTCTGATTATAGTCATCCCCAACATTGTGACACAATTAGAATCTCCCAAGATACTTTGGTGCCTCACAACAAGGAAGCATCTGGTTCAAAATCATCCAACGAAGAAAAACATCCAAGTCTCACCACCAAGTGGGTAGAAAAGAAGAATAAAGGAAAAGAAACAAGTCCTGTTGAAACTCAATAAACCGATAATTTGGATCCACAAACTTCTTCATCACAAAAGTTTCAAGAGCAAGTCTGACTAACAGACAAGGGCATGGGAACATATTCTATGGAGCAATCGCTTAACTTATCACGGTTAATGCCATCTCCTAAAACCTATGGTCAACCATCTATGATAAAACCTCAAACATCATTACCAGTCACAGTTCTCATAGAAAGGTTTGTCAAAACTGGGACCATAGAGGATGAGTCAGACAATAAAGCAATCCTAGATTGGCTATACAAAGATGAAGAACCCTCAACATCCAATATTAGTCTCAAAAATGTCAATATTAGCTCTGATAAATACGGAAAAGCAAAAGTTATTTTAGAGAAAATGGGTTATAAAGGACAAGGACCTATGGGATTAAGAAAGCATGGAATCATAGAGCCTATTCAGCCCCTCACTCTCCACTCAAAAGAGAAAATGGGACTCGGATAGTCTAGTGAAGAAAAACATGAACTGACAAATAAGACTATGGAAAGAATCCTTCAACTTAGAAACAACTCTGAGACAGATTCAAACAAATACGAGTTGGATTCATGTTCCGACGTATCTTTCATCGATATTCATATTGATGTCATCCAAAAATATACACCTACACATGAGGAGGGCCAAGATTCTAGGTCAAGACCATTCATAGCCGGATCACCAAATATCAATGACTCGAGTAGGGTCGAACACACCTCGAGTGAACTAGAAAATATTGAATAAGGTACCATCATAGACCTCGATATTCCAATAAACAACTATGATGAAATGGCTATCCAAACCCTTACATCCATCACCTTGAATGAGTTTGATAACCTCATGCCATTAATACATCTTGAACTAATTGACTAGGAACCTATTGAACCCCTAACTATGCCAAGATTTACAGATGATGATGCCATTGTAAATTTCCTATGTCATACCGAACCTGGTACAAGTTCTATCTATAATACTCATAACAACATGACTTGGCAGGAGGGTGTCAAATCTCCCAGTTACAAAATTGAAAACAAGGAAAATAGATCTAATGGTGAAAACCATTCTATGGCAGCATTAGATCTGAAAATAAAATAAAAATAAAGAATGCATCTAACGGTGAAAACCTTTTTGAGGCACTGAAAGATGGAAGATTTGACACTCTTTCAGAACATTATCATGAGTGATCATCAGTTCTGGTGGAGCCAACACAGTCTGTGAACATCGGCACTGAGGAAAAGGCAAAAATCCTACATCTAGCAGAATCCATGACAAATCAAGAAAGACCGGATTTCATCAAATTATTTAAAGAAAAATGCATCAACTTTGCTTGGTCATATTCTAATATGCCAAGCTTAGATCCAAATCTTATCATGCATCATTTGTCTTTGCCCACAGGAATCAAGCCTGTCAAGCAAAATTGAGAAAAATGCATCCCCATATCGCATTAATGGTAAAGATAGAGCTAGAGAAATTGTTGGATGTTGGATTCATATGGTCTGTAGACTATGCTGAATGGATATCAAACCTTGTACCTATTTCAAAACTGAACAATAGCATCAGGATATGTACAGATTTCAGGGACCTAAATAAAGCATGCCCAAAGGATGATTTTCCGCTACCAAATATCGACATCATTGTGGACTTGATGGAAGGGCATGCCATGTTGTCAATCATGGACGGTTTCTTTGGGTACAATCAAATAAAAATAGCTCTAGAAGATCAGGAAAAGATGACTTTTACATGTCCATGGGGAACTTTCTAGTGGAATGTCATGCCATTTGGTCTGAAAAATGTAGGAGCCACCTATCAAAGAGCAATGACAACAATCTTCCACGATATGATGCACACCTTCATAGAGGATTACGTGGATGATATTCTAGAAAAATCTTATACAAGGGACGAACATCTACATATCCTAGAAAAAATATTCACATGGCTAGATAAATTCAATGTCAGGTTAAACCCCAAGTAGTGTGTGTTCGAGGTTACATCAACAAAACTATTGGGATACATTGTCTCAAAAAAAGGAATTGAAGTAGATCCAGCAAAAGTCAAGGCAATTATGGGGATGCCACCTCCTAAGAATATCATTCAACTCAAATCACTATAGGGAAGGCCCCAATCGATCAGAAGATTTATCTCCTAGCTGACGGACAAGAGTCATCCATTTAATCACCTTTTTCATAAAAATATAGTTTTCAAGTGGGATGAGGGGTGTGAAACAACGTTCAATCAAATAAAATAGTATCTAATGTCACCACCCATTCTCATGCCACCAACAAAAGGAAGACCCTTGATATTGTACATCGCCACGACATATATCTCTTTGGGGGCACTATTAGCGCAAGAGGATTATGAAGGAAAAGAACATGCCATCTACTATATCAGCAGGACATTAAATGGGTATGAAATAAACTACACTTTCATAGAGAAGTCTTGCTTGGCAGTGGTGTTTGCTACTCAATAGCTAAGACACTACATGTTGACCCATACAATCAGGTTAATAGCAAAGATCGACCCATTAAAATATCTACTCAGTAAAGTTATCTTAACAGGCAGACTGGCAAAGTGGGTCGTGCTATTAAGTGAATTTGACATTCAATATGTGGAAAGAAAAGCCATCAAGGGTCAAGAAATCACTGAAAAATTGGTTGAGGCTCCTCTACCAGATGATTGACCAATGACAATGGAATTTTCAGATGCAGACATTCTGACAGTGATGCCCCAATAATGGGTATTATATTTTGATGGATCATACCCACAGCGAGGATCGAGAGCAGCAATTTTGTTCATCTCTCCACAAGGACACACCATTCCAAAATCATATAGACTAACGTTCTAGTGTACCAATAATGTGGTGAAATATGAAGCATTAATCATTGGGGTCAAAATATAAATTCAATGGAAGATCACAAACGTACAGGTATATGGGGACTCTCAACTAGTCATTTATCAAGTAAATGATGATTATCAAACAAAAGATGAAAAATTGATGCCCTACAACCAAAAAATAGATGATCTAAAACAGTCCTTTGTCAGTATCAATTTTGATCAAATTCCAAAGGCGGAGAACAAAGCTACGGATTCTATGGCCACAATTGCTTCATTATTACAATTGCCTGAGAAGCGTTTTTGTTATGAGTTTATGGTGGAACAAGTATAATGTCCTTCCCATACTAATTCTGAATTTGCTACCATCTGCCATCTAGAAACCATTGAAAAATCCATCTATGAAAATACCTATGCTTACCTAAAAGATGATATCCTTCCTCCTGATCTTTCAAGGAGCCAAAAACAAAGCTTCATCCGCCAATCTGCATGGCATGCTTTAATCGCTGACAAACTTTATCATCGAGGTCTTGATGGTACCTTACGCCGATGTCTAGAACATGATGAATCTGAAATGGTGCTACGAGAGGTTCACGAGGGTATTTGTGGTACTCATTCAAGTGGGATAACTCTAGCTAAGAAACTCCTCCATTTAGGATATTATTGGCCATGCATGGAGAAAGAATCCTATCAGTTTGTTAAGAAATGTCACAAGTGTCAAATTCACACCAATTTGATTCATGCACCAGCATAGGAACTACATCCCTTCACATCAACATGGCCTTTTTGTCAATGGGGTCTGGATCTGGTAGGCAAAATAAATCCTTCTTAATCAAATGGACACAAGTTCATTATCACAGCTACAAAATACTTCACAAAATGGATAGAAGCAGTGCCTCTTACAACCATCACTAGGAAGCATATTTCCTCTTTCATTTTGAATTACATAATATGTCAGTATAGAATCCCTCAATCCATTATCACTAATAATGGACGACCTTTCAAAAATCAAGATTTCCAAGAACTATGTGAGAAGTTTCATATCCAACATCGTTTTTCAACATCGTACTATCCTCAAGGGAATAGCCAAGCAGAGGCCTCAAACAAAACAATACTCAAAATTCTCAAAAAGATGGTTAATGATGTTGGACATGATTGGCATATCCAGCTCAATCCTACACTATGGGCCTACAGAACAAGTATCAGAACACCAACAGGAGCTACGCCATATGCCTTGGTATATGGGTCAGAAGCCATATTGCCCATTGAAGTTGAAATTCCATCCCTTCATGTATCACTCAAAGGTATCATTTCAGACAAAGACTATAAGGTATCTAGACTACATGAACTAGAGTTGTTAGATGAGTTTCATCAACAGGGTGTTAATCATCTAACGACTTATCAACAAAGGATGTCAAGAAGTTACAACCATAGGGTAAAACCAAGGGTCTTTCAGGTTGGTGACTATGTACTAAAGGAAAACCCAAGGAATCAGCAGGACAAAGAGAAGAAAGGGAAATTTGAGCCTAACTAGCTTGGTCCTTTTGTCATCATATCAATATATGGATCAGGGGCATATCAGCTATCAACGTCAGAAGGGGATTTGTTTGATGAACCTATCAACAGTATCCATCTCAGAAAGTTCTATGTTTGAATATCCTAGTGCATGGGTCAAACCTCTGAAAAATGGTTTCCTTGATGAAAACCTGGCAAACAGGCATCTTGGCAACTCAAAAATAAAAATAAAAATACAAAATACAAAAAGAAAAGAAAAAAAGAGCAAAATGAGATAAATACACAAAACAAAGTGTGTAATCAAAGCATATGGTGAAAACCTAGAAATAGGCATCGAATGTGATTCTAAGATCAGCTTTTCCATCTATTTTGAACATATCGAGATCATTAATCTGGCAGTCAGTACCGTTTCATATCATATCATTAGTCTTGCCATCTTTGCATCCATATCAAAATCATGTCACAGTCAATTCTCACTCCAAAGCTTGGGGGCAACATTTGGATATCACTAGGGGCAACAAAACCATCAATTTTACCAAAGGGAAAACAACAGTATGGCAGGAAAAAAAAAATAAAGATCAAAAGCGCAACATCAATCACCATCAGAAGGTCATCAAACATCTGTATCATATTAAAAATAAAAATAAAAACATGTCCAAAAGTCAATCTAGAAAAGAAAATCCAAAAACATAGGTCTGTGTCAGTCGAACTACGTGGCCTCTATGTGTGTAACATAGGAAAGGCTAATCTTTGATCAGCCCCCAAGACCCCTAGGATAAGTTAGTAGGTTAGGTCTTTGGTCAAAATCTCGAAAATCACAAAAAAAAAAAAAAAATGTCAAAATCAAGATGGATGATCTAAAAATCTGAATAATGATTGAAACACTCTAAGTAAAAAAAATGGATACATTGTATTTTTTTTTATTATCATTTCTTTGGAGTTACTCAATGATGTATTGAACTAGAGGAACAAGGAAGAAGAATGATGTTTTTATTATCTGATGTATGTAAGTTAATCATATAAATGTATGAATTGTTAGGGTATGTGCTATATGAATGTATCACAAATGACATTCAGAATTCACACATTGAAATGATTAATCATTGCCTGTTTATGCAATGAATGCTCAAGTCATCCCGGTTCAATTATACCTAGATGCTTGTGTTCACTTGCAATATCAAAAATCAGGAAAGTAGTACTTAGGTC
This sequence comes from Sequoiadendron giganteum, assembly GCA_007115665.2. Classification (NCBI taxonomy): domain Eukaryota; kingdom Viridiplantae; phylum Streptophyta; class Pinopsida; order Cupressales; family Cupressaceae; genus Sequoiadendron; species Sequoiadendron giganteum. The sequence continues at coordinate 277,629,198 of CM021100.1, read as the reverse complement.
GTTATTGGTCTAACACATACCATTAACGCTTGTATTCACTTTCAACATCCAATATAAAGCTCTATGATGAAAAAAAGCATGAAAGTACTATTAAAATGACAATCATTTTGCATATATAGTTGCATATTAAAATTAGATTGCATTCATCATATTCATTATCTGCAGAGTATTTTTTTCATAAAGGGTTCCAATCAATGATTATCTTATCTACACATTAGACTAAGTATACTTGACATAAATCCAAAAATCATCAAAAACATGTAGGAATCATCATCTCATCATTTAGTTTCGTCATTTCATCATTCATGCATTTCTACATCAAATAAATTATGAATTAAATTGTACCATAAGTACATCATGTTCATTTTACCATTAATAACATTCATTACATTATCATCCATCAAACATCATATGCCTACATCATTTACCATTCATACATTTTATCACTTATAAAATAAATGCAAGTCATGTCATTATTATCATTACATCCATCCATTATCATTCATCATAAGATCATCATTTTATCATTATCACATTTTAAAACAAAAAGCATTTATCCATCCATCCATACATTTTTATCACATTTTGAACATTTATATAGATCATCATTTAGAAATTCATACATCACATCATATATCCATGTATCATATATTCTACAAATACATTTATCATAGAATCATTACATAAAATAAAAAGCATTTATCATTACATCATCGCATATTGAAATAAAATCATTCATATAAATCATCACATATTGCATGAATCACATAATAAATGCATTCATCACAAAGAAATCATAAACCATCATAAAATCACATCAATTGTATCTCATATATATATAGATATATCATCACTGTCAAGTAAACAATGAAGTGTGAAAATAAAGATATATCATCAAAAATGAGGTACATCGTAATATACAACATGTCTCAAAAAGAAGAGTCTCAATAGCATCTACGATCTGCTATTGCTAGAATGTGCAGGCCCAATGGGACTAGTACCACCACCACCCCTGGAAGAACTAGGATCTCTGGGATCTTTGCATGGAGGCTATGTCACCCCCTCACTCACTGTCCGTGTATGCGTCCACCCAGATCTCAAGGGGGCATAACTGACTCTGTGATCAACAAGCACTACATCATGATATCTGCCTCTATAGATCTTTGCCTCTCAGCCAACCCACATAACCTTCCTCATATAATCTCCTACTGAGGTACCATCAGCCACTCTCTGGAGGGTCTCCACTGTCTCCTATGCCCTCTCAGCAATCTGACGAGCACTTTCTTGCTCGAGTGTCAAAGTGGCCACCTACGTCTGCACATCGGCCAACTATCCCTAAACCTATATTAAAGCCTAAGCTTGGGCCTGCATCTGAGTCTGGGTCTGAACAAGCAAACCCTGAGCCTGTACCAACTGCCCCTACAATTTTTGGACCTATGTCTGTAGACTTGCAATCTGTCTCTGATAGTCCACCAGTGGTACTGTCACTATTGGCCTCTTACGAGGCCTACTAGATAATGGACCACTACTGACTGGCCCTACCCCTCTGTCCCCTCCACTGCCACCTTCACTATCATCGCTACTGCTATCATCACCACCCCTCTCTGTGCTACTACCTGATGGAGTACCACCCTCACTATCTGTGGAACCCTCGGCCACATCCTCCTCTACCGGTAATGGTGATGGCTCATCTAGAATAGTAATGCGAGGATGTGGAACTAAGGCCAGGAATGCAGCGTACTCCTCTATAACTGGTGCCTCTGTAATTTCTCTTTGCATGTCCCAGGGCGATGGTTGCAATGCCATGTATCCCTCTACTAAAGCATCATATGATAGACAAGGCCCCCAATCAGGAATATCACTTCACCACCTAGCATAGTGAGCTACCCCCTATGACATACACTACACGATGCCATACTATTTGTATACTCAGTGCAACAAAAATATCTCTAAAACAAAAGGTGTCCGGCCGATCAGATACATAGAATCATAGAGGTATCCTAACACTACATCATCCTCATCCCACTGCTCATAGTCCAGATAAGGCCACCAGATGACGCTCTCTATGTCATCCAAAACTCCTCTCCAATGCTCTAACTTACCCATCTGTGACTGGGTAAGACTACCTCTATACCAGAAACATAAGGTATGTATGCCTTCTAGTCAAATGCATACTGATATAGTAGAACAATAGAGAAATGCTCCCATGCCCACACCTGTAATAGGGTCATCCTTGTTGATAGGCTACATGCCCCTAGGTACACAACTAAGTGAAGATCATGATAAAGATCTGCCAACATGCACATCCCCCACACATATCTAGTACTATGTACCATCATTCTCTCTAAGGTCCTGCCCCAACCAACGAGGAATCCCTTTGATCTATGATCAGGGCAAATGAAACCTCCAATAAATCTAGCAAGCATTGCCGGTAGTGTCACATATGAATCGGTGATCCTCCTCCATCGGATGCTCAGACCCTCAATATCCTGATCCTGGAATACTCTACGAAGAGCATCTCTCCCACCAACCCCATGAGAATCATACGCTATGATCTCCCCCATAAACAAAATGCACAAAATATGCAACACATCCTTGGGTGTGACCATCATCTCGCTAGTGCGTAAATGAAAAGTGTTGTGGTCGCTATGCCACCTCTCAGCCAAAGCAGTCAACAAACCCTGATTAATCCTAATCTAGGGCATATCAAGCAAACTAGTTAAGTCGTATCAGCCTATAACCTGAATCTCATTTGGTGTCAGATGAGGTATCAAGTTTGTCATCCAAGGAAACCTCTCTCGCATCTGGAGAGTACCCAACTCCTCCTATCATCACAATAAAAAATCTACAATCAACGCACTATGTCTAGAAATCAAAAGTCATTCTACTATCAAGTCTATTCCAAAAAAAAATTGGTATGAATTTTTGATCAAAATTCATGGGAAAACATCATCAAACCTCACCTATCATGAGGTTCATCAAACATTATCTAATCTCGCCTATCATGAGATTTATGAGATATGAATCATTTCCTCACCTATCATGAGGATCATCAAAAATAGGATTTCTTCTCTCCTATCATGAGAATTTAGTCTTATTTAAATCATCAAACTCCAACATTAAGAATTTGGATTATCAATCATACCAATCCGAAGAATGGACATGATCAGAATTGACAAAATCAAGGTTACCTAAGTCAAAATCTTCAATTCTGACATGAAAGTGCTAAATCAGGCACCTGAAGTGCTAAATCCCAAAAGTGCTACTTTGTCAATCAAAAGCACTAAATCAGGCACCCAAGGCGCTAAATCTCGAAAGTGCTACTTCAACACTCTGATGCACTATAATAGACATCTGAAGCGCTATTCTACTCTAAGCATTGTTTTACCACATCAAAGTGCTAAAATAGTTTGTCAAAGTGTCGCTTTAGCAGAAGCGCTAGAACAAACCATAAAAGTGCTAATCAACCAAATCAAAGCACTAAAACTTTCAAAGCGCTAAAATTTGGCATCATAACACTAAAATTAACTACCTAAGCACTATATCATCGAAAGCACTACATTATCCTATGGAAGCGTTAGAGAATTTAACGCCAGCACTAAAACTCATAGCGCTAATCTACCTACTAAATGTGCTACAACGGAGTAAAAGCGCTACAGTGCGACTTGAAAGTGCTAAAATAGGAAAAAATATGCATAAAGCTATAAAATGCAAAAAAAATATAATTTCACAAAAAATGAGGAGGATAAGGGGTACATATTGGAGGTCCATACGCAACCGGTCATCGGTGACGTCAAACGTGCTCGAAACGGTGAGTGTGGTAAGGGATTGGCATCCTATTCCAGCTGGCTGAAATGTCTCTATCACAAGGATTTTTCAAACTCAAAAGTGCAAATGACTTTGAAAATGACCTTTTGGACTATTTATAACTTTTTAAAAGGAATTTTTGAGGGTTTTTATTATATTTTGATTAATTTTATCCATGAAATTAATTGAAATTCATCTACAGGCTATATTTCTTCATCATTTGTTGGGAGATAAATTATTTCATCATAAAATCATCAGAAAATCATAAAATTTTGAAAAATTTTAAAAATCATCAAATCATTAATTTATCTCCCGTGGGGGCATATTAGCAACAATCATCTGAAAATCAATGCATGGGGCATGTCTGGGGCATATGGATTTTTTATTTTTTTATCATCGATCCTAGCAGTAGCAGCAAAATTTTCTTCGAAGCAATGCGTAAACACGTCACTTCGAAGAGGGGCAAAATGTATACACCTAAAATTGGTCTAGAGAATCCGATTAATTAAATACAAATTATTTGATTAATTATCCTAATTTCCTCTACTATTTGAATAAATAGAAATATTTATTTATATAGTTCACGTTCACATTCACATTTAAATTCTTCTAATATCTCATCTTAATTAAATAAACAAAATTAAATACTTTGTTTGATTTAATTATCATATCCCTATTTTATTCTATCACATCAATCTGAAATTATTTAAATAAAGATTAAACACTTTATTGATTAATTGCCATATTCTTTTGTTTAATTTAATAAACAACTTTTGTAGTTCATTTTATTAAATTATTTATCCCTCTTTTGCTAATTTAAATAAATCAAAATATTTGAATAAAATCATAAAGAATATTCCATCTATATTTCCTCAAAATCAAATTAGATATCCTATGTCTAATTTATGTCTAAAATATGTCAAAATTAATGCTTTGAAACTTCAGGGGAAGTTTTGGAGATAAATTGGAGACAAATTCCATATTCTTCTCTCAATCCTCCTCCATTAATCCTTCCTCTTCTCTTACCTGGTGTTTTCATGGGTAGAGACAATCACCAAAATTCTCTCAATATCCTCCATCTTTCACCATTCAATCCTCCAGATTGAATCTAAGCTTCTCAATGCTATCCCTATGCATTTCTATAGCTAGAAATTCTATAAATAAAGCCTCATTGAACCAAGAAAAGGATCCCAATAATCTAACTTATGCACTCTTACCCTGCAAAAATTCAACATCAAGCATCAAGCATTCAACATCCAAGCATCAAGCAATCAAGCCTTCATATCATGGCTGCCTCCTGTAGCTCTTCATTTGTCCATTTTCATGTTTAATCATTTAGAAATCATCATATAGGATTAGTTTCCTATATGTAGCATCCATCTCGTTCTTTGAATTGTCATTTTAACAATCATAGTGCACTCACAATATGAGAGCCACGGTGATTTAATAAATCTTTGGAGATAGAGAACAATATGTCACTTTCAGTAGATTATTGCTTTGAATTGATTCAATTTGATTTGGCTTTGATATAATGTCGTATTAAGAAGTGTTTTGTGCTTTACACCTTATTCACCACTTACAAGATGCAATCTATCTTAACCATGCAAATGTAACTATGCAATGTTGCCATCTAATTTATTGTACTTAGTATCATCATTGAGCTTATTAAAATGTTGGAAGTTAGTACAAACATCGATGGTATGATTAGACCATGATGACGTAAGAACAACTTCCATACAATTTCTATTGAGTTTGATGTTGCAAGATAAAAAAAGCATCTAGGTAAAATTGGACCAAGATGACCTAAGCATTACTTGCATAAACAGACAAGAGTTAATCATTTTCCTATGCAATTCAGAATGTCATCAATGATACTGTTTAGAGCATGTCTTATGAAAATTTGCACAGTAATAATGAGTGAATCACAAACAACAGACAAATAAAATATCATTCTCCTTCCTAGCCCCTTTATTTCATGACATCATCGAAGTACTCCAAAGAAATGATAACAACAATCAAGATACAACAACTAAGCATGCGTGCTAACATGATCCAACCCTAATTCAGAATATGATCATCCAATAAGATTCAATTTTTTTGTTTTTATGTTGATTTAGATGGTTGATTGTTTGACTAATTGATGTTCGATGTTTTGTTTGGTGTTTAGGGTGATTTTCCATTTTCACTAGGTTTCCTTGCTATTTGTTGTCTCTTGGTTTAAGCTCAATGTTTATTTTCCCCTAGTGAGTTCAGAATTTTTCCCCCAGTCTATGGAAGACACAACCAATTTATTGATGAAAGCATATGATTTATTGATTTTGTTTTGAAAAATATTTGGATTTTTTTGGATTTTGATGTTTTCTGGTTTTTATGGATTTTGATATTTTTCTGATTTTTCTTATTTTTTAGGACATTTAAGATGAACTAGGATGACCAATTGAAGACACAAGATCTCCCATGATATAAGAGAAGATGCATGATGGAGGATATGGTATGGAATATTTGGATGAAGTGAATAGGATAAAATGTATGATGTTCAAGAAGATCCTTAACCTTTTCAAAATCAAAGGTCAAAATGTAAGGAAAGAACATGGAGAGGATAATGACCATGAATGATAAGAGGAAAATGGAAGATAGTATATGGATATGAAGATGGATATGGAAGATAATAACTGCATGATAGGAGGATGGAGGAACGGTTTAAGCATCAAGTTTCATGACTAATATCCCTCGAATATGTGCTCTAATAGACCATGGGAATGGGAATTAGACTTATAAATGTTGGAATGATAGAAGAAGCTAAGGCCTAATGCAAAGCTTTGAATTAAAGGAGTAGAATGGGGGATGGATGTTGGCTAATGGACAGGAGGTTGGAAGGCTTGGTGATGGATAGATGGAAAGGATGGAAAGATTAACATTGGTGTACACCTTGAAGGGTGATGGAGTGATGGAGGAAAAGTGGATTTGGAAGGTGATAGGGTTTTAGATGGAATATGGGGAGAAGCTTTTGGATTAGAAAATTTGGATGCCAATTTTGATTTTATTGCTTCTATGAGACTTTTAGGAATCCACATGACTTTTGATTTTGATATTTTCTTTATGGGCCTTTGTGTCCTTTTAGATTTTTCTCTTTGATTTATGCACCTTTGTAGTCTTTGAAATTTTTCTTTTTTCTTTGTAGGCCTTTGCGGCCTTTGGATTTTCTTTTGAATTGATGGGCCTTTATGGCCTTTTGGATTTTTCTTTTGATTTTGGATCAATTTTTTTTTTGCATGAATCTTCAAGGATACATGTTGATTTTAGTATGGAAGCTTTTGAAATTTGGCAACCAAATTTCCTCCAAGAGCATTGGGAAGGGTGGATTGAGATGAATTATATGGAGGTATAATGGATCAGTTAATGTAGGTAAAATTTTGAAAGGGCATTAAGGATGTGTGCCTTTTTTTTTTCTTGAGGAATAGGAGATGGAAAGATGTGGAACCCTAATATGGATGGAAAGGTTAATGAGATAGGGTTGGAATGATAAGGACCAAGGATAGATGGAAGGTTTGATGGACTGGGATAGGGACCTAGGATAGATGGAGGGTTGGATGGAGGTATATAACCAAGGCCATGAGAATATGTATTTTCTTGGGCATAAAGAAGTTCTAAGATATCTTGCTCATGAAGGACTAATCCTTTGCCTTTGTAATTCTTATTTTGACTGATTCATTTTTCAATGGGATGTGTATTGTTTGTGAAACAAGATGCGAGTCCATTTTGTGGAGGATATGATATGGATGAAAGGATAGGTGTTGGAAGTAAACCAGAGTCGATAAAGGTGGAAGATCCCAATTTATAGGTGTGTGTTTCATGGATAGCTTGAAGAGGTGTGATAGGATCTTATGGAAGATTGTGATTATGAGAGGAATTAGGACGGGTGATTGGATCTTGACATGATAAAGATAGGATACTTTGATCTTGAATAGGAAAAGAATTATTTGGTGGGATGGGAGAACTATCTTGTTGTTGGGATATGAATGAATCATGAGAGGGTGTGGAAGAAGGACTGGAAAGGATACTTTGTTCTTGAGATGGAAGAGGATCATCGTGGGTAAATAATTAAAGGAGGGGATCATTATAAGGTTCTTGTAAGCTGGGGTCTTGATCAAAGATTGGAAGGGTTTGTAGAATTTTGGTATCATGAGATGGAGTAGAAAGAATATTTTGATGGAGATGTGTAGATTGAAATGAATAATTGGATGTAGAGAATATGATAGAAGAATGTGGTTGGATGGAATCGTTATCTTGGGTGAAAGAATCAAGAGGTTCATTTTGAATTATGGGGGATGAAGATAAATGCATGAAATGATAAGATTGTTCAATGTTCTTCGTGTTTTCGAGCTTTGATTTGGGCTTCTCATTTAACCTTTTCAAAAATTCATAAACATTGAACTTGGTTGATGTATTTTTTGGTGGAGAAGATGTCATGTTCATATTTTTGTTGAAGGGGTAAGGATTTTTTGTTGAATATTTTTCATTTGATGAGTTAAAGCATACTTCTTAGTTGTTTCCCCTTGTATTTCCTTGATTTTCCCTTGTAGTGCTCTTATTTTTTGGGTAAGAGTACTAAGATCATTTAAGGGAGTTTTAATCTTTTCAAGATCTTCTTTGATGATCTTCGTATCATAGTCAGAGGGAAATTTGACAACTTGGTTTTCCAATAAAAGAAAGTATCTTTCTTTATTTCACTCTAAGATCTTGTCCATAGCTATGTGAAAATGTGGATCTTGTTCAACTTCTTTAAGTATTTCATCAGTTATTTCATCATTTGAACAATTTCCATGTGTACGAAGCCTATGAAAAGGATTTTCTTCCCTATCACCCATGTTGCAAAGTGGGTTCTCTCTTTCATCTTCTTCTCTTTGTTTTTGATACCTTGTGAAAATAGGCATATGTTTGAATCAAATTTTTTACCAAACATAGATCACAAATGGGAGTGAAATTTGTTGGATAATTGATGCCTTAGCCAAATAGGATGATCAATCTTATTGATGTGACTAAGGAATTTCTAATTTTTAGATTTGTTTCCTTGGATGAAGGATGATAGATCCTTTATGGAAGTTAAACTAAAAATTAGAAATTGATTTGAAATTGATGCATTTTAAGATGTTTTGATCTTAGTTTGAAAAAAATAATGATTTTTGCAAAAAGCCTAAAGTTTCAAAGTTTTTCCCTATTGCAACAACTGATTTGGATAGTTGGAATATTGTATTGTTGGTTGCGGAATGTAAGAATGATGAATCAGTTGACTATGTTTATGCCTTTGTGAAAGATATATTTGTTGATTATAAGCTTATGAATATAAAGGCTCTAAAGAAAAATCATTAGTATATCCTCTATCAAAGTCATGATATTTATGGATGAAAGTTTGATAGTCAAGCAAGACCTTCCTACTTTGGTACAAAAAGCATCTCCTTTTCAAGAGTTTCTTGTAGCTAAGTGGCCTCTTTGGTTTCTTGATTCTTTTTGCAAGGGATATCTTGACGAATTTTGATTTCCAATCCCTTAACATAAATGTCCCAGTTTGATTTGTCATATTTTTGTGTTTTCTAGATGATCTTATCTGAAATAATGTTTGGAGAACATAGCATGCAGTAGGAAGATAGTTTTTTTTAATTCCTAGAATCTAAAAAATAAGTGTGTGTTCTCTAAAACTATCATGGGTATTTGAAAAAAACAAACACTTCAAGTAGACTCACTCTTAATGGTCAAAAGGTCATTATAATCATCACAACCCACATCTTAAAATTGTGTAAACTCACAGATTCGTGTAACCCCCTAAAAGGCACCCATATTTTTGTCTTTTCTAGGCATGTACTCAAAGTTAGATTTCTCGATCCCTTGAGAAAATAGTCCTTGAAAAATATATGGTGAGTATCTTGGGGGAAGATTCTTCCCTCCCCTTGCAATGTGAGTATTATAATGTTTGGTTACTGACTTGGCTAGCTTCTACACTAAGGCTTGTAATAAGGGTTTTTCGTTCAATGCAGAAAATGATAAACTCCCTCAAGAGACCTCCCAACCTTTAGAACAAAGGTTTTGGGGATGGTTATATTTCACACTACCTTCGAGTGGATTTTCATCAACAAATTTCTTTTGGTTATAGTGGGTTGGAATCCTTGGCTTTAGGTGTTCCCACTTAGGTCACTCCTCTTGGGTGAGTACATTTTCCCACAAGAGTAGGCCTGCTAAAGGTTTTAACAAAGCATAAAGTGCATGAAATTAAAAGATTAGTTTGGAATTTTGATCACCCAGTTAAGGAGAGAGCATAGGACTATCACCATCCAATCACAAAAAACAATGTTCAATTTTAAAGCGTAAATGATGATTTTCTATTCTACGTGAAGATATTGCTTCACAAAAGACATGATGTTCATTTTAACCAAGATAGTAATGTATGATGACTACCCTAGGATTAGTGTATTTTAATCCAAATGGCTACCCTAGGATTGGTTCATTTTAATCCCAAAACAACAAAAAACAACCAATGGTTGTTGTCGCGTTGAATCTAGACAATTTCTTTTACAAATTACAAATGCACTAGAACAAAGGTCATATGCGCTACAGAAACAATCAAATGCACTAGAACAAAGATCATATGCATTATAGAAACAATCACATGTGTTATAGAATCAGTTAGATGTGCAATAGAATCAATCAAATGCACTATGAAATTAGTCAAATGCGCTATATAATCAATCAGATGTGCTAGAGAATAGGTCAGATGCGCTAGAACAGTCTTCAAATGCATTGCAGAATCAATTATATGTGTTGGAACAATCTTCAAATGTGGTAGAGAATCAATTATATGTGCTAGAACAGTCTCCGAGTGTACTAGAACGGGTGTTGTATGCGCTAATATGTATCTCTTGTCATGACCTGCTAGAAAACCTTCAATAAAATATTAAAAATGGGGCAAGAGCCCCACGATGGGTGCCAAAAATGTGTGTGAATATGTGGAATCAACAAACAAGTTAAACAACACACCAATGAAACATTGTATCAAAGAATCTAATTTTAAATTAAACAAACTTCAAACCTAGTTGATTCTTCAAAGCTATCCCATTGTTTTCTATCTCCAAGGATTCGTTTTAAGTTGCTTGCTCTTAGATTGTATAAGAAAAATCTCCATAGAATGACAACCTAGAGAATGAGATGATATGAAAAATTAATTCTTATGCTAAATGATATGAGATAAAGTTATGCTAAGATATGATGCTAAGATAATAAAACTATGATAATGAAACTAAGAACAAATTATGCAAGATATTCTACCATTATTACTTAAGCTAAGATGATGAAAGCTAAAATGTTGTTCTATGATTATGAAATCTAGGATATTAAAATGCTAAATGCTTGATTATTCAAGTATAATTCTCATGCTATGCAAACAGTTCCAAGATTTTCAAAGTGTCAAGAGGTTTTATTTATAGATTTTGGAGGAGAAAACTTAGTTGGCAAAGATCAACGGTTGAGATTCAGTCTGGTAAGATGAATGGTGTGAGATGGAGAAGTTGGAGAAAAATATGGAGGCTAGAGAGAAAGAAGGAAGATGTTTCCTTCCCACAAAAACATTTCACTCAAAAATAGAGACAACTTGCCATTTGCCATCTTTAGTTATGAGTTAGTTTTGGTGGTTGAAGATAATTCATCAATTAAATAATAAAATTATTTAATTTCATGTGACATGTGGATTTGGAGGCTTCTAATTAAATATATTGAAAAATATTTAATTATGTGTGGAAAGTGGATAAGAAGTTTCTAATTAAATATTGAAAATATTTAATTAGTTGTGAAATGGCTTTTTTAGAAGATTTAAAGATGATTTTATGATTTGGAAAAGGAAGAATAAAGCAATGGGATTTTTAAATTAAATAAATTGCGAAACTTATTTAATTAATTAAGAAGAAATGGAAAATTGATAATAATTAAATAAACTTATTTATTTAATTAGAATAGAAGAATTAGGAAATGAACAATATAAATAAATAATTAAATTTATTTATATGTAGATTGAATTAGAAGATTAATTAAATAACTTGTATTTAATTAATTACTAGACTTATTATAATGTGGCCATTTTTTGGTTTATACAAAACATATTTGGTAAGATTTAAGATTGGTGATTATCACGATGAAGTTTTGTGTGATGTTATGTCTATGGATATCTATCACTGGTTACTGGGAAGACCTTGGTAGTTTGACAAGAAAGCATTATTGAATTTCAGAGTGAACACTAAAATATGATTCAATTTCTTAATCCATTCAACACATATTACACATTTATATAGGATTTTAATCTCCTATATTTTAGGAACCACTCCCTAATAATATGAGTTGTTCTAACAACTCATACACCTTAATTCTTCTACAACTAATAATATATATTATCCTATAATATTCTAACAAACCCCACTAACAATATTATATTCTAACAATAATATTAAGTTGTTTGTCAACAACTTTATAGCTAACCTAAACATCTATGTGAACACTAATTCCCAACACCCCCCCTTAGTGTGAACATGGGGAGAAATTAAATCACAATAATTGATGACCACACATAGCAGCTCACCAAACAATATAAGATAAAAGTAGGGACATACACATCTACTCATTTCAAGCAATAGTGGAACTAGCCTCACTACGCTTAGTGTAATTTCATCCAAGGATAGTGACAAACAATTCTACCCATGGAAGTGAGGATAGGGACTAACACATATACCCAAGGAAAAACAACAAGTTTGGATAGGTACAAACACATCTACCTAACATCAAGGTTATGAATAGGGACACACACATCTGCTCACAAAATTATGATTGGGGACACACACATCCAATCATAATCACCAACTTATGTGACTGGGGACAAACACTTCCAATCACTTATACCATCTTGTTAATGGGAGAAAACACATCCATTCACTAAAAATCAAGAAATGTGATTTGAGACATACACATCCAATCAGAACTTACAAAGATTGTTGCCACGTATGAAACCACCATTGTAGATCATTGCCACCATGAACACAAATTTTATGAGGTGGTTTTTTTTGTTAGAAATCAAGATCAGACATGCAAACCTAAACACCTTCCACAGAAGAGAAAAATAATGAAAAAGCAGAGCTTTGCATGAAATGTGCAAATTGATGTTACTCAGGAATTCAAAGATTACAGTGAGATGATTTTCTTTATAAAATAAAATTATGCAACCCTAATGTTGACCCAAAAACAACTCAACTAAATAAAGCTTACTTATTAATGAAGTAAACTAATTATTACCTAAGTAAAACCTAAGTAAATTTATGCAAGTGTAGTTAAATTTAATTACACTAACACCCCCCATAAGTGCAACTTAGGGAGACTAGATAAGCATGCACCTAAAACTAAGATGAATGCAAGAAAACATGAATGGGTCCCGGCAACAAGGCATGATCAGGTACCCATGTACAAATGCAATAATGAGGTAGAGAAGGAAAACCTAGTGGGACAACCCCCCCTACAATGCGATGGCTACTGCAAAGAAGCACTGGAAGAACACTATGGAGTAACACTAGAACCGCAATCCAAAAAGAAAGGAACAACCTGATGCCACGGAACACTCACAAAATAGGAACAACCCTGGAATCCATAAAGCAATAGTAGATGATATGATGATGACAGAATCTGGAAGCCGTGTATCTTGATGTCGATGCCAAAATAAGACTGAAACTCTTCCATGGGAATAAGTACCATAAAGACTCAGGAACATTAACCACAAATTTAGTGGCCCTCAAACTAAGATGGATCCGATATGAATCTAATATGTGTCAAGCTAAGACAAAATATGGCCAAAAAAAAATAAGAAACTAGATTATAACCCATGCAAGTTGTCATCAAAACAAGATGAAGATCAAAGTGCATGCACACTCTAATCATATTATTATGCAAGAAACCCCCCCCTGATGGAACTTTATATCAATTCATTTATTACAATACCCAATGATTGCAAAAGGAGAGAATTCTTAAACATGCATAAACAAAAAATAAAAATATATCCGATCTGTGTAGAGGATTGAACCATCTTTCCAATGCCGCAAGAATGGCAAAAAAAGGATCACCGAGTCAAAAGATATGCCCTTCGGTGTGACAAACACAAGTTATGAGTTCAAGGACCTAAAACATAAAACTAGAGAAAATTCATAGAAAAATACCTTCACCAATGGATCTATGTCATAATCAGCTTTCCAACGGTATCTCGTTTGAGAAAAAAGGACACTGTAAGAAAAAGTTACACCCGATTTTTTAAAAGTGCTCCAATTTGGCCAATAAAGCCTGTAGGCAGCCCAAGGGGCTAAAACATTTCGGCCCTTGGTCCTGTGCGCGACCAAGGGCTGGCATGTAGGGGGCTGGGGTGGAGCCCCTGGTCACCCATGTGATCAGATTGGGTGTTGAAGGGTCGGTCGGAGGCTGGGCACATAGCACCTGGTCCCCCATATGATCGGCGATTGCCTGCAAATTGCCCGCAGGGGCTGGCACTAGGATCGACGGTGGATTGGTGGAGCCACCGGTGGTGGTGGCTACTTGGTGGCCACCCGATGGCTACTCGATGGTGGACCCCTTTTGAACTGGAGGCTGAGGAACCAATGGGAATTTCTAATTTTTTTCTTGTTTTTCGTGAAAAAAACTACCTCGGAATGCATGCTAGGGAGGTCGTACGACCTCCCTGGAAAAAACATTTTGCCTTCTGAATCAACTTCACCAAAATCAATGAAACGAAGGGCAATATTAGGGTTTTGGGGTGCTACGAACATGATGGCGATGTCCATTTTGCTCCAAGATGCTCCGAAAAATAGGCTACCTCCAGAGCTTGCAAAAAATCACCGAGTTTGAAACCCTCATAGATTTCTTCAACAATGACCAAAATCAAAAAAATAAAAGTCATTCCTAACTTTTTCTAGCACTCTGAATCTAATGGTGAAGCCCAATATGATCCAAGATGCCGCATAGATGAACTCAAGGCATAAAATCTTTGAGGAACCCCGAACGAACTCTGCAATAATTTTCTCCAGAATTTGAGAAGGGGTTGCATGTCAAGGCTCTGATACCATGTTAGAAACCAAGATCAAACATCCAAACCTAAACACCTTGCACAGAAGAGAAAAACAATGAAAAAGAAGAGCTTTGCATGAAATGTGCAAATTGATATTATTCAGGAATTCAAAGATTACAATGAGATGATTTGCTTTATAAAATAAAAGTATGCGACCCTAATGTTGACCTAAAAAAAACTCAACCAAATAAAGCTTAATTATTAATTAAGTAAACTAATTATTACCTAATCCAAATCTAAGTAAAGTTATGCAAGTGTAATTAAATATTAATTACACTAACAATTGCTTCCACCTAGAAATTGATCTTGGCTTTAGTCATTTTGGTACAAGTGTTTTTGTCACTAAAAAAATTCTGCAACCCGGTCGCTAGTGACTCACGAGAGGTTGCTAAATGTTCTCCATTACCTCTTTCCTCCAATAAACTTTTTACTTAGAATTTTTTCATTTTGAAGCCCATTTCATCAGTTGTGAGGAAAGAATACATCCTCTCCTCTTGATGTGAACTTCTTACAAGGAGTGTCAGGTACCACTGATCATGCACTCCCATTAACATAATTTTTTATTATTATCATTTATAATGTTTATCACTTTTACATGATGACTTGAAAATTACTAACTCTAGAAAATGGATCCTATTCTAGAATGATACAACTTTTACACTTCTGGCATACCATCACAAAACATTATGAAGCATAATGAAATACCACTAATACGCTATCAGGAAAAAAATCAATTATAAATTTTTCTCTTTTTGGATTTAATGGCTCAACATACCCATAACCTCGATCAGAAAATTATCTTCTATAAACTAGTGTACCTCTTCCCATACTTCATGAGGATTGTGAGCATAGACATGAAGAAAAAATAAATCAGCCACACAGAGCCAAATCATGAGCTCCACCAACAAAATCATGGCCACCAAAATTTAGTTGTCCTTTCGATGATGCCAAACATACTACCAGTCGGCCAAAAGAGGTTCGATTTATCTTTCCATGAAAGAAATCAATGAACTTTACACACCAAAATCCTAGAGAAAAATTGTCAAAGATCCATGAACACTACTGACACACAAATTCAAAATAGGACCCAACACTATGGTCATACTCGATGGCCTTTGCAAGATGGCATTGCTTAGGAAGCAATGAAATTGTTCACTGAAATATGGCAAAAAGGAATCATACCCAAAGTAGTTGTATACATAGCCATGTTGGAAGTGTTTGTAGGGAAGCACAACAAAAACAACTTACTCTTCACAAGAACCTAGAACCTTTTCAATGAACTTGTAGGAGTCTTGACCCTGGATAAATATAAAGTTCTATGATTTCATAATTGTGTAGAAACAACGATGGCTGGTTGAATTCATTTCCCATAAGTATGATGTGAGCACATTGAAGTTGTGGAGGATCAAATTTGGTAAAACCCAATCAAAGCCTCTAAGTATTGTCACACCGATCTGATAAGCTATTTCACTTTTATGTGAGCAATTAAATTAAATTAAATTACAACTCATCAATTTGATCTCTACCAACACTGATTCAAAATAACTTACAACTTAATAGACACTTAGTTACAAAATAGACTTGATGACTTTGGATGTCACTTGTCTCACCATGCTTTTGATGCACTTTCCTCCACCTTATCTCGGTCTCTAACCAAAACTTGTATTGACAACACTTTATCTACATTCACCAAAATGTTCTTCATATGAATTAGCACTTTGAATCCGACCTTCCATGAGAGCCTTCACCAATTCCTTCTCATCTGATACTGAACATGGAGATGGAAATGGTGATAGCAAACCTATGTCCAAATGTTCTCTTTTCAGATACTATGAAAAGTTATAAGCCACAACCCAATATTTGAAGCGCTCTGATATCATATTGAATTTTAGAGTGCACACAAAAATATGATTCAATTTCTTAATCCATTGAATACATATTACACATTTATATAGGATTTTAATCTCTTATATTTTTGGAGCCACTCCCTAATAGTATGAGTTGTTCTAACAATTCATACACCGTAACCTCTCGTACAAGTAATAATATATATTATCCTATAATATTCTAACAAACCCCACTAATAGTATTATATTTTAACAATAATATTAAGTTGTTTATCAATAACTTTATAGCTAACCTAAACATCTATGTGAACACTAATTACCAACAAGCATTGCATGATGGGAAATACTTACTCATTGATGAAAGGTGGAGTCAAACACAAGTTGAAAGGTTTGAATAAAGGAGGAAAGGTATGTAATAACATTGAAAAATTATTGGTTAATGGAATTAGACAATTAGTTAAAAGGGATGAAGGTAGGAGGATGATTTTCTAATGCAATTGGAAGCAATCGAAAGGGAGTGGAATGAGAAAAATTTAGTAAAAAAAAGGTTGTAGCTGAAGGTAATGAGGTAATTTTTTATTTTTATGCTTCTCATGATGAGAATAATGATGTCGTTGTAGTTGTAGATGTGTTGGAGATAGGTTAGAGTGATGAGAAAGATGTGAATTTCAAGTTGGAGTTTATTGATGAATCCTTGTTTGAGAATGATGAAGGTGAATATTACTTGATAGAAGAACTCGATTACTCACTGAAGAAGGTGGATGATGAGTCACAAGATTATTATTCTAACATTTTTTTGGGTGTAGAAATCAGTTTGTAGAAGTAGGGTGTCCTTCTAAAGGCACCAACAGAGTGACAAGTTGGATTGAAGACACAAAAAAAGAGGAAGATGAAGGAGATATAGTATCAATAAAGGTAATACAAGACACATGTTGTGTTGAGGAAGAAGGTATGAATACCATTGATTTGTTTCATTTTGATAAAGAAAATTGGTGAGAGGTAGAGCTTGATAATTCATATTTCATGGGCATAAGAAAAGAAGGATGAAAGGGAATACTAATGTGAAGGTGCAATATGAGAGGAATAGAAAATTTCCTATGAACAAGGAGCAAAGGTGGCTCTGAGATAGAAAAAGAGTATACAAATGTTTATGAATCACACTCATGAAACATTTTCAAATTACCCCAGGTGTTTGATGCAAGAGCATCCGAGGTGAAGAGAAATCTTGCATCAAAAAAACAAATCTAAGTTATTTATTTTCAATAAGCGCTAGATTGGATGGAATTAATTGAGTGTGGTGGTCCATAGAGTTTGGGTTTTATAGTAAGACAAATGAAGGAGGAAAAGCTTCATCATTCGATGTTGGTCAAAAATCATATCAGAGTGACTTGGAGATTTAAGAGGAACCTTGTGTAAGGTCCCTTCAACATGGAAATAGAGCCAGGAGATAACAAGAGTCAACATCAATCAAGGTTTGTCATCGGATTGGTAGGTGGATTTGGCAAGATGAAGTATTGAGTCCCATCAAAACTCTGACAAGGTGTCGTTGGTGTGTCATGTTGGAAAGACATATCGGTTTTGATGGAATGTCAAAGTGAGTCCCCTTGAAATCTTGATAATAATTTCACTACAGGGACATATAATTATCAATGTGACATAATATCGAGTCCCTTCGACACACAGATAAGATGGGACTGAACAGAGTGATGATAAAGGTGAAAAATGACATCAGAAGTGATAGGTGGAGAAAGCCCGACAACCCGCTAGTATTTTTTGGGCCCATATCCTTTATTGACGATATAGCGGGGAACGGTGTAGATTCAAAGGCAAGGATCTAATGGCTATGATTTTAGAGATGACACATAAGAAGTGGGACCACTCAATCAAGTCTGCAAGAATTATCGGCATGATATTCTTGTTTCAGTGAGAGGACTTGAGGATTTCATTCAAAATTTCAATGAATATTCATCGATAGAAAATTTCCATATCCAATTGAAAGGATTTGAATTCCCCTCAACATTGTGATGGTGGTGGATGGATGTGAACATGACTATACTGATAGTGATGGATGTAAATAGATAGATGAAAATGTGTGGCATAATATTCTTTGTTGATTTCACATCATTGTTTTGAATCAACGTGATCATTTTCCAAATGATTCAAACATGAAGCCAATGAATATGATTCCCTGGTGTGAATGAATAAGAATTGCAGTCACTGATAACCATGTAACTATCTGGGAGATCTAGATGTTCATTGTATGATGAGGTGGTACTAAGACAACTCAAGGAAAAAAATGTTGAGAGATTAAACCAACCTAAAGGAGGAGTATAGTATATAGATAGAGACAAGCAAGAGATGGTAGAGTAGCATGTAGTTCTAAGATATGAGATTGTAGAGAAAAAATTGACGTCTTTGATCTGCATTCTTGACTGATTTGTTTGTAATCAAACAATTTGTGTAATACTATAATCTATTTTTCAATTCTAGTAATAAATAAATTTATTTGTTTCTTCTTTCATGTTGGTTGTATTATCTATATTGTTGATTCAATAAGGGGAGTACCCTTCATAAAATATCAACATCGAATACAATAGGGCTCATTGCTAGAGGGCTCACTACCCAAAAGAAAGAAAGGCTCACTACCAAATGCTCAATGTAAGAAAAGAAAAAAAGATAGAGAAGAATGTTATAGTGAGAAAACCATCTCAATGAAACAAGAGAATCCACCACAATATCACTAACACCTCTGTAGTCTCTTTAAAGAATTGTAGACATCTTGTTCTCACTGCATTTAGTGATCTAACACATGAAATCTTGCACTACAATTCTCCAATTTGCGCCTCACTACACTGCAAAAAACATCATTCACATCTATCTTGTCTACCTCATCATCCCTTAACATCTCAACTCATATTTATACCATCTTCAACCTAGAAACCATTATCCAAGGTTGGCTATGCACAAAAACCATGCAAATTCAAATTAGGTCAGCACCAAAACACTTATGTGGTGGATAGAAGTGAAAGAGGACCACACCATACCTTATCTAGTACCCAAATCTATAACATCATGCTACAACATGCTTCCACAAACAATAAAAATCCACTACAATTACTATAAACACCAAGGTCAGTTATTACCTATGTAAACACCATTAAAATTTTAAGTATATGCTTCCTTTGATCCAATTGTAGACAACAAATGTCACCTGAACATGATCTAGAATATTCCACAAACACCCTGAAACCAAAAAAAATCCTTCACAACTTTTAGCTAAAGAATATACACACCCAATACACTCAAACAACTCTATCATACACTATAACTCAAGAAACTAAATTTTGAAGCACCAAACCTCAAACCACTTCAACTAAAAAGAGATACCAACACTATAAACACACCTTTAGATCCACAAGACCTGAAACCACTCTGCAAAGAAACACAAAGAAATACATTTCTCCTAGACACCTTTGCAATACATAATTCACATACTGATGAACACAACTTCCTCTACATAGCAATCTAGCATACCAAATTATGAATACAATACCTTTGATCAACATATGTAAAATGCATAGGTAGATCTTTAACATAGAAGAAATGCAGAAAAACCACTCTATAACCTAGAATAACATTGCAACTCACTGTTCCCTCTTTTTATCAAATTTTCTCAAAAGCACTTGGAAACCAAGAACCAAAGACACATCCTCGTCATCTTCAGTAATTCTAGAACCTATTGCAATCTAGCAACTCAACCACACATCCATAGATAGAATCTTATCAAAGAAACACTAGAGTTTGACACCAATAGCTTACTAATGACAACATAATACAACTAGTCAAAGCTCATCAACTTAATCAATTATCACACAAGCTTGTTGACATCAATGAAAACACCAATCTACTCATTCTTGCAAAAATCTCCCCTTTTTTCATTGATGGCAACACATGATGTGAAAAACCATCAACAAGAAACACAATATCTTTGCTCCATACCTATTTCCTTTTCTCTTTCACATTACTCACTCTCCCCCTTTCAACTTATCTTTTTCACATTATTCTCTCCCCCTTAATTGTCTTCTTTTTTACATGAATCTCTCTCCCTTTGACATCAATAAAAGGAAAAAAATTGTATTACTTGAGTTTATCCTTTAACATCAATCAACCTTCTCTACAACTATCTTTCCTTTACTACTTAGTATACTCCCCCTTAGGACCACACTCCACACTACACTTATCAACAACCATTACATAATGACTACACTCACTCTCTAAGTACAACAACTAATAATGTCACTAATCCCCTTGAGAGGTAGCTACCAACCATTAGTCCATACCAAGGAATGAATCTTGAAATCCATTGGATTGATGCATCTATAATTAGGGCTAAAATATTAAAGGTTAATGCAATAAAACATATAAATCAAACCCTAATAAACAATGAAGCACAAATGAGCATAAAGACATAAAGCATAAAGCAATATTACCAAATCTTCATCCCACCATTGATTCATCTCCATTGCACTTCTCCATTTTGCTTGAATATGATAATTTCCCTCAGATTTGAGTGTGCAATAATAAGCCTATGACAAGTGATTAGAAAAATATTGAAGATTATTGTCTCACAATAGCAGCATATACTTGCATAATATGTGTAGATAATGAAAATGACAAGGGTAAGGTCTTTTATAGAAAAGACAAATTTGAATGAATGGTTGAGTTTGGATGCCAATAAGATGTCTTAATCAATGGCCAAGATTGAAAGTTGTAGCATGAAATAAGGTTAGGGCTAAATTAGGGAAAATGATAAGGATGAAGGGTTGAGATTAAATTATGAGATAATTCAATCAAGGTCTAAGATTAAATGAGATGTCAAGAGATAAGATTTGATGTGGAAGATAAGATTGGCATGGATAAAGAGGTGATAGGAGAAATTAAATAATAAAAATTATTTAATTTAGGTGGCCAATGAATAATTAAATAATTAAAATAATTATTTAATTATAGAGGAATGTGACAAAAGGAATCATTTTGAATTAAATAATGATTTAATTCAAAATTCAAGAGAGTGGACCAAATTAAATAAATAAAATTTATTTAATTTAGGAGAGAAAAGGTTGATGAATAATTAAATAATTCAAAATAATTATTTAGTTATAGTGGAAAGTGGATAAAAATTAAATAAACAAGAATTTATTTAATTTTAGAAAGAAGAGGACTTAATTAGTGATGTAATTCAATAAATAAAATTTATTGAATTAATCAAGGAGGAATAAAGATAAAAAAATGAATTAATTAAATAATTAAAATTATTTAATTAATAGAAGAATTATGACTTTAGAAAATAATTAAATAATTAAAATTATTTAATTATCAAAGACAATAGGGGAAATGATGGAGAATTTAGAAATCGCAAGCCTAAGACAATTTTTAGAGTCTACATTTTGCCCCTCTTTGATATAATGCAGTTTATCATGTTGTGTCAAAGAAATTCAGTCAAAAATATGCCCCAATGTGAATAGGATGAAGAAGGATGACTAGGATGGTTGTGGTATGCCCCCTCGAGAGAACATGCGGGTTCAAAGAACATGGGTGTGCTCTCAAAATGGATAAGACAAAACTAGATAAGTGGCATAGAATAAATCTTAGCATGGAGGATATGGATGTTAGTGGAGACAACTTTACAGATTCATATTTTGCTAGACAAGACTCTACACTAATCATCATTGGGCGGTAAAATGACACAAATGGACAAAAAACACCACAATATGACATAGACCAAGGTGTGCAAGGTCATCCACTTGCAAACAAACAGTCGCAGACAAGGACTATCTTAAGTCATACTAAGGGCCAAGTTGCCCTAGTCTTTTTGTCAAGAGAATCCATAGACAACAGTCAAAGAAAACAAAATAGGTCATGAGACATCATTGCACCTCTAAATCCTTCATGGGACATCCTTGAGGTAGCTAGTAACATGACCAAAAAGTAAAAGAACAAAAATATAAAACAAAATATACCAAAAAAAATAATTGCCATTTAGTTGTGTTTTCCACTGTTTATTTGTCAAAGATTGATTGCATGATAGTTTGACATGTTGAAAATTTGGATGGTTTTGACGGGTTGCCAATTTGATGGTGTTGTCGGTTGGACGGTACCTATCGTTAGGAAGGACACATCCTGAGAAGGCAAATGACATTTTGATGAGGTCCAAGTCCAAGAAGGACACATCTTGGAGGGGACCAAATAGTGATGAGATTGACATTGCTTTGACAATTTGATTGATTTTGACTGTATTACCGATTGGACTATGTTGTCTAGTTTGGACTTAATGACCAGTTGGACTATGTTTTCTATTGTCTTATGTCTAAGTTTGATTGTGTCTGACTTATTTGACAAGACAAGATGAATCCTAACGAGCTAACCTAATGCCTTGGGGGCACATCGACATACGACCTTGCCTACATTGAGTCACAGAGGCAACGTAGTTCGATGATGACATGGACTGACTGACTTGACTAACTTGACTCTGTTTTGGGTTTTTCAAGGTTATTTGGATGTTTTTTTGTTTTGACATGTTTCAATTTTTTCAGATTTTGAAGTTTTGTAATATTTTTGTATTTTTTCAAGACATTTTATGATTTTTATGGCATTTTGATGTTTTATGAGGATCGTGAAAAATGCATGTGACTAATGCCTACAAGAAAGCAAGAATGCATGCACAATAATCCCGAGACAAGCATGATCTTGCCTCTAGTCAAGCTGAATACCAATTGACATGTGATGATTATGATGATGATGACATTGTTTGACGTGGGAAGGACACATCCTGAAACAATGTGAAGATGACGATTATGTGACTAAAGGATCAAGGTTTGCAGTAGGTCTAGGAACAAAGCCAAGGAATGTTTTGGATGATGAACTAGGTTGCATAGCAAGATTGTTAGTATTAGGATTGTTTCATTTGGAATGACTTCATTAGGACTAGATGGGATGATGGAGGATATTTAGACCATTGACAAGGGAAAACAAGATAGGTGATAGGTATAAAAGGAAGATGGATGGCTATGGGACGCATGAGATTGGGGGAATTGTCATATGATCTTCAAGGGCTATGTTGCATAGGGATAATGAGGCTATGAAAGTAAGGAAATTATATTTCTTGAATAGGGTATGGTCAAAGGGACAGAAATGTCAAAAGTTTTTCCAAAGCATGATTTATGTTTGTACCTCAGTCACTGTCAAGATCAGTGGATGGAAATGTCAAGGCTTAGATGGATAGATGGAAATGTCATAAGCAAATTTCATAGGAAAGGCATGAGAGATGAGATGACTTTCCCCCAAGTGTAGTGGTCTTCATAGATATTTTATTTTACACATGATGAATGTTTGCCAGGATTTCATCATGGTACTTATCCAAAGTGCCATAAGAATGGTTTTCACTATTGGACAAAAAAATTCTCTTTACTATTTTTTTTTACCTCTTTTGACTTTTTGTGATTTTTTTTATGTCACCAGGATGTCTATTTGCTAGGTTTTCATAAAGGTGATTTTTTTTTTTTTTTTCAATCTTTTTGTATTTTGAAATTCTTAGCCAAGCTCTCTGATTATTCTAAAGTTGTTGTTGGTACCGACGTAGATATGGGTGCCATGATATGCCAATAATGATCTTTTTGAAGTAGTTGCCTTGTCAGGATCATAGTGCTTGCATACAACTGATTGATGTCATTGTGATCCTTTTTGATACTAGATCTGGCCTTATCAAAATATGCACATCGCAATAGAGTGTCATGAGAATCCTTATGAAAAAGAGTTGCTGCCAAGATGTGATGGATTTGTGACATGGGATTTTTGGACTTTAGGTGAGATGTAGGATTATGACAGATGGTGGTAGGAATGGAAGGATTGTTTGGATGTTTGGATGAATCACTTGTTATTTTCCAAACTTTAAGTGTTGTATGGTGGAGTTTGGAATTTTGATTAGGATAATGTTTGGAACCAACACTTTTTGATGCCTTGCTTGATGACCATTTCAAAGGAGGTGGACATTTATTATATGTCAGAGTCCTCTTGTCTTGTGGGTACACATTTTGATTGACTTTTTAATTTATAATATTTCATTTTCTTGATCCATTTGTCTTTGGGATCCATTTTAACTCTATTTGTCCACTTGTTTTTTTGTTTGATTCAATGGCCTTTGACATTTGATTTTGGACTTTAGACTTGTAAGACTTTTTTTTTTGTTGGTTCCAAATGGAAGGTTTATTTATGCTAGAATGACGTTGTATGGTGTGGATGGAAGGAGTGTTGGCAACAACCTTATGACAAGGATTACTCATGACATCCATTTCAATGTTTGTATTAGATAAATTTTCCCCAATATCGAGGAGGTATCATTAACATCATTAGATCTGCCAATTGAGGAATAGCCAAGACCTTGATGTCTGTAATTTTATTGAAGCTATACGGGTTCTAGAATTCATTTTTCATGTAGGCCTAGTCCTTTTTCCTTGATAATGCATGTTCTGACATATTCTATTTGCGATGGGGTACTTGTCATTTTGGAAGCAAGATGCCAACCCATCATTATTTAGTCGGAAACCCTTACTCTAAATTTTCTCATCTATAAGAAATCCTGCTCTGACAAATATAGGCGACCCTAGTTGATAAGATGTCATAGCTTCATTGAAATGTTGGCTAGAGACTTGATTATCATCTATGGTCTGATTTTGTTGGTGCTTCCAAGTTGATGTCAAAACCATCTTCATGGTCATTGTCATAGAGCCCACTGAATTCAGTTATATCTTTCTCATTTGCAAATATGTCTAGAATAGTAGCCTCTTGTTCTATAGGAAGATCATCTATGTGTCCCATGGAGGCAAGTGTCTCATTTTTTGGAAGTGTCAATATTTGGAGCTTGGAGAGGGTCGTCTTCAATGTTTTAATCATGAATGGCATAAAGGTCAAGCAGTTGATCATGTTGGACCTGTTCAATAGTAGTGTCTTGATTAAACATGGGGTTGTCTTGGACGACATGATTGGAAATATGATCTTGACCGAGGATAGGTTCATCCTAGATAACATAGTTGTGAATGTAATTTTGACCAAAGATGGGTGTATTTTGTATGTCATGATTGTCTAGGAGGACTTCTTGAATGTACTTAAGGATGGGGTCATGGGATGGACAAATTTGATCTTGACATGAAGGGGGAGTTACGGTGTCATGATTTGGACTTTATTTTTGGCATGTATCTTCAAGTTTATTAAATTGGATGTGACTTCAGAGACCATGACTAGATGTTCTTTCATGACTAAAATTATGTTGATATAGAGTGTCTTGGAATGGATTGGTGTATGATGGACTAGGATAGGATGTGGATACTTGGAAAGGGTTAGTGTATGAAGGACTGGGATTGGATGTGGATAAAGGACTAGGATAGGACATGTATGAAAGACTATGACATGATGAAGGACTAGAATAGGACATGGAGGCTTGGAATGGATTGATGGATGGTTTATTTCCCTTGTCAAGGCTAGAATAAGGGTGATGATTGGAAGGTTGTTGTGTATAAATGGTATGAATTGAGTTAAGTGACTCTTGGTAGTTAGGGTAGAGGGATGGATGATTAAGACCTGTGGATTGTTGGTAAGATAGATAAATGGATAGAGGACTAGTGGTTATGTGTTGTTGGTAGGAAGGGCATGTGGGTGGTTGACCATGGTCTGAGTCGAATTTGCATCT
>CM021100.1:277474926-277602568 GCA_007115665.2 Sequoiadendron giganteum | reverse complement strand
AGTACTTAGGTCGTCATTGGTCTAACACATACCACTAACGCTTGTACTCACTTTCAACATTCAATAAAGCTCAATGATGACAAAAAGCACAAAAGTACTATTAAAATGACAATGGTTTTGCATATAGTTGCATGATAAAATTAGATTGCATTCATCATAATTCATTATATGCAGAGTATTTGTTGCATAAAGGGTTTCAATCAATGATTATCTTATCTACAAATAGGACTGAGTATACTTGATATAAATCAAAAATCATCAACAACATGTAGAAGTCATCATCTCATCATTAAGTTTCATCATTCATCATTCATACATTTCTACATCAAATAAATTATGAATTAAATTGTACCATAAGTACATCATGTTCATTTTACCATAAAAACATTCATTACATTATCATCCATCAACATTATATGCATTTGATCACTTTTTAAACCCATACATCATTTGTCACCCATATATTTTATCACATTTAAAATAAATGCAAGTCATGTCATTATTATTATTACATCATTCATCCATTATCATTCATCATAAGATCATCATTTTTATCATTATCACATTTAAAATAAAAAGCATTTATCCATCCATCCATACATCTTTATCACATTTAAATATTCATTAATATATCGATCCTCATTTAGAGATTCATACATCACATCATACATCCATGTATCATATATTCTACGAATGCATTTATCATAGAATCATTACACAAAATAAAAGCATTACATCATCACATTTGAAATAAAATCATTCATATAGAACATCACATAATAAATGCATCCATCACATAGAAATCATAAACCATCATAAAATCACATCAACTACATCTCATATATATATATATATATATATATATATATATATATATATATATCATCAGTGTCAAGTATACAATGAAGTCTGAAAATAGAGATACATCATCAAAAATGAGGTACATCGTAATATACATCATGTCTCAAAAAGAAGAATCTCAATAGCATCTACGATCTGCTACTACCAGAATGTGCGGGCCCAACAGGACCAGTACCACCACCACCCCCAGAAGAACCAAGATCTCTGGGATCTCTATGCAGAGGTTGTGTCACCCCCTCACTCACTATCTGTGTATGCATCCACCTAGATCTCGACAGGGCATAGCTAACTCTATGATCAACAGGCACTGCATCATGATATCTGCCTCTATAAAACTCTTCTTCTCGGCCAGCCCGCAAAACCTCTCTCATGTAGTATCCCACTGAGGTACCATCAGCCACTCTCTGTAGGGTATTCGTTGTCTATTGTGCCCTCTTGGCAATCTGACGAGCACTGTCTCACTCGGTTGTCAAAGTGGCCACTTGAGTCTGCATAGCGGCCAATTGTCCCTAAACCTATGCTAAAGCTTGAGCATGAGCCTAAGACTAGGCCTGCATCTGAGTCTAAGTCTGAACGAGAAAACCCCGAGCCTATACCAACTTCCCCTTCAATGTCTAGACCTATGTCTGCAGACCTGCAATCTATCTCTAATAGTCCACTGGTGGTACTGTCAATGCTCACCTCTTGCGAGGCCTACTGGATGACGGACCAGTACTAGCTGGCCCTACCCCTCTATCACCTCCACTCCCACCATTGTTATCATTGTTGCTGCTGTCATCACCACCCCTCTCCATGCTACTGTCTGACGGAGTACCACCCTCACTATTTGCGGAACCCTCCACCACAGAGACTGTTGCCTCCAATTCTCTAACTTACCCATCCGAGCCTAGGTAAGCCAACCTTTGTATCTGAACACATAGGGTGTGCTTTCTAGTCTGTCTGCCATTGGAAATGGCCGAGCAATAGAGAAATGCTCCCATGCCCACACCTGTAATAGGGTCATCCTTGTTGATAGGCTACATGCCCCTAGGTACACAACTAAGTGAAGATCATGATAAAGATCTGCCAACATGCACATCCCCCACACATATCTAGTACTATGTACCATCATTCTCTCTAAGGTCCTGCCCCAACCAACGAGGAATCCCTTTGATCTATGATCAGGGCAAATGAAACCTCCAATAAATCTAGCAAGCATTGCCGGTAGTGTCACATATGAATCGGTGATCCTCCTCCATCGGATGCTCAGACCCTCAATATCCTGATCCTGGAATACTCTACGAAGAGCATCTCTCCCACCAACCCCATGAGAATCATACGCTATGATCTCCCCCATAAACAAAATGCACAAAATATGCAACACATCCTTGGGTGTGACCATCATCTCGCTAGTGCGTAAATGAAAAGTGTTGTGGTCGCTATGCCACCTCTCAGCCAAAGCAGTCAACAAACCCTGATTAATCCTAATCTAGGGCATATCAAGCAAACTAGTTAAGTCGTATCAGCCTATAACCTGAATCTCATTTGGTGTCAGATGAGGTATCAAGTTTGTCATCCAAGGAAACCTCTCTCGCATCTGGAGAGTACCCAACTCCTCCTATCATCACAATAAAAAATCTACAATCAACGCACTATGTCTAGAAATCAAAAGTCATTCTACTATCAAGTCTATTCCAAAAAAAAATTGGTATGAATTTTTGATCAAAATTCATGGGAAAACATCATCAAACCTCACCTATCATGAGGTTCATCAAACATTATCTAATCTCGCCTATCATGAGATTTATGAGATATGAATCATTTCCTCACCTATCATGAGGATCATCAAAAATAGGATTTCTTCTCTCCTATCATGAGAATTTAGTCTTATTTAAATCATCAAACTCCAACATTAAGAATTTGGATTATCAATCATACCAATCCGAAGAATGGACATGATCAGAATTGACAAAATCAAGGTTACCTAAGTCAAAATCTTCAATTCTGACATGAAAGTGCTAAATCAGGCACCTGAAGTGCTAAATCCCAAAAGTGCTACTTTGTCAATCAAAAGCACTAAATCAGGCACCCAAGGCGCTAAATCTCGAAAGTGCTACTTCAACACTCTGATGCACTATAATAGACATCTGAAGCGCTATTCTACTCTAAGCATTGTTTTACCACATCAAAGTGCTAAAATAGTTTGTCAAAGTGTCGCTTTAGCAGAAGCGCTAGAACAAACCATAAAAGTGCTAATCAACCAAATCAAAGCACTAAAACTTTCAAAGCGCTAAAATTTGGCATCATAACACTAAAATTAACTACCTAAGCACTATATCATCGAAAGCACTACATTATCCTATGGAAGCGTTAGAGAATTTAACGCCAGCACTAAAACTCATAGCGCTAATCTACCTACTAAATGTGCTACAACGGAGTAAAAGCGCTACAGTGCGACTTGAAAGTGCTAAAATAGGAAAAAATATGCATAAAGCTATAAAATGCAAAAAAAATATAATTTCACAAAAAATGAGGAGGATAAGGGGTACATATTGGAGGTCCATACGCAACCGGTCATCGGTGACGTCAAACGTGCTCGAAACGGTGAGTGTGGTAAGGGATTGGCATCCTATTCCAGCTGGCTGAAATGTCTCTATCACAAGGATTTTTCAAACTCAAAAGTGCAAATGACTTTGAAAATGACCTTTTGGACTATTTATAACTTTTTAAAAGGAATTTTTGAGGGTTTTTATTATATTTTGATTAATTTTATCCATGAAATTAATTGAAATTCATCTACAGGCTATATTTCTTCATCATTTGTTGGGAGATAAATTATTTCATCATAAAATCATCAGAAAATCATAAAATTTTGAAAAATTTTAAAAATCATCAAATCATTAATTTATCTCCCGTGGGGGCATATTAGCAACAATCATCTGAAAATCAATGCATGGGGCATGTCTGGGGCATATGGATTTTTTATTTTTTTATCATCGATCCTAGCAGTAGCAGCAAAATTTTCTTCGAAGCAATGCGTAAACACGTCACTTCGAAGAGGGGCAAAATGTATACACCTAAAATTGGTCTAGAGAATCCGATTAATTAAATACAAATTATTTGATTAATTATCCTAATTTCCTCTACTATTTGAATAAATAGAAATATTTATTTATATAGTTCACGTTCACATTCACATTTAAATTCTTCTAATATCTCATCTTAATTAAATAAACAAAATTAAATACTTTGTTTGATTTAATTATCATATCCCTATTTTATTCTATCACATCAATCTGAAATTATTTAAATAAAGATTAAACACTTTATTGATTAATTGCCATATTCTTTTGTTTAATTTAATAAACAACTTTTGTAGTTCATTTTATTAAATTATTTATCCCTCTTTTGCTAATTTAAATAAATCAAAATATTTGAATAAAATCATAAAGAATATTCCATCTATATTTCCTCAAAATCAAATTAGATATCCTATGTCTAATTTATGTCTAAAATATGTCAAAATTAATGCTTTGAAACTTCAGGGGAAGTTTTGGAGATAAATTGGAGACAAATTCCATATTCTTCTCTCAATCCTCCTCCATTAATCCTTCCTCTTCTCTTACCTGGTGTTTTCATGGGTAGAGACAATCACCAAAATTCTCTCAATATCCTCCATCTTTCACCATTCAATCCTCCAGATTGAATCTAAGCTTCTCAATGCTATCCCTATGCATTTCTATAGCTAGAAATTCTATAAATAAAGCCTCATTGAACCAAGAAAAGGATCCCAATAATCTAACTTATGCACTCTTACCCTGCAAAAATTCAACATCAAGCATCAAGCATTCAACATCCAAGCATCAAGCAATCAAGCCTTCATATCATGGCTGCCTCCTGTAGCTCTTCATTTGTCCATTTTCATGTTTAATCATTTAGAAATCATCATATAGGATTAGTTTCCTATATGTAGCATCCATCTCGTTCTTTGAATTGTCATTTTAACAATCATAGTGCACTCACAATATGAGAGCCACGGTGATTTAATAAATCTTTGGAGATAGAGAACAATATGTCACTTTCAGTAGATTATTGCTTTGAATTGATTCAATTTGATTTGGCTTTGATATAATGTCGTATTAAGAAGTGTTTTGTGCTTTACACCTTATTCACCACTTACAAGATGCAATCTATCTTAACCATGCAAATGTAACTATGCAATGTTGCCATCTAATTTATTGTACTTAGTATCATCATTGAGCTTATTAAAATGTTGGAAGTTAGTACAAACATCGATGGTATGATTAGACCATGATGACGTAAGAACAACTTCCATACAATTTCTATTGAGTTTGATGTTGCAAGATAAAAAAAGCATCTAGGTAAAATTGGACCAAGATGACCTAAGCATTACTTGCATAAACAGACAAGAGTTAATCATTTTCCTATGCAATTCAGAATGTCATCAATGATACTGTTTAGAGCATGTCTTATGAAAATTTGCACAGTAATAATGAGTGAATCACAAACAACAGACAAATAAAATATCATTCTCCTTCCTAGCCCCTTTATTTCATGACATCATCGAAGTACTCCAAAGAAATGATAACAACAATCAAGATACAACAACTAAGCATGCGTGCTAACATGATCCAACCCTAATTCAGAATATGATCATCCAATAAGATTCAATTTTTTTGTTTTTATGTTGATTTAGATGGTTGATTGTTTGACTAATTGATGTTCGATGTTTTGTTTGGTGTTTAGGGTGATTTTCCATTTTCACTAGGTTTCCTTGCTATTTGTTGTCTCTTGGTTTAAGCTCAATGTTTATTTTCCCCTAGTGAGTTCAGAATTTTTCCCCCAGTCTATGGAAGACACAACCAATTTATTGATGAAAGCATATGATTTATTGATTTTGTTTTGAAAAATATTTGGATTTTTTTGGATTTTGATGTTTTCTGGTTTTTATGGATTTTGATATTTTTCTGATTTTTCTTATTTTTTAGGACATTTAAGATGAACTAGGATGACCAATTGAAGACACAAGATCTCCCATGATATAAGAGAAGATGCATGATGGAGGATATGGTATGGAATATTTGGATGAAGTGAATAGGATAAAATGTATGATGTTCAAGAAGATCCTTAACCTTTTCAAAATCAAAGGTCAAAATGTAAGGAAAGAACATGGAGAGGATAATGACCATGAATGATAAGAGGAAAATGGAAGATAGTATATGGATATGAAGATGGATATGGAAGATAATAACTGCATGATAGGAGGATGGAGGAACGGTTTAAGCATCAAGTTTCATGACTAATATCCCTCGAATATGTGCTCTAATAGACCATGGGAATGGGAATTAGACTTATAAATGTTGGAATGATAGAAGAAGCTAAGGCCTAATGCAAAGCTTTGAATTAAAGGAGTAGAATGGGGGATGGATGTTGGCTAATGGACAGGAGGTTGGAAGGCTTGGTGATGGATAGATGGAAAGGATGGAAAGATTAACATTGGTGTACACCTTGAAGGGTGATGGAGTGATGGAGGAAAAGTGGATTTGGAAGGTGATAGGGTTTTAGATGGAATATGGGGAGAAGCTTTTGGATTAGAAAATTTGGATGCCAATTTTGATTTTATTGCTTCTATGAGACTTTTAGGAATCCACATGACTTTTGATTTTGATATTTTCTTTATGGGCCTTTGTGTCCTTTTAGATTTTTCTCTTTGATTTATGCACCTTTGTAGTCTTTGAAATTTTTCTTTTTTCTTTGTAGGCCTTTGCGGCCTTTGGATTTTCTTTTGAATTGATGGGCCTTTATGGCCTTTTGGATTTTTCTTTTGATTTTGGATCAATTTTTTTTTTTTTGCATGAATCTTCAAGGATACATGTTGATTTTAGTATGGAAGCTTTTGAAATTTGGCAACCAAATTTCCTCCAAGAGCATTGGGAAGGGTGGATTGAGATGAATTATATGGAGGTATAATGGATCAGTTAATGTAGGTAAAATTTTGAAAGGGCATTAAGGATGTGTGCCTTTTTTTTTTCTTGAGGAATAGGAGATGGAAAGATGTGGAACCCTAATATGGATGGAAAGGTTAATGAGATAGGGTTGGAATGATAAGGACCAAGGATAGATGGAAGGTTTGATGGACTGGGATAGGGACCTAGGATAGATGGAGGGTTGGATGGAGGTATATAACCAAGGCCATGAGAATATGTATTTTCTTGGGCATAAAGAAGTTCTAAGATATCTTGCTCATGAAGGACTAATCCTTTGCCTTTGTAATTCTTATTTTGACTGATTCATTTTTCAATGGGATGTGTATTGTTTGTGAAACAAGATGCGAGTCCATTTTGTGGAGGATATGATATGGATGAAAGGATAGGTGTTGGAAGTAAACCAGAGTCGATAAAGGTGGAAGATCCCAATTTATAGGTGTGTGTTTCATGGATAGCTTGAAGAGGTGTGATAGGATCTTATGGAAGATTGTGATTATGAGAGGAATTAGGACGGGTGATTGGATCTTGACATGATAAAGATAGGATACTTTGATCTTGAATAGGAAAAGAATTATTTGGTGGGATGGGAGAACTATCTTGTTGTTGGGATATGAATGAATCATGAGAGGGTGTGGAAGAAGGACTGGAAAGGATACTTTGTTCTTGAGATGGAAGAGGATCATCGTGGGTAAATAATTAAAGGAGGGGATCATTATAAGGTTCTTGTAAGCTGGGGTCTTGATCAAAGATTGGAAGGGTTTGTAGAATTTTGGTATCATGAGATGGAGTAGAAAGAATATTTTGATGGAGATGTGTAGATTGAAATGAATAATTGGATGTAGAGAATATGATAGAAGAATGTGGTTGGATGGAATCGTTATCTTGGGTGAAAGAATCAAGAGGTTCATTTTGAATTATGGGGGATGAAGATAAATGCATGAAATGATAAGATTGTTCAATGTTCTTCGTGTTTTCGAGCTTTGATTTGGGCTTCTCATTTAACCTTTTCAAAAATTCATAAACATTGAACTTGGTTGATGTATTTTTTGGTGGAGAAGATGTCATGTTCATATTTTTGTTGAAGGGGTAAGGATTTTTTGTTGAATATTTTTCATTTGATGAGTTAAAGCATACTTCTTAGTTGTTTCCCCTTGTATTTCCTTGATTTTCCCTTGTAGTGCTCTTATTTTTTGGGTAAGAGTACTAAGATCATTTAAGGGAGTTTTAATCTTTTCAAGATCTTCTTTGATGATCTTCGTATCATAGTCAGAGGGAAATTTGACAACTTGGTTTTCCAATAAAAGAAAGTATCTTTCTTTATTTCACTCTAAGATCTTGTCCATAGCTATGTGAAAATGTGGATCTTGTTCAACTTCTTTAAGTATTTCATCAGTTATTTCATCATTTGAACAATTTCCATGTGTACGAAGCCTATGAAAAGGATTTTCTTCCCTATCACCCATGTTGCAAAGTGGGTTCTCTCTTTCATCTTCTTCTCTTTGTTTTTGATACCTTGTGAAAATAGGCATATGTTTGAATCAAATTTTTTACCAAACATAGATCACAAATGGGAGTGAAATTTGTTGGATAATTGATGCCTTAGCCAAATAGGATGATCAATCTTATTGATGTGACTAAGGAATTTCTAATTTTTAGATTTGTTTCCTTGGATGAAGGATGATAGATCCTTTATGGAAGTTAAACTAAAAATTAGAAATTGATTTGAAATTGATGCATTTTAAGATGTTTTGATCTTAGTTTGAAAAAAATAATGATTTTTGCAAAAAGCCTAAAGTTTCAAAGTTTTTCCCTATTGCAACAACTGATTTGGATAGTTGGAATATTGTATTGTTGGTTGCGGAATGTAAGAATGATGAATCAGTTGACTATGTTTATGCCTTTGTGAAAGATATATTTGTTGATTATAAGCTTATGAATATAAAGGCTCTAAAGAAAAATCATTAGTATATCCTCTATCAAAGTCATGATATTTATGGATGAAAGTTTGATAGTCAAGCAAGACCTTCCTACTTTGGTACAAAAAGCATCTCCTTTTCAAGAGTTTCTTGTAGCTAAGTGGCCTCTTTGGTTTCTTGATTCTTTTTGCAAGGGATATCTTGACGAATTTTGATTTCCAATCCCTTAACATAAATGTCCCAGTTTGATTTGTCATATTTTTGTGTTTTCTAGATGATCTTATCTGAAATAATGTTTGGAGAACATAGCATGCAGTAGGAAGATAGTTTTTTTTAATTCCTAGAATCTAAAAAATAAGTGTGTGTTCTCTAAAACTATCATGGGTATTTGAAAAAAACAAACACTTCAAGTAGACTCACTCTTAATGGTCAAAAGGTCATTATAATCATCACAACCCACATCTTAAAATTGTGTAAACTCACAGATTCGTGTAACCCCCTAAAAGGCACCCATATTTTTGTCTTTTCTAGGCATGTACTCAAAGTTAGATTTCTCGATCCCTTGAGAAAATAGTCCTTGAAAAATATATGGTGAGTATCTTGGGGGAAGATTCTTCCCTCCCCTTGCAATGTGAGTATTATAATGTTTGGTTACTGACTTGGCTAGCTTCTACACTAAGGCTTGTAATAAGGGTTTTTCGTTCAATGCAGAAAATGATAAACTCCCTCAAGAGACCTCCCAACCTTTAGAACAAAGGTTTTGGGGATGGTTATATTTCACACTACCTTCGAGTGGATTTTCATCAACAAATTTCTTTTGGTTATAGTGGGTTGGAATCCTTGGCTTTAGGTGTTCCCACTTAGGTCACTCCTCTTGGGTGAGTACATTTTCCCACAAGAGTAGGCCTGCTAAAGGTTTTAACAAAGCATAAAGTGCATGAAATTAAAAGATTAGTTTGGAATTTTGATCACCCAGTTAAGGAGAGAGCATAGGACTATCACCATCCAATCACAAAAAACAATGTTCAATTTTAAAGCGTAAATGATGATTTTCTATTCTACGTGAAGATATTGCTTCACAAAAGACATGATGTTCATTTTAACCAAGATAGTAATGTATGATGACTACCCTAGGATTAGTGTATTTTAATCCAAATGGCTACCCTAGGATTGGTTCATTTTAATCCCAAAACAACAAAAAACAACCAATGGTTGTTGTCGCGTTGAATCTAGACAATTTCTTTTACAAATTACAAATGCACTAGAACAAAGGTCATATGCGCTACAGAAACAATCAAATGCACTAGAACAAAGATCATATGCATTATAGAAACAATCACATGTGTTATAGAATCAGTTAGATGTGCAATAGAATCAATCAAATGCACTATGAAATTAGTCAAATGCGCTATATAATCAATCAGATGTGCTAGAGAATAGGTCAGATGCGCTAGAACAGTCTTCAAATGCATTGCAGAATCAATTATATGTGTTGGAACAATCTTCAAATGTGGTAGAGAATCAATTATATGTGCTAGAACAGTCTCCGAGTGTACTAGAACGGGTGTTGTATGCGCTAATATGTATCTCTTGTCATGACCTGCTAGAAAACCTTCAATAAAATATTAAAAATGGGGCAAGAGCCCCACGATGGGTGCCAAAAATGTGTGTGAATATGTGGAATCAACAAACAAGTTAAACAACACACCAATGAAACATTGTATCAAAGAATCTAATTTTAAATTAAACAAACTTCAAACCTAGTTGATTCTTCAAAGCTATCCCATTGTTTTCTATCTCCAAGGATTCGTTTTAAGTTGCTTGCTCTTAGATTGTATAAGAAAAATCTCCATAGAATGACAACCTAGAGAATGAGATGATATGAAAAATTAATTCTTATGCTAAATGATATGAGATAAAGTTATGCTAAGATATGATGCTAAGATAATAAAACTATGATAATGAAACTAAGAACAAATTATGCAAGATATTCTACCATTATTACTTAAGCTAAGATGATGAAAGCTAAAATGTTGTTCTATGATTATGAAATCTAGGATATTAAAATGCTAAATGCTTGATTATTCAAGTATAATTCTCATGCTATGCAAACAGTTCCAAGATTTTCAAAGTGTCAAGAGGTTTTATTTATAGATTTTGGAGGAGAAAACTTAGTTGGCAAAGATCAACGGTTGAGATTCAGTCTGGTAAGATGAATGGTGTGAGATGGAGAAGTTGGAGAAAAATATGGAGGCTAGAGAGAAAGAAGGAAGATGTTTCCTTCCCACAAAAACATTTCACTCAAAAATAGAGACAACTTGCCATTTGCCATCTTTAGTTATGAGTTAGTTTTGGTGGTTGAAGATAATTCATCAATTAAATAATAAAATTATTTAATTTCATGTGACATGTGGATTTGGAGGCTTCTAATTAAATATATTGAAAAATATTTAATTATGTGTGGAAAGTGGATAAGAAGTTTCTAATTAAATATTGAAAATATTTAATTAGTTGTGAAATGGCTTTTTTAGAAGATTTAAAGATGATTTTATGATTTGGAAAAGGAAGAATAAAGCAATGGGATTTTTAAATTAAATAAATTGCGAAACTTATTTAATTAATTAAGAAGAAATGGAAAATTGATAATAATTAAATAAACTTATTTATTTAATTAGAATAGAAGAATTAGGAAATGAACAATATAAATAAATAATTAAATTTATTTATATGTAGATTGAATTAGAAGATTAATTAAATAACTTGTATTTAATTAATTACTAGACTTATTATAATGTGGCCATTTTTTGGTTTATACAAAACATATTTGGTAAGATTTAAGATTGGTGATTATCACGATGAAGTTTTGTGTGATGTTATGTCTATGGATATCTATCACTGGTTACTGGGAAGACCTTGGTAGTTTGACAAGAAAGCATTATTGAATTTCAGAGTGAACACTAAAATATGATTCAATTTCTTAATCCATTCAACACATATTACACATTTATATAGGATTTTAATCTCCTATATTTTAGGAACCACTCCCTAATAATATGAGTTGTTCTAACAACTCATACACCTTAATTCTTCTACAACTAATAATATATATTATCCTATAATATTCTAACAAACCCCACTAACAATATTATATTCTAACAATAATATTAAGTTGTTTGTCAACAACTTTATAGCTAACCTAAACATCTATGTGAACACTAATTCCCAACACCCCCCCTTAGTGTGAACATGGGGAGAAATTAAATCACAATAATTGATGACCACACATAGCAGCTCACCAAACAATATAAGATAAAAGTAGGGACATACACATCTACTCATTTCAAGCAATAGTGGAACTAGCCTCACTACGCTTAGTGTAATTTCATCCAAGGATAGTGACAAACAATTCTACCCATGGAAGTGAGGATAGGGACTAACACATATACCCAAGGAAAAACAACAAGTTTGGATAGGTACAAACACATCTACCTAACATCAAGGTTATGAATAGGGACACACACATCTGCTCACAAAATTATGATTGGGGACACACACATCCAATCATAATCACCAACTTATGTGACTGGGGACAAACACTTCCAATCACTTATACCATCTTGTTAATGGGAGAAAACACATCCATTCACTAAAAATCAAGAAATGTGATTTGAGACATACACATCCAATCAGAACTTACAAAGATTGTTGCCACGTATGAAACCACCATTGTAGATCATTGCCACCATGAACACAAATTTTATGAGGTGGTTTTTTTTGTTAGAAATCAAGATCAGACATGCAAACCTAAACACCTTCCACAGAAGAGAAAAATAATGAAAAAGCAGAGCTTTGCATGAAATGTGCAAATTGATGTTACTCAGGAATTCAAAGATTACAGTGAGATGATTTTCTTTATAAAATAAAATTATGCAACCCTAATGTTGACCCAAAAACAACTCAACTAAATAAAGCTTACTTATTAATGAAGTAAACTAATTATTACCTAAGTAAAACCTAAGTAAATTTATGCAAGTGTAGTTAAATTTAATTACACTAACACCCCCCATAAGTGCAACTTAGGGAGACTAGATAAGCATGCACCTAAAACTAAGATGAATGCAAGAAAACATGAATGGGTCCCGGCAACAAGGCATGATCAGGTACCCATGTACAAATGCAATAATGAGGTAGAGAAGGAAAACCTAGTGGGACAACCCCCCCTACAATGCGATGGCTACTGCAAAGAAGCACTGGAAGAACACTATGGAGTAACACTAGAACCGCAATCCAAAAAGAAAGGAACAACCTGATGCCACGGAACACTCACAAAATAGGAACAACCCTGGAATCCATAAAGCAATAGTAGATGATATGATGATGACAGAATCTGGAAGCCGTGTATCTTGATGTCGATGCCAAAATAAGACTGAAACTCTTCCATGGGAATAAGTACCATAAAGACTCAGGAACATTAACCACAAATTTAGTGGCCCTCAAACTAAGATGGATCCGATATGAATCTAATATGTGTCAAGCTAAGACAAAATATGGCCAAAAAAAAATAAGAAACTAGATTATAACCCATGCAAGTTGTCATCAAAACAAGATGAAGATCAAAGTGCATGCACACTCTAATCATATTATTATGCAAGAAACCCCCCCCTGATGGAACTTTATATCAATTCATTTATTACAATACCCAATGATTGCAAAAGGAGAGAATTCTTAAACATGCATAAACAAAAAATAAAAATATATCCGATCTGTGTAGAGGATTGAACCATCTTTCCAATGCCGCAAGAATGGCAAAAAAAGGATCACCGAGTCAAAAGATATGCCCTTCGGTGTGACAAACACAAGTTATGAGTTCAAGGACCTAAAACATAAAACTAGAGAAAATTCATAGAAAAATACCTTCACCAATGGATCTATGTCATAATCAGCTTTCCAACGGTATCTCGTTTGAGAAAAAAGGACACTGTAAGAAAAAGTTACACCCGATTTTTTAAAAGTGCTCCAATTTGGCCAATAAAGCCTGTAGGCAGCCCAAGGGGCTAAAACATTTCGGCCCTTGGTCCTGTGCGCGACCAAGGGCTGGCATGTAGGGGGCTGGGGTGGAGCCCCTGGTCACCCATGTGATCAGATTGGGTGTTGAAGGGTCGGTCGGAGGCTGGGCACATAGCACCTGGTCCCCCATATGATCGGCGATTGCCTGCAAATTGCCCGCAGGGGCTGGCACTAGGATCGACGGTGGATTGGTGGAGCCACCGGTGGTGGTGGCTACTTGGTGGCCACCCGATGGCTACTCGATGGTGGACCCCTTTTGAACTGGAGGCTGAGGAACCAATGGGAATTTCTAATTTTTTTCTTGTTTTTCGTGAAAAAAACTACCTCGGAATGCATGCTAGGGAGGTCGTACGACCTCCCTGGAAAAAACATTTTGCCTTCTGAATCAACTTCACCAAAATCAATGAAACGAAGGGCAATATTAGGGTTTTGGGGTGCTACGAACATGATGGCGATGTCCATTTTGCTCCAAGATGCTCCGAAAAATAGGCTACCTCCAGAGCTTGCAAAAAATCACCGAGTTTGAAACCCTCATAGATTTCTTCAACAATGACCAAAATCAAAAAAATAAAAGTCATTCCTAACTTTTTCTAGCACTCTGAATCTAATGGTGAAGCCCAATATGATCCAAGATGCCGCATAGATGAACTCAAGGCATAAAATCTTTGAGGAACCCCGAACGAACTCTGCAATAATTTTCTCCAGAATTTGAGAAGGGGTTGCATGTCAAGGCTCTGATACCATGTTAGAAACCAAGATCAAACATCCAAACCTAAACACCTTGCACAGAAGAGAAAAACAATGAAAAAGAAGAGCTTTGCATGAAATGTGCAAATTGATATTATTCAGGAATTCAAAGATTACAATGAGATGATTTGCTTTATAAAATAAAAGTATGCGACCCTAATGTTGACCTAAAAAAAACTCAACCAAATAAAGCTTAATTATTAATTAAGTAAACTAATTATTACCTAATCCAAATCTAAGTAAAGTTATGCAAGTGTAATTAAATATTAATTACACTAACAATTGCTTCCACCTAGAAATTGATCTTGGCTTTAGTCATTTTGGTACAAGTGTTTTTGTCACTAAAAAAATTCTGCAACCCGGTCGCTAGTGACTCACGAGAGGTTGCTAAATGTTCTCCATTACCTCTTTCCTCCAATAAACTTTTTACTTAGAATTTTTTCATTTTGAAGCCCATTTCATCAGTTGTGAGGAAAGAATACATCCTCTCCTCTTGATGTGAACTTCTTACAAGGAGTGTCAGGTACCACTGATCATGCACTCCCATTAACATAATTTTTTATTATTATCATTTATAATGTTTATCACTTTTACATGATGACTTGAAAATTACTAACTCTAGAAAATGGATCCTATTCTAGAATGATACAACTTTTACACTTCTGGCATACCATCACAAAACATTATGAAGCATAATGAAATACCACTAATACGCTATCAGGAAAAAAATCAATTATAAATTTTTCTCTTTTTGGATTTAATGGCTCAACATACCCATAACCTCGATCAGAAAATTATCTTCTATAAACTAGTGTACCTCTTCCCATACTTCATGAGGATTGTGAGCATAGACATGAAGAAAAAATAAATCAGCCACACAGAGCCAAATCATGAGCTCCACCAACAAAATCATGGCCACCAAAATTTAGTTGTCCTTTCGATGATGCCAAACATACTACCAGTCGGCCAAAAGAGGTTCGATTTATCTTTCCATGAAAGAAATCAATGAACTTTACACACCAAAATCCTAGAGAAAAATTGTCAAAGATCCATGAACACTACTGACACACAAATTCAAAATAGGACCCAACACTATGGTCATACTCGATGGCCTTTGCAAGATGGCATTGCTTAGGAAGCAATGAAATTGTTCACTGAAATATGGCAAAAAGGAATCATACCCAAAGTAGTTGTATACATAGCCATGTTGGAAGTGTTTGTAGGGAAGCACAACAAAAACAACTTACTCTTCACAAGAACCTAGAACCTTTTCAATGAACTTGTAGGAGTCTTGACCCTGGATAAATATAAAGTTCTATGATTTCATAATTGTGTAGAAACAACGATGGCTGGTTGAATTCATTTCCCATAAGTATGATGTGAGCACATTGAAGTTGTGGAGGATCAAATTTGGTAAAACCCAATCAAAGCCTCTAAGTATTGTCACACCGATCTGATAAGCTATTTCACTTTTATGTGAGCAATTAAATTAAATTAAATTACAACTCATCAATTTGATCTCTACCAACACTGATTCAAAATAACTTACAACTTAATAGACACTTAGTTACAAAATAGACTTGATGACTTTGGATGTCACTTGTCTCACCATGCTTTTGATGCACTTTCCTCCACCTTATCTCGGTCTCTAACCAAAACTTGTATTGACAACACTTTATCTACATTCACCAAAATGTTCTTCATATGAATTAGCACTTTGAATCCGACCTTCCATGAGAGCCTTCACCAATTCCTTCTCATCTGATACTGAACATGGAGATGGAAATGGTGATAGCAAACCTATGTCCAAATGTTCTCTTTTCAGATACTATGAAAAGTTATAAGCCACAACCCAATATTTGAAGCGCTCTGATATCATATTGAATTTTAGAGTGCACACAAAAATATGATTCAATTTCTTAATCCATTGAATACATATTACACATTTATATAGGATTTTAATCTCTTATATTTTTGGAGCCACTCCCTAATAGTATGAGTTGTTCTAACAATTCATACACCGTAACCTCTCGTACAAGTAATAATATATATTATCCTATAATATTCTAACAAACCCCACTAATAGTATTATATTTTAACAATAATATTAAGTTGTTTATCAATAACTTTATAGCTAACCTAAACATCTATGTGAACACTAATTACCAACAAGCATTGCATGATGGGAAATACTTACTCATTGATGAAAGGTGGAGTCAAACACAAGTTGAAAGGTTTGAATAAAGGAGGAAAGGTATGTAATAACATTGAAAAATTATTGGTTAATGGAATTAGACAATTAGTTAAAAGGGATGAAGGTAGGAGGATGATTTTCTAATGCAATTGGAAGCAATCGAAAGGGAGTGGAATGAGAAAAATTTAGTAAAAAAAAGGTTGTAGCTGAAGGTAATGAGGTAA
This sequence comes from Sequoiadendron giganteum, assembly GCA_007115665.2. Taxonomy (NCBI): domain Eukaryota; kingdom Viridiplantae; phylum Streptophyta; class Pinopsida; order Cupressales; family Cupressaceae; genus Sequoiadendron; species Sequoiadendron giganteum. Next base: position 277,585,572 of record CM021100.1, on the reverse strand, counting down.
TTTTTTATTTTTATGCTTCTCATGATGAGAATAATGATGTCGTTGTAGTTGTAGATGTGTTGGAGATAGGTTAGAGTGATGAGAAAGATGTGAATTTCAAGTTGGAGTTTATTGATGAATCCTTGTTTGAGAATGATGAAGGTGAATATTACTTGATAGAAGAACTCGATTACTCACTGAAGAAGGTGGATGATGAGTCACAAGATTATTATTCTAACATTTTTTTGGGTGTAGAAATCAGTTTGTAGAAGTAGGGTGTCCTTCTAAAGGCACCAACAGAGTGACAAGTTGGATTGAAGACACAAAAAAAGAGGAAGATGAAGGAGATATAGTATCAATAAAGGTAATACAAGACACATGTTGTGTTGAGGAAGAAGGTATGAATACCATTGATTTGTTTCATTTTGATAAAGAAAATTGGTGAGAGGTAGAGCTTGATAATTCATATTTCATGGGCATAAGAAAAGAAGGATGAAAGGGAATACTAATGTGAAGGTGCAATATGAGAGGAATAGAAAATTTCCTATGAACAAGGAGCAAAGGTGGCTCTGAGATAGAAAAAGAGTATACAAATGTTTATGAATCACACTCATGAAACATTTTCAAATTACCCCAGGTGTTTGATGCAAGAGCATCCGAGGTGAAGAGAAATCTTGCATCAAAAAAACAAATCTAAGTTATTTATTTTCAATAAGCGCTAGATTGGATGGAATTAATTGAGTGTGGTGGTCCATAGAGTTTGGGTTTTATAGTAAGACAAATGAAGGAGGAAAAGCTTCATCATTCGATGTTGGTCAAAAATCATATCAGAGTGACTTGGAGATTTAAGAGGAACCTTGTGTAAGGTCCCTTCAACATGGAAATAGAGCCAGGAGATAACAAGAGTCAACATCAATCAAGGTTTGTCATCGGATTGGTAGGTGGATTTGGCAAGATGAAGTATTGAGTCCCATCAAAACTCTGACAAGGTGTCGTTGGTGTGTCATGTTGGAAAGACATATCGGTTTTGATGGAATGTCAAAGTGAGTCCCCTTGAAATCTTGATAATAATTTCACTACAGGGACATATAATTATCAATGTGACATAATATCGAGTCCCTTCGACACACAGATAAGATGGGACTGAACAGAGTGATGATAAAGGTGAAAAATGACATCAGAAGTGATAGGTGGAGAAAGCCCGACAACCCGCTAGTATTTTTTGGGCCCATATCCTTTATTGACGATATAGCGGGGAACGGTGTAGATTCAAAGGCAAGGATCTAATGGCTATGATTTTAGAGATGACACATAAGAAGTGGGACCACTCAATCAAGTCTGCAAGAATTATCGGCATGATATTCTTGTTTCAGTGAGAGGACTTGAGGATTTCATTCAAAATTTCAATGAATATTCATCGATAGAAAATTTCCATATCCAATTGAAAGGTTTTGAATTCCCCTCAACAATGTGATGGTGGTGGATGGATGTGAACATGACTATACTGATAGTGATGGATGTAAATAGATAGATGAAAATGTGCGGCATAATATTCTTTGTTGATTTCACATCATTGTTTTGAATCAACGTGATCATTTTCCAAATGATTCAAACATGAAGACAATGAATATGATTCCCTGGTGTGACATATAATTATCAATGTGACATAATATCGAGTCCCTTTGACACACAGATAAGATGGGACTGAACAGAGTGATGATAAAGGTGAAAATGGACATCAGAAGTGATAGGTGGAGAAAGCCCGACAACCCGCTAGTATTTTTTGGGCCCATATCCTTTATTGACGATATAGCGGGGAACAGTGTAGATTCAAAGGCAAGGATCTAATGGCTATGATTTTAGAGATGACACATAAGAAGTGGGACCACTCAGTCAAGTCTGCAAGAATTATCGACATGATATTCTTGTTTCAGTGAGAGGACTTGAGGATTTCATTCAAAATTTCAATGAATATTCATCGATAGAAAATTTCCATATCCAATTGAAAGGATTTGAATTCCCCTCAACATTGTGATGGTGGTGGATGGATGTGAACATGACTATACTGATAGTGATGGATGTAAATAGATAGATGAAAATGTGTGGCATAATATTCTTTGTTGATTTCACATCATTGTTTTGAATCAACGTGATCATTTTCCAAATGATTCAAACATGAAGCCAATGAATATGATTCCCTGGTGTGAATGAATAAGAATTGCAGTCACTGATAACCATGTAACTATCTGGGAGATCTAGATGTTCATTGTATGATGAGGTGGTACTAAGACAACTCAAGGAAAAAAATGTTGAGAGATTAAACCAACCTAAAGGAGGAGTATAGTATATAGATAGAGACAAGCAAGAGATGGTAGAGTAGCATGTAGTTCTAAGATATGAGATTGTAGAGAAAAAATTGACGTCTTTGATCTGCATTCTTGACTGATTTGTTTGTAATCAAACAATTTGTGTAATACTATAATCTATTTTTCAATTCTAGTAATAAATAAATTTATTTGTTTCTTCTTTCATGTTGGTTGTATTATCTATATTGTTGATTCAATAAGGGGAGTACCCTTCATAAAATATCAACATCGAATACAATAGGGCTCATTGCTAGAGGGCTCACTACCCAAAAGAAAGAAAGGCTCACTACCAAATGCTCAATGTAAGAAAAGAAAAAAAGATAGAGAAGAATGTTATAGTGAGAAAACCATCTCAATGAAACAAGAGAATCCACCACAATATCACTAACACCTCTGTAGTCTCTTTAAAGAATTGTAGACATCTTGTTCTCACTGCATTTAGTGATCTAACACATGAAATCTTGCACTACAATTCTCCAATTTGCGCCTCACTACACTGCAAAAAACATCATTCACATCTATCTTGTCTACCTCATCATCCCTTAACATCTCAACTCATATTTATACCATCTTCAACCTAGAAACCATTATCCAAGGTTGGCTATGCACAAAAACCATGCAAATTCAAATTAGGTCAGCACCAAAACACTTATGTGGTGGATAGAAGTGAAAGAGGACCACACCATACCTTATCTAGTACCCAAATCTATAACATCATGCTACAACATGCTTCCACAAACAATAAAAATCCACTACAATTACTATAAACACCAAGGTCAGTTATTACCTATGTAAACACCATTAAAATTTTAAGTATATGCTTCCTTTGATCCAATTGTAGACAACAAATGTCACCTGAACATGATCTAGAATATTCCACAAACACCCTGAAACCAAAAAAAATCCTTCACAACTTTTAGCTAAAGAATATACACACCCAATACACTCAAACAACTCTATCATACACTATAACTCAAGAAACTAAATTTTGAAGCACCAAACCTCAAACCACTTCAACTAAAAAGAGATACCAACACTATAAACACACCTTTAGATCCACAAGACCTGAAACCACTCTGCAAAGAAACACAAAGAAATACATTTCTCCTAGACACCTTTGCAATACATAATTCACATACTGATGAACACAACTTCCTCTACATAGCAATCTAGCATACCAAATTATGAATACAATACCTTTGATCAACATATGTAAAATGCATAGGTAGATCTTTAACATAGAAGAAATGCAGAAAAACCACTCTATAACCTAGAATAACATTGCAACTCACTGTTCCCTCTTTTTATCAAATTTTCTCAAAAGCACTTGGAAACCAAGAACCAAAGACACATCCTCGTCATCTTCAGTAATTCTAGAACCTATTGCAATCTAGCAACTCAACCACACATCCATAGATAGAATCTTATCAAAGAAACACTAGAGTTTGACACCAATAGCTTACTAATGACAACATAATACAACTAGTCAAAGCTCATCAACTTAATCAATTATCACACAAGCTTGTTGACATCAATGAAAACACCAATCTACTCATTCTTGCAAAAATCTCCCCTTTTTTCATTGATGGCAACACATGATGTGAAAAACCATCAACAAGAAACACAATATCTTTGCTCCATACCTATTTCCTTTTCTCTTTCACATTACTCACTCTCCCCCTTTCAACTTATCTTTTTCACATTATTCTCTCCCCCTTAATTGTCTTCTTTTTTACATGAATCTCTCTCCCTTTGACATCAATAAAAGGAAAAAAATTGTATTACTTGAGTTTATCCTTTAACATCAATCAACCTTCTCTACAACTATCTTTCCTTTACTACTTAGTATACTCCCCCTTAGGACCACACTCCACACTACACTTATCAACAACCATTACATAATGACTACACTCACTCTTTCTGATGCCCCGAAACTACCCACATGAAAATCTACAACAGAAGACGACGAAGCAGTGCAGTCAAATCACAATATCAAAGGACAGGGATTATGCATATACTTATCCGCACATGGAAAATGTAGTACTCACCACTCAAATGAAAGGGATGTCTCTAGAACAAGAGACCAACACAGTTCTTGGCCACACCCTCTTCTCATGGATGGAAGGGGAGGAAGCGGTGTTCACATTCAAAGAATCCACTTTCAAAACCTCATGAGTACAGTCTGATTACAACATGTGCTTTGAAGGAGGATTTTCCGATGGAACAATCATCCCATAATTGGTCAGTCTGTGGTCTAAAAATACTCTCAACCACTAGACTAATGCCCCTACAGTGGTAACACAAAGCCCTCCACAAAGGAATACCATAACAACTACAACTAAGGATCAAGATCATAAGAGACCGCCACTATTGGATGTGGTGGAGTAGTTAAAGAAATCATTCGCTAATGTTTCCCTATGGGAAATTATAGCTATGTCAGAACAAAATACACTACTACAAAGGGCTCTTCAAGAAGATTTGATTGCAGAACCTAAGGAGCAATCACTTCAAGGGAAAACTACTGAAACATCATAACTGGCCAAAGTTCTTGTGAATATTGTGAAAGAAGCCCCCAATAAAGAACTAGAAGGAGAATCGACATTCAGAGTCAGCGAAGAAAAACCAAAGGCAATGCCATATCTCTTAACCCTTATTATGGGTAAGAAATTATTGCATAATTCCATGATTGACTCCAGCACCAGCACCACAATCATGCCTAGACTAATAGTTGAAGCCTTGGGATTAAGCTATGAACATTTGAATAAGGGGGTCATGCAACTAGATGGGAATATTGTAAATATTGTGGGAATCATTAAGGACCTTCCATTAACTTTGTTTACCTACCCAAATATCACAGTCAAGCAAGATATCGTGATCATTGATATCCCTCCAATATTTGGTCTATGCCTATCTAGGGAATTCACTTCTAAGTTAGGTGGATACCTTTTTTAAGATTGGTCACACCTAATTAAAAGGACCAAGCATGGATCCAAAATGAAACTAGAATCCAAACCTTTACATCCTGAACATGTTGTCAATGAAGCTAGGAAAGTCTTTCAATCAGCTCACACTTCCATAACCAATGAGGATATGTATTGGACAAAACTTCTAGAGGATGAAGAAATCATCGGAGATTGGACCAATCAGGAGGAGGTTCTCCTAAGTGAGTTCATTGACAAAGATCCTTTCAGAAATTGTCATGCCACTAGACTAGGAACTTATGTAATTTATGATGAGGATCAAGCAATCTCAAAGGTGACACAAAAACCCAAAGGATTTTTGGTGATCGAACTATGGTTGCTACATTGCGATGATGTAAAGTGTGAGATTGGTACTAAAGCTAAAGTATAATTGACTTCCCAAAGTGGTGAGGATATGATAATGTCCCCCTGACCCCATTTTTCCTATTTCAATGGTGGAAAGACTAAATGTGAAGGCCTTTTATTAATTTTAAGCGCAACAAAATAGATGGACATCAAGCAAAAAAATTGGCTCAAGATTTCTGAACTAATCAACAATCAAGTTCAGAATATCAATACTGAAAAGGATGGCCATACAAGATCCTCTGAAGAAAAGGTCTAGAACCTGATTAAGAGCTTTGGAACTTTCAATATTCAATTTGTTCCTCAAGAGCGGAATGATGATACAAAAAGCTTGGCTGGAATCGGATCCCAATCTGAATTGGTACCCGATCCAACGTACAACCAATGCTCCGAGCGAATGATACTCCAACTCAAAAAACTAGATGATGGATAGAGCTGGCAAGTATTCGACAGTGGTGAACAGATCGCCTTGATTAGTTCACAGTCAGAAAAACTTACCAACCAACTCCAATTAAGGGTCACTAAAAGTGATGATAGGAAAGACATTCAACAAGGACTCCATGAACTTTCAAAGAATTCGGTTGCTTCTAAAATTTCCCCTTTTGGAAATACTAGAAATAATAAAAGGAAGTTCATAGCGGATGAAGGAGATTATACGGATGGTCAAATCAGAAAAGAAAATATTCTTAAAATCCTAAGGAGCATCGTACATCATGGTAAAGAAGAGCGTATACATTTTTTTTTTAAATGATGAGCAATTGTTGGCTTGGTCATTTGATAAACTCAAAGGCTATGATCTCAACATCATCCATTCTGCATTTATACTAGAAAGGGAGATGAAATCGGTGTGCCAAACCGAAAGGCTAGCAAATCTCAGGATTAAATCTTCAATGAACCTACAAAGGTCAGAAAAGCTAGTCCCAAAGCGGGTTGCCTACTTCATCGAGACTAGTGCTAGGATTTTCAGCCTCATTCTGGTTTGAAAGGAAAATGGAGATATCTACCTATGTATCAATTTCAAGGATCTAAGCCAAACACCAGCGAGAAATTGTCACCCACTAGCCTATATGGAATCAATCTTACATAATGTAATAGAAGCAAGTGTTCTTTCTCTGTTTGATGGTTTTTTAGACCAGAGGCTGAATGGTAAGGGTCTAGCGATAAAATTAAGTTAATAGGAATCGAGAATCGATCGGCATGAAAAATATGATAATTTTGAAGAGGATCTTCTCATAATGATTCAAGTGACACAAGGCATTCAAATAAAGGAGTGTAGAAAGAAAAGCGGCAAGGGTTTCCATCAGGGGAATTCCCTTTGAAATACTATATAGTTCAATTTGATGATTCTACCATTTAAATATGTAATTACTACAATTAATTTTTGCTCTTTTTTTTCTTGCTCGGTCTTCCTAATACGTGATATAGAAAGAGCTCACATTGTGATATAAGAATTAACGCAAGTACCCAAAGAGATAAAAATTATGCAGCAATACAAAGATGTTAAAAATAAGCTACGTCTTCATGATATTTATGTACTTCAAAAGATACAACAACAAAATGGCTCATAGGCCATGCTTTTACAAAAGTATATATTTATATATATGTTATAAAGCCTTTTCTAGGCTGGATACAAAATGGCTAATAGAGTCTTGGTATTAAAGTAGGAAGGAGAGAATTTTAATTCTTGGGCAGAAAGAGTGGTAGTAGCATCATCTGGCACACCTCATCCTCAACTACACCAACAACACCATTGACAAAAGTAGCGGCAAGTGGGAACACTAGGTTCCTAAAGTTAGTGTACCAGTCAATATCATATAATGGCACCACATTGTACATTCAAAATAGAAAGTGGCATGCATTGGTAACCTTCTGACGATGGACTTCTCATGACTGAAGGTGAAAGCTGCTCAAGAATTACAACCATGGGACAACCATGTCCTCTTCAATGAATCTACGAAGGTCACTCGTAGTCAGAATACCTCCATCAAATGTTGCATGTGCCATCACCTCCTCGAGGCCATTCAGGTACTTCTTTAGGAATATTTCAGTCACCAAGTGGATTATAAGTGGCTTAGGGACTTGAATATCAAGTAGCACTGGATGCCACAAAATGAGAGAAAACATCTGTATTCACTCTATACTTGTCTTTGTATTCAAGGTAATCTTGGCCTAGGACCCATTTCATAGCTACAATGGCCAAATAATGTTTATTCTTTATCATCCTCCTCAGACGCCTGCTCGAGATTTCATCAAGAAAGGCCATTCATAATTTATGAGAAGTTAGCTTGATCAGAGTATCCATGGTATCCGCTACTATATGACTATTAGGCAGTGACCCTATACAAAGAGCCTAAACCCAAACTCTACACAAAATAATAAGAAGACTACAATTACCAAAGGCTAAACCAACCACCTAATGTTGATTCCGCTAAGTTTCTAAGTATGATTCTACTACTAACTAGACACCTATTTATAGAAACAACAGGGATAAGCATGGTAGTTCCAATACAATAAGCATGAGGTTAACTGGATACCACCTCTAACACAACACCAAAGCTTGTTCGAAACTTTCACCAAGTTGTGTCTGTAGGTAATATTTGTTGCATACAAAATCAAGGCAAATTAATTAATTAGCACGAGCTACTGGAAATGTTCGACAGTAGCCTTTTTAGTCAGACGATGAGGTGTCATCTTGCTAGGTGTTCCTCACTGCCCAAGAAAAGATGCAAATCTATTTGATTCTTATCGCATACTTTGGCATAATCATTTCATTTGGGGTATTAATTACCATGGCATACGATGCTTGGCCTGCTTTCATATCGTTGGCTCAATTTCCAAGAAAACTGCACTATGGGTTGTAAGTACCTTGAGTTATTATGAATACTTGTCATTTCAAAATGACAAGTAGTTCACTTCGCACAAATCAAAAGGTAGGTGGTACTTGCCAAATTTAATACAAAAAAAGCAACCGACACCTACCACTTGAAGAAAGACAAAAAAGTTAAGTTTTGCATGCATTTGTTTTAAGGAAAAGAAAGTTTTTTTTAATACAAGAATTGTGTAGGAAATTATCAAGGTGCAAAGTTGCAAAGAATCATGTAGCAAGTTTTCAGAAATTCAAAGGGAAAGTGGCATTTTCTATCCCTGAAGTAGCCTAGAATCCATAGACAAATGAGCATGGTGAGGCATCTCAAATCCTGGCCAAAGCAATTATCGTCGTTCCTATGGTTGGTATTTTCGAGCAATAGAAATCCTATGCTATGCCTAGAATCCCTAAAAAATTAGAATGACCTCACATGTGACAAGCAAAGAAGGGTACACTTAGAGATGCTATCTTGGTAAAGGAGGAGAGGGATAACATCTATGAACCTAAGCTCAAGACTAACCCTAAGGGCCTTAGGGAATTTTTTTTCACTAGAATGAAGAAATCCCACAAAAATCAACTACCATTCAAGTAATGGCACTATAGACTTCCCCAATATATGGTCCCTTATGTGCACCACTACCCAGAGATAATTCATGAAAGTTTTCGACGCTTCAATTCGATGACCGGTGCCATTGAAGGAAGGAGGCTAAGAGTCATGTTAACCATGAAAACTCTTAGGCACATGTTGTGCATTCCCGATATGGGGACCAGAGTACAACCAATGGAGCATTTCAGCCAGAGAAAGGGTTCCAAATTCTAGAGGACTAGGAGAGATTCCCTCAACATAATATTGAAACCAGAAGGTCCGAGGATAGCAAGTCGCCATTGAAAAGTCCGAATCATCATGTCAACTATAAACAAGCAGACATGAAGGATTCCTTCCCCATGATGGCTTTTGTGTGTGGTTTTGATAATGACAAGATCATGTATGAAGCTCAGTTGGGCTTGGGTTTCCAAATTAGAAGGAAAAAGGAACATTTATGGTATGATTTCATAAAAATGATTATTAAGGGTATGAAGAAATAGATTGTTGAGTTCAAGACTATGGGTAAGTTCAAGTATCCTTCTCTTCTTGCCTACATGTTTCTACACCAAAATCCTTATTTCTTCAGGGAAAAATGGAGTTGTCAATGTTCAATGAGAATAGGCATCAGAAGCCTGTTTCAGTATGGAATCCTATCCTCTATTCAACCTATGATTATTATGCATTTTAAGAGAAATTTTTTAAACTAATTTTTTGTGATCTTGGCGAGGATGGTAACTACTATCATCTAACGAGCGATCAAACTAGCTGGATGCAATCCTTGTTCCCAAAATGTCACTGGTTCCTCAGTGAAGAATTCACATGTCTCTGAGTTCATGGTTTTTGTTTAGAGTCAAACTTATTCCCTACATCCATCATTGATCAAGTAGTAGCCCTCAAAGTCTTCCGACAAATGTCCATTATGGACTAGAACTTTTTCTCTGACCCGAAGAAGAAGAAGAAAGGATTTTTCAAATACCCTGTGAACTACAAAATAGTGATCATGGTGAAGAAAAGGTCAACAAAGCTACTTGAGGCTAAGCTGGAACACCTTGGGCTGGTTCTCATTTGTGATAAGTGTGACTACAACCCCAAAGATGATTTGGGTGACATATTTATTAAGGTAAAACATAGCCCTTGACCCTATTGGGATGCACATAAATATCCTCCCAAAGATGTCAGCATAATCTAAGGTGAACTTGGCGAAGATGTCGACAGATAATCGGAGGCCGTCATGACTCGGTTTCTATCTTGTCAAGAGGAATGTAGATGAAAATAAATGCATAGGTACTACCCTTTGAAATCACTTGGAAATAAAATAGGGCTCGAAGCCATAAAAGATTCAGGATTTTTGGGTCTACTGCCCAGAGATCAATAACACCACCGAACCTTTCCAACATCCATCAGTTTTCGACACCGATGATAAATTTGATACCCTCTAGAGCTGAGAAAATTCAGATTTTGATGCAAGTGATAAGGAGGAGCCCGACCTTGAGAATGTTGTGCCACATTCTGACAAAGGAAAGCAAAAACACAAAGCAGCGACGCTGCTTGACACTGCTATGAGGAGTGTGCAAATGAATACCTCATGATTAGGGTCCTCATAATCTTGACCCATGACCTGGTCCCGCGACAACACAACAATCAACAAATTTGGATGATTTGGAGAATCCTCCACCCAGTAAAAGACAATGCATTGATACCAGTGTCAGAGGTAGTTCATAAGTGGTTGTTATCAGCCAAGCGTCAAAGATAGAATCAGCCTCTCAGGTATATATCTCTCCCTCTCTTCTCATCTCACATTCTCTTGTTTCTTCCATAGTCCTTTAGGCATCTTCCACCCCAAGTATGAGCCTATGTTTCTTTGTCCCCTCTATCATTGTTATGGGAGGTTTCTCCCATTTTTCTCATATCGGACATATGGTTTTCACTACTCCATGATATGCCCTGTCACTGGTCTGCCCTCCTTTAGGATCTCCATTTTCCACCTCATCTACCTCCATGTCTTCTACCCCATTGATATTTGAGGCCACCATCCCTATCATATCACCTGAGTCAATTTTGACTCAACCTTCGCAACTATCGGAGTCCAATACATCTCCCTTGCCACCACCTTTTCCCATAAACCCTTCCACACCTTTGTCTCTTGGGATTTGGAGCATTCCTCCTTTCTCTCTGCTCATGGTTCCCCTTCCGAAGAAGAAAACATGTGAGGTCACCTACGTCTCTTTCCCTTTCACTGTCCCTCTTAGTGCACCCTTTGCAAGTGAGTGTATCAAATCATCAACTCAATTCTTGTCTCAGAGCGAGACGGTGAAGCAGGCTTGAGCTCTCCAATTCTAGAAGCAAAAATAAAATGATGTCAAGAGGCCAGTAGAACCCAGAGTCTAGATGTTTTATAACGACGCTCAACAATCATTGAATTTCACAACCGTACATCCAAATTTTGTCAAACCATAGGGATACATGCAACCTGATGACTATGAAATCCATGCCATCAGGTTGGACTTGCATGTTTCTCAACCACAAGATAAAGTCGAGCTACTGGAGGAGATGCAATGGGTAGTGACTACCGAATTTCTTAAGTCTGGTCAAAAATTGAGGAAGATGGAGGATGAGCTCAAGGCCATCAAGGAAAGGCTAGAAGTTGCACTGACCAAGGAAAAATCATAGGAAGTAGAGAAGGTACACCTTGCACAAAATGTGTAGGCAGAATGGGCTAGCTTGCAAAGGGCGCTCGAGAAATTACAATCCCAAGAGTCTGATCAGATAGCCAAGCTACGACAAAGAAACTAGGAATTATCTGACAAGTTGGCCCAATTAGAGGGAAATGTTCAACAAAATATCAAAGAATTAAAACTGTTGCGCACTCATCTGGAAAAAATGGTACAACAAAATGAGGAAAACCAAGCAAGGGCATAGGCTCAACTTCAGGAAGATCTCAGGAAGTTCCGACTTTCCCTGGATCAAGAGTCCACAAACCAAAACCAGGCTGAGGAAAGATGGTTGGCCGCACAAAATCACTTGAAGGAGAAGCTCAACTCTACCACAGAACAAATTTTAGAGCTAATGCCAAATATTGGGATGAAGGATGCAAAGATTAATCTCTTGAAAATAATCATTCAAACTCCTCCTCCACAAACAGACCTTTGCTTAGTGGCCTAGAAACTATACGCTTCCTATTGGAAGAGGGTCAAGGCTTTATGATTGACCCTCCAACCCACACTTCGGTTCATGGCAGAGGAAATAGATTAATGTAGATAAGTTCATAGCACGATGGAACAGCTCCCACAATCCATAAGGGAAAAGATTCTCGAAGTAGAGAGACTACTAGGTAAACTATACACAGTGCCAAGCGAAGATCTAGAATGAGCAGGGATCGAGGATCAGAAGGCAACTGCTAGAATTGCAAAGGATTTTATTCGATGCCAAGAGGTCACCCTTCGTGGTCAACAATTCTTGGTTACATTAGGGTAGATAATATACAACATTCAGGAAAGATTTTCCTAATTAACCCAGATGGGCTTGCCCTCTTCATTTCTCCCTGATGAATTAGTGGCTTCCGCAGAGTAGATTGTTTCCAAGATTGAGGAGAGGAAGCAAAATTTATCAAATTTTTAGAGTTTCAACTGACCTACCATCGAATACATTTAGGGTGTGACTCATCAAATCATACGACTACTTTTTCAGCTTGGGGATGGGTCTGGAATACCTATGGTGCTACCCTTTAAGGATATGATCGACCTGCATGAGTCATACAAAATCCTATACTCCTTATCAATTTTGTCCAAGGTGGACTGGCTACCTTTGCAGGTCACCCTTTCTAGGTTCTAACTCCAATGCCCAATAAATAAAGCTCTGGTTTCAAAACTAGAAATTTTTGGATTCAGCATTCCACAGGCGGAACACCCCTGGTAGTCACCAAAATTTGTGGATATTTAAATACCCCCATGCTCCCTTTAGGTAATTTTTGATGTCTTTCCCAACTTTCGATCACCCTGATGATTTTTGAAGCCTCCCGATAGTCCTTTAGTGCTCTCAACCGAAATGCCAGCACGTGTCACCAAAGAGATCATCGAAGGGGAGCTTCCCTTCCCTTCTCTTTCAGGATTTGACTACCTACCATGGGCTTTAGTCCATGCAAACCTTTGGTGGGCCCCTCAAGTGAAGCTGATAATAGAGACATTGCCACATGTCTTCTCATCACAAGCTCTCATCAAAGAATGAGGAGAACGAACTACGAGTTGCGAAATACTGTCACGTGTTCTGTTGACACAACTACATACAGAGAGAGGCAGTGCAATCACCAGTATACCATACTGCCATGTGCTCTAACTAATTTCAACAAGAGGTGACACTTGTTTACATAGTGTTGATTGGGACCACTTCCATCATTTGTAGGGAATGCATCTGGCTGGCAACCGACAAGATTCATGCTCGGGAATATTTTTGTTACAACAACCACAATGAATCATTTTTCTAAGCATTATGATTCATGATGGATATATTTAATAATCTTTCAAGTGGTGGAGGCCCTTGTCTATATATACTACTTCTCTTGGAGGAGTTAAGAGTTAGAAGTTTTTACTAGTTAGCTAGTAAGTAATTTTAAGAGTAGTGATTGAATAGTTGATTATCGCTAAGTTTGAAGTATCCACAAAAGGATTAGGAAGACACCAGGCCTTTGTTTTGTTGGATAAATGTAAAGACTCATAGACTGTGCCCTTGTAATTTGGCCTTTCTATCTCTTAACTATTTATAACAATATACTATGTTGTTTCTAGATAATTTTCTTACAAATTTAATGATTTAAATAGAATGTTGATTTAGAACCATGTCTTTGACTCTTTCTTTTCAATAAAGCTCTCTAAAAATTATTCTATGTCATGAAACAAAATATTCAGGTCTTCCCCCTTTAATATTGTTATTTTGAGCATAGCATATTATTGAGCGGGCCCTTATATTTCATTTTCAAGATAGATCTATCATTCCTTACATCTAAACCTTGGCGCATCACCCTAGTTAGATCGTTTTATTTCATATTTTCTTCTTTTTCCCATTAAAAACCCCTGTTATAGAAGAGTCAAATTCTTTAAAATCTAGAGGTTACTCATTTTAGCACAATAGGTCCCCCCTTTAATTGATTTTCCCACAAAATCCTATTACCTTGCCAATTTTTGGCATCAACAATACCCTTCATTGTTTTCCTCATTCACAACACTTGTGTGAAACAAGATATTGCTACAATGTATTATTCCTCTATAGTAGATAAATATACTAAATCTTGTTTCTTTCTTAGCCATGACACCAAGCTACACCCAAGAAAGAATGCATCGTCACTTGTACTTTTTCTATCATCCACACAACCATCCCAATCTGCATGTATGTAAGCACTTAGAGTAAAATCAGTATGCTTTGGATACCACAAGTCATAGTCCAAAGTGCCCTTCAAGTATATGAATATCATCTTCATTGCTGCAACATGTGACTCTCTACGATCTTCTTGAAATCTAGCCACAAGATAAACTACATGCATGATACCCAATCTAGTAGTAGTTAGATATAACAGTCCACCAATCATTGATCTATACTTTCTCTGATTAGCCTTAGGAAATTCACCATAGGAGTACATAACAGTTTAGAATCTTCCATTCCAAACTTCTTTAACATTTCCTTTAATATACTTTGATTGATTTGTATCCCAAGGAAGAAATTCATCTCCCCAAACATAGGCATTTCAAACTCTTTCTACATTTCCTCTGTAAACTTCTTACACATAGCACCATTTCCTCCAAAAATTATGTCATCAACATATACAACCACAATCAAGATTTGAAATTTTTTAACTTTAAAGTAATGATTATTATCTATGGTACCTTTATTGAATCCTTGTATCAAATACCTATCCAACTTTACATACCAATATCTAGGATCTTGCTTCAATCCATGCAATGCCTTCTTCAATATGAAGACCATATTTGGTTTGTTTGATAATTGAAATCCTTCTAGTTGTTCTATGTGTACCTCTTCTTCCAATTCTCCATTTAATAAAGTAGATTTCACATCCATTTGATAAGCTTTGAAGTTCTTGTGTGCTACAATAGCCAATAAAATCCTAAGAGGTTCCATCATTTCCACCCGAGAAAATATCTCCTCAAAATATATTCCTTCAACTTTTGAGTAGCCTTTACACACAATCCTTGCCTTTTACCACTTCTACATTCTCATTTAGTTTTTTTTTTAATACCCACTTAGTTCCAGTCACATTTTTGTTTGTTGGTTGGTCTTAGGAAAAGCTCCCATGTTTTATTCTTCACAATCTGCAATAGTTCTTCTTCCATAGCCTTGATCCAATATTCATATTTCATGCCTCAATTGCTATTTTCAGTTCAACTTCAAAAATTAAATATAGATTTACTTGTTCTTCAACAACTTTCCTTCTTGTTAGTATACCTCTCCTCTTATCTCCAACAATTTTTTCTTCAAAATAATTCTTTGGCACATACTTAAGAGTTTTAGGAGTCTTTTTTGAATCTTCTTCCTCTTCAATATGCTATTTTTTCTTTATCTTTATCTTTTTCTCTATAAGAAGACTCATTTGATTCATATCCTCATATCACTACTAAATTCTTTTGCAATTCTTCATCAACCTTTACACTTGCACTCTCAACAATATTTTTCAATCTCTTATTGTAGCATCAATAACTTTTTCTTCTAGTAGAATATGCAAGGAAGATACCTTCATCAAACCTTACATCAAACTTTGTTAAGTTTTCTTCACGTCTTCTACTATAACATTTTCTTCCAAACATTCTGAAGTACTTGATAGTAGGGATCATTCCATACCATAGCTCATAGGGATTCTTTGTGTTGTTTTCTTTTTCTTGAACTTTGTTAAGTAAATAAACAATTGTATGAATTGATTCTCTCTAGTAGACTTCGAGTAGATTTGCTTCCTTAATCATTGTCCTTGTAGCTTCTTGAATAGTCCTATTCTTTCTTTTGACCACTCCATTTTGTTGAAGGGTCCTAGGCATAGACAAGTTCCTCTTTATGCCATGATTCTCATAGAAGATCTTAAACTCATTGGAGGTGAACTCTCCACCTTTTTCAGAACTCAAACATTTTATTTTCAGATATATTTCATTCTCAATCATAACTTTAAATTCTTTAAAGTTATCTAGAGATTTTGATTTTTCTTTGAGAAAACTAACCCATGTTAGTCTATAATAATTATCAATCAATAGCATGAAATACCTATCACCTTGAAGACTTCATACTCTTGTAAGACCACAAAGATCTATATGTATCAATTCCAATAGTTTGGTAGTAGATTTTTCTTTGACTTTGATGCTTCTTCTTGCTTTTTTTCCAAATTGGCATTCCTTACACACAACATTGATGGGTTTTTTAATCTTTGGAAGATCTCTCATAGGGAGATCTCACAATATTAGTTTACAATTTTTGGCCAAACTGGATAGTGAACT
Source organism: Sequoiadendron giganteum (assembly GCA_007115665.2). NCBI lineage: Eukaryota > Viridiplantae > Streptophyta > Pinopsida > Cupressales > Cupressaceae > Sequoiadendron > Sequoiadendron giganteum. The sequence goes on along the minus strand of CM021100.1, from coordinate 277,568,968 downwards.
AATTTTTTCTAACTAAATCTCCACTTTCAGGCACCTATAGCGGCTAAACTATGAGGAATTTGAAGATGATGTTAACTAGAGATTTGTGACATTTTATCTGTAGATTCTAAATATATTTTTTCAAAAAATTTGGAATCAGATTGCACTTATTTTTCCATCTCCTTTGAAAACAAGTTTTTTTCAGTAAACATCATTTTTAAGGAGTGATGCTCACCATATACAACATAATTTTTTTCCATGAAGGATAAAATTATAAACTTTTTGAATTTAAATTTGTAACTATGATATCTAGTGCTTTCATTTGATTTCATATTTTTTAATTGAATATTTTTTCCTTAATCAATTTTTGAAGTTAAACCAATTACAATTTAGACATAGGCGAACCATATACAACATAAAAAAATTTGTATATATCAAAATTCATTATTTTTTTGTTGTATCAAGGACATAAATATATAGTGCATAGATATTTTTCATATTTTTTTTATAATGTGCTATTTTTTCACATGTGAAGAATAGAGAGCTTGATTTTTGGTGAAAAACCTAAACTCACAAGAAATAAAAAATAAATATAATAATCAAATGAAATTTATTTAAAATTATACTTTTTGGGAAGCTTATAATAATGAATACATACTTACAAAAAATAAATTTTAAATGAATTCATTTGATCCCCCAAAAGTTGAATCAAAAGTGGATTTTTATTATTATTTTGATAGGTTTAAAGGAGACTCCATTAAAGGTATGGTTTAAAACTAGCGGGGTTCTATCCAAGGGGGTGTTATCTAAGGTGGTTTGATTAAAAAATCTTCAATTGGAATCATTTAAATGGAATTTTTCAAGGCTTAATCATTATATTTTCTAAAAATATGGTTTTTCAGAAGAAAAAAAATTAGGATCTCCCAGAAAGTGTAAACCACTATTGTGGGATCACCTCATAGCTTGATATGAACTTATCCTGACTAGGCTATCAAAATTGATGTGACACATTCTTCTATTCTATATCCAAATTTCATTAATTTGAGTCATAAATCAATGACCATATTTACCCTTAAACTAATTTAAACATTTCCATCTATCCTTCTTCCAACAACAATTATAGTCCCAAAGAATTTTCTAATCTCACATCCATCATCCTAAAACATAAAATTGTATCCTTTGCTACACATTTTCCCAACACTCTAGAAGTTATGCCTTAAACCCTTAACATAGTAAACACCATAAATATTATTCTTTCCATCAAAATTTATAAAACCTTTTCCACATATCTTAGCAGATGTATCATCACCAAATCTAACACATCCTCCATCATATTTCTCAAGTTTAACACACTTAATATTGTCATCGGTCATATTATTAAAGCATCCAATATCAATTATCTAGTAGTTCTTCTCTTGTCTAGCATGAAAAATAGATACTGAAGTACCTTCAGTCTTATCCTTTGTCTCCAAAGGGGTTCCCTTCACACATCTCTTAGAGATAGTAGAAACATATTCATCTTTTAAATCCATGAACAAGCATTCATCATCATCATCTCCATAATTAGATTCATCATTAGAAATACTTGAATCTTCTCTAACATAATAACTTTTCTTAGTCATCTTACGTTTGTTATCTTTATTTTTGTTATTCAATATTTTTTGGAGATCATGAAGCATAATGACCTATCTTTCCACAACTGAAACATTTGAAAGGAAATTTACCACTATATTTATCAGTACCCTTCTCTATTCTCCTAACAAATTTTTCTTCCACATCATCAAAATCCTTTTGATCTAATTCCTTAACCTCCTCTTATTTTCTAGCCTTAAAAGTAGTCTTAACTTTTGCACCACTATTTGTACCAAATTCTCTCATCTCAAATGTAGTTGAAGAGCCATAAATTTGATCTCTAGTATATTGGTTTAGATTTGAAAATTCCTCAATATCAAAAACTTAATTTCTATAATATTTAGGAAGAGTTTTGAGAATTTTCCTTACCACTTCTAGTTCTTTGATTTTTCCACCAAGACCTCTAATGGAGCTGAAAACTTCATCTACCCTTTGCATGTAGCTTGTAATTTTTTCCTCTTCAAACATCTACAAGTTCTCAAACATGATCTTCATATTTTTCACCTTAGCTTGTTTGATCTTATCATCTCCTTCATCATTTTTTTCTAACTTTACCCAAATTTCTCTAGCAGTTTTTAGATTCTTAACTTTCACTTTAATTTAGAATTAGCAAGACCATTTAAGAGAGCATGCCTTTCTTTACCATTGTTTTAATAGGCCTTGATCTCATGATTTATGCTCCAACCATTTTCAGGTATAGTATATCCATTCTCAATAGACTTCCAAACATCATATCCAAGATAAACTAGAAAACCTTCCATTCTTGTCTTATAGAATGCATAATTTGTTCCATCAAATATAAAAATATCCTTCATGTGTGCCATCCCACATCTACCTCAATTGGTTAATATTTTCTTCCAAGGAACCTTCCTCTTATACCAATTTTTCAATGCACAAGACAACTAAGATGGGGGTTAAATTATTTGTACCTTAAAACTTTAAAACCTTCACAAACATTCAGATCCGCATTCATTCAATTAACCCTTATCTATTATAATGATTTAGCATGAAAGACAAATAATATAAACATAAAAAATTAACACAATGCATTTGAGAACACCATATTTACGTGGAAAATCCAAGATGGGAAAAAACACATTTAGGATTAGCTCACAATATAAAGTAATATCAACACCGAATACAATAGGGATCACTGCCCAAAAGAAAGAAAGGCTCACTATCAAAGGCTCACTACCAAAGGTTCACTGCCAGAATAGAAAAGAAGATAGAGAATAATGTTACATTGAGAAAACCTTCTCAATACAACAAGAGAATCCACCACAATATCATCAACACCTTTGTATTCTCTCTAAATAATTGTAGACACCTTTTTCTCACTGCATTCAATGATCTAACACATGAAATATCACACTGTACTTCTAAAATTCACACCTCACTACACTAAAAATTGCATCAATTGCATCTATCTTGTCTATCTCATCATCCCTCAACAAATCAACTCATATTTATACCATCTTCAATCTTGAAACCATTCTCCAAGGTCATTTATGCACAACAACTATGCAAATCCAAATTAGGTCGATGCCAAAATATTTTGTGGTGGATAGAAGTGAAAGAAGACTAAACCACGCCTTATCTAGGACCCAATTCTATAACACCATGCTATAAGACACTTCTGCAAAAAATAAATATCCACCACAACTAGTGTAAACACCAAGGTTGGCTATTACCCATGTATACACCATTAAAATTTTAAGTACACACTTCCTTTGATCCAACAATAACTCACGAAAAAAAAATGTCACTTCAACACAATCTAGAATATTCCACAAACACCCTAAAATCCAACAAAATCCTTCGCAACAACTTTCACTTAAAGAATGTGCATACCCAATACACTCAAACAACTTTTTCATACACTATAACTCTAAAGGGAAAAAGACAATGGATGGATCTATTGAGCCAACAATGCGGAATACATTCCCTTAACGCTAATACAATAGGGGAGAAGAGCATAAACAGGTTCAAATAGATTCTAAAACTAATTGAGATGAATACAATTAGTAAAATAGATAACAAAATTAAGCATTCATAGATAGACACAGTGTTTACGTGGGAAAAACTTTCCAGGTAAAAAACCCACCACCTCAAGATTAGACAATTGTATTACAACAATAAAAATTACATACAATATCAGTCTTCTCTTTTTTATCAGCTCACAACAACTCTACAGTTCTCTCACTGTTACAATGTTATCTTTTAACATGTCATTCAAACCAGCTAACTCTAACTGCCTTACATGATCTTAGTTGACCTATACAAAAAATGTACTCAACTTAGAAAGTCATACGTTGCAATCAATGTCATCAACCAATTGCCGACCATCAAGTTCATGCATTGATCCAATATGCAATCGATCTACTCTGACAGATTTATGTTCATTGAGCCACCCATGCATTCAATTCCTTGCCATAATCGAGTTTCAAGCATTGTCAAAAAAGTCAAGCAATAACTGCTATTTTACTATTTTGGCCTTTGGCCAATCAACACTCTGACAACCTACTACGTGTCCTCCCTGCATTCACTATCGCTCTTTGATTTCGAGTCAAACTCAGTCAAAATCTGGTATGAGCCCATCCAAGCCATCCAAGTCTTTATCGCTCTACCTTTGAGCTCGTTCGACCGAGCTTACCCTGACTTCACTGACCCCTGACATTCCTTCCCACTGCGCTAATGCAGCTAGATTCAAGACTCACCATGGTAAGGCGGTAGATGACCTGGTAGACCACTAGCAGTCTTATCGTGCTACTGCGGAGGCCGTCAGGCCACCCTGTGGTAGGGTGGTAACCGTAAGCCTAATCCTCTAGCGGTCTTACCGCGGCCACCACGGTGAGTGAACTCACCGACCACGGTGGTGGCGGTAACTGCCAATTACACAGTAGGCAGTCTCACCGCAACCACTGTGTGAGAGGATCCACTGCTTACGGTATGGTGGTAACCGCCAACAAAGCTAGAGACGGCTTTACCGCGGCCACCGCGGTGAGGGACATAGCCAACCACGGTAGGGCGGTCTCAGAGCTTTAGACCACCAACAGACAAGGACCATGGTTTACCGCGCTACCATATTCACATAGAGTGACCACCGCGGTAGGGTGGTAAACTGCCATGCTTGGTGGAAATACCGTTACCGCGGCTACCATGATGAGGAAGGATACCGTGCATGGTAATGAGGTAACCGCGAGACCCCTTCACCTTGGTACCGCCAGAGCAGAATGGAATACCGCCACAGTATGGCGGTAAAGGCATAAAACTGAATTTTTTTGCCAAGTCTAAAAAAGGAGAGGTCCAAGCTGGTAATTGAGGCATAGTTTCTCAACAAACTCAAGAAACTAACTTTTGAAGAACCAAACCTCAAACAAATTCAACTAAAGAAAGATACCAACACTATAAACACATGTTCAAATCCAGAAGACTTGAAACCACTCTATAGATAAACACAAAGGAAAGACATTTCCACTAGACACCTCTACACTGCACAATTCACATATTGGTGAATACAACTTCCTCGATGCACAACGATCCAACATACCAAAATTTAAATACAATACCTTTGAACACCTTTTATCAACATACATAAAACACATAGGTATATCTTCAACCAAGAAGAAATGTAGAGTAGCTACTCTGCAACCCAGATAACACTGCACCTCAGTATTTCCTCTTTTTATCAAATTTTCTCAAAAACACTTGGAAACCAAGAACTAGAGACATATCCTTGTAATCTTCAATACTTCTAGAACCAAATGGAACCTAGAAACTCAATCACACATTCATAGACAAAATCCTATCAAAGAAACACTAGATATTGACATGAGTATCTTACTAATGACAACATAATGAAACTAATCAAAGCATGAACTTCAACAATGACAACACAATATTGTTGACATGAATGAAAAACCAATCTTCTCATTCTTGCAACAAAGGGAATGCCTACAAGGGAGGCAACCAAACATGATGATTTTAAGATACATAGAGTGAACACTAAAATAATAAAATCAATGCAAGCTTGGCTAGCACTTGAGGTCATGCATGTTCAAATGTTGTTTGAGAAGGTTTAGTTGTACGAAGTAGAAAATGAAAGGCTAAATTTGTTCACAAGTGAAATGGATAAGAGAAACTTTCAATTGAATAACAAGTTTGTAGAGTTGAATGATAGGAATGTGGTATTGGATCTTGAATTTCATTGACATGAGTTGACCAACAATAATCATGAGATAGCATGTGAGGCCAAGAAAAATATGTCAAGTTTTTTATTAGTCAAATATAATTCCATGTTCAATGTTATGGAGTGTACAATATAATTATGGTTGTATAAATAGGGGGTGTGTATGCATGTAGATATTGTTGATGTAGGTTTTAGTAAGACTAGTTAAGGAAAAATAGAATGTGAATTAGTTTTGATTATAATGTGTCATCTATATAGTGTAATTAGAATTATTTTGTAAATAATATAAATCCATAAGACTTTTATAGAATCTATATTCAATACACATTTTGTTTTCATCTCCATTTTGTGTACACTAGGTAACTATGTAATAACATTAATGAAAATTTAAAAATTGTGAAGGACACATCTTTGTAATTATTGAAATGAAGAATTTTGTGTGCTCTATTAGGGTTTTAGGACCTAGGGCAACAATATTCTACACTTCATTCAAGAACAAGTCATTGAGATTCCAATCCAAAGGTGATTGAAAATTGGCAAAGGGTGTGTTCTAAGGGATTGAATGATTTAAATAAGGGGTCCACCTCCAAGTTTAAACTTGGAAAGATAATGAAATTAATGATGAAATGAAAAAACCCTAATTTGATGCAATGCTTCAAAGAGTGATCTAAAAAGACAAGAAAATCATAACAGAAAATTGCGAAACTAGAGATGTGCACCTGGGAAGCTAGAGAGGGAAAATGAAGGTCGGAGACCCTAAAAATAAACTTCATGAAGCCAATTGGGACTCATACGCCAAGATGGGTGAATTAGTCCAATTTCGGGAAAACTATGTCGGAGCAGGTTTCAAACAAAAGGGTACTCAGATCTGCAAAAAACTTTGATAGACAGCAGCAGTGGGACTCATTCACCAATAATGGTGAATTAGTCCACTTCTAGATTTCTGGAAATTCAAAGTTGGATCATGTAGCCCTCAGTATACTTTGCTGCTCCCAATTCAGATCTAGGTTTGAAACTGCTAAATTCAACCTGTAGGTCTTCTCCAAGCTCCTCCAAGGTTTGTTCACTATCTTGACAACTTTTCCAATCTTTCTCTTTGATAAATCTGCAACCTATACCTACAAATCACATGCAAAGAGAGGGGAAAATGGTTGTGGGGTTAGAGAATGGGGGTTTTCCTTGGTCAAACCCCTTGTTGGTAATTAAACCTTGAAATAGAAAGAAAATGTAAAGGGGATTGATGAATGAACAAAAGGTGGTGTTGCAACTCACCAAACCCTTGCAATAAACTACTACAAATCTTCTTGAGATGGCCATAATGGATGTGGTTCTTGATTATTTCTTGTAGGAGATAGATCTTGAATGCAAAGCTTGCTTGGATCATGAACTCTACACCACAATTGTAAGCACAATGACAAACATAATGAATGTGATCTTTGATATGATTATTGATCTTGAAAAATGCTCTTGAAAGCTTGATAATCTTCCCTTGAAAGCCTTGAATGTTCTTCCTCAAATGCTCTTGTGAACTCAATTTTCTATTAGGATGAGTACTTGAATTCTTTGGGTGTTAGGATGAAAATGAGAGAAAGAACCTTTTATTTATACCCAATTATGTAAGAATTACCTAAAATACAACACTACAAGCCAACATTGAATCTTGGAGAATAAAATCCCACCAAATATTTAAATTAAATTTGATTTTTGAGTTAAGGGGGACTCATGTGCCACCTTGGTCAAATGGTTCCCACCTAAGGGGACTCATTCACCCAAAATGGTGAATGAGTCCTACCTTAGGAATTTGAGGTGGGGTTTTGGGGATTTGATGTTTTAAATGCGATTTGTCAATATTATCCTAAAAAAATACCAAAATAAGGCTTATGGATTCAAAAAGGGGCCAATTAAATCATAAGAGAGCCCAATTATTGATGAAAAATCCTAGAGGAATGTGAAAGTGTGTTACAACACACCAAATAAGGCAAGGCTAAGAGAAATTATGATGAAAATAAATTTAATTATGCTTAGAAATCTTAGAAAAGTGTGAAAGTGTATCACAACACCTTTACAAGGCATCATCAAAGTACACTAGTTCACAAGGGCCCAAGACCTAACGTGAATGTTTTATCCACATTACAACACTAAATCAAGGCCAAACTGAGCCAAAATTTGTAAGGAGCTAAACAAGCATGAAAAATGCTAAGGACCATTTTTTTGACAATACATTTAGCCTCCACTTTAGTGAGAGGATGAACTTACTTCAAAATCACACTAAAGTAGACAAACATGCATCAAGGGAGGGTTCCAATGTACTCATGCTAGCAAGATGAGATGACAAAAATCAAGAGGGATGATCAAGCCCCCAAGATCAAGATCTCATGACAAACCAATATAAACACAAGGGAACACACATGAAAATGATATAAAGAATAGTGACAAGGCCAATCATACAATACCAAAGATGAGAAAGAGAAATGGAGGAGAAAGACGAAAAAAGATTCGACCATTTTTCCAACGTGATGTAGATCATATCTAGGCTTTTTGTTCAAGAAAAATGCATACTCACTCTGAGGCAATGAAACTCACAGTTGTTCATCAGGTGAGAAACATACACTCATGGCTGGTATGTACTCAAACACATGCGAATGGATATGGGGAAAGGCATGCCACTAGTTGGGATTCCCACTCAAACCATATGAAATTTATACCTCCTGATAACTTTAATAAGGTGCCACACAAAGAGGAAGTGATTTGATTTTTGAGCTTCATGAGACAAGAAAAACTTTGTATGCTTGGAGATCATGAACAAATAGGATGGGTCCACAAGCATGCAAGTTGTGATATGCAAGGTGGCCATAAATGCAACATAGGAAATATTCAAATGAGTCTTACTTAGTTCATGTGAGGTATTTAACTTAGGGAACATTGTGTCTAATGTCTCCACGATAGGACCAATAAAAGAATACAAAATTCGCAACTTAGGGGATGCAGTGTGTCGCATCAGGCCACTAAGAGGAATATAATATGCTAAGAGAGATCACAGTCATGAAGGACACTACATGCAATTCCATCCACAAATTAGAAAACTACATCATATGAAGCAAGAAGGTTACACTAATAACCATGAAAAGGAAAAAAATGCAAAAGAAATAATGCCAATGTATGCCCCCACTTTAAGGAAATTGCTAAACACCAAGTTCTGAGAAATTACTTTAAAGTAGAAAATGAAAAATTCTAACAAGAAGGACATGAGATCCAAATTGGAAAGCCCTATGCCAATTCATATGTTTCCAAGTAAGGCTGCGTCATGCAATAAAAAAATAAAAGAGAGGGGTTGCCCCCAAAATAAAAACACAAAACAAATAAGGGATCTATGGATTTGGGGTTAGTACGTTCTTTGCTGCAATGTTTTGTAAGGAGCTCAGAACTGTCATCATCCCCCAAATACACATAGAATTGGAAGAACAACACAAAGAGAGCAGAAAAAAATGAAAAACCTTTTGGTTCAACATGGAAGAGACATAGGGTGTCTCGACGCCTTGCATCATCCCCAAAAGGAAAACACAAAAAAGAAGATAAAGATGAAATGAAAAAGGAAAAAGAAAAGAAATCATTTTGGGTCAACATGAAGGAGACATGAATATCTCAATGCCCTGCATCATCCCTAGAAGGAAAACACAGGAAAAATAAAGATAAAGATGAAAAGACGAAAGCGATTCACGACATAGAGAAGAATGAAGGTACAAATAGAGGAATGTCACAAAGAGAGAAAATTGAATGTTATGGGGGATTACATTACGCACATGCAATAACACAAAAGAAAAATGGAAAATAAATAATGTCATAAGACTAGTAAGGAAAATGTGAGTCAACCTATGAGAAAGCCATCCACCTCCCAATGTCAGTTTGTATAAGAAAAAGGTGAATGAAAAATCAAAGGGACAACAACAAATGCATTACTAGGATAGGGCTAACAACGTCTTTCCCCCACTGAGTGCGAGACAAGAATGAGTTGAGGCAAGTGATGGGAAAGGGTTCATGTAACAATGAGAAAGGAATGTTCTACAACTGTTACATTAGAAGGGGGGAAAGGGATCCCACTTTAAGGGATTATTTCTAAAATATCAAAGTGTTGAAGGATCCTTATGACAGTTCGACACTCCTTGGTAGAATGCCTAAGAATCCTATGATACTCACAATACTTTGTATTATCTTTTGGGAATCTGCATCTAGTTCAAGGTGGAATTTTAAGCCAACATGTGTCTAGAAGATGTTTCAGTTGTCGTTCGTTCAATTTTTGTTATTGTGAATTTCATCAACTGCTCTAGTTGGAGGTTGAGGAGGACCTGAGGAGATCCTTTCATCCTTGTTACTATTAGGAATTATTGGGTTTTCTTTAGGAAGAAGAACATTCATATTAGGATGATGATCTAAGATAATCGTACCATCGCGACAAAGTCTTAGATATTCTTTAGGAACATGTTCATTGTGAGGGGGATTTTGGTATCCTATTCCCCTTGTATTTTCCTCAATTGGTACTTGTTCTAAGAGGTGATGAATTTCATGTTCACTTGTTGTATCACACCCTTGTTTTCTCAAGATTGTAAAACCTTTTCCATATGTTTCATGAAGATTGATAGGAGTGTTGGTGACCTTATTATTATAAAAGGGTTCAGTGTTTTCTTGTTTAGAGGAACTGGGTTCACCTATTGTAGGGAACTTAGGTTCAACTTTTGTTTCAAGATGAAAATAACAAAAAATATCAAGAGGTGGTATGGTAGGAGGTTTTGGTTCATTCATGGATAGATAAAAGGATGTGTTAGCCTCAAGATTATTAAGAAAATTATTTAGGAAACTATTCATGTTGTCATCATCTTCTCCAATGTTGTCAACATCACAAGGACATTCATTAGGAGTTGAGTGAGCATGAGTGAGTTGAAGGTCATTAGGATCATTTCTAAATGCACAAATTGACACATCTACTAAGGATTTTAGGGACATCCAAATTTTTCCAAAGCACATATTCATTATGCAAATTTCAGATTCTAAGTTATGCAACAATGCAATTTTGATCTATGCACATGATGAATGAGTGTAAGCTAAATGCAATGATTTGAAAATAGGAAGTTTGCAAGTTGAACAAGAAAGGTAACAATAGTAAATAGAAAATCAAAAAGTGGACTACAAATGACATAAAATGCAATGCAAAATATGCAAAGGGACTAATTCTCCCAAGGTGGTGAATGAGTGCAGGAATGGATGTTTTTGCAATTTTTCAAAATTTATGAATTGGATTTTATGATTTTTATGTTTTTTGATGCAAATATAAGATGCACATGTAGAATTTTATTGATGTTTAAGTGAAATAATGCAAGCTAAATGATATTTTCACTAATGCAAAGATTAAAACCCTAGAATGCAAATTAACCAATACAAAATCAAATGCAATGTTAATGCAAGCTACATCTAGGATGTAAATGCACTCCAAATGAGAATTAAAGGTGCTCTAAATTCAAGTTCACCAAAATAAAATGAAGAATTTTGTGTGCTCTACTAGGGTTATAGGACCCAGGGCAACAATCTTCTACACTTCATTCAAGAACAAGCACTTGAGATTCCAATGCAAAGGTGATTGAAATCTAGCAAAGGGTGTGTTCTAGGGGATGGAATGATGTAAATAAGGGTTTCACCACCAAGTGTAAACATGTAAAGACAATGAAATGAATGATGAAATGAAAAAACCCTAATTTGATGTAATGCTTCAAAGAATGATCTAAAAATGCAAGGAAATAGCAACAAAAAATTATGAAACTAGAGATATGCACCTGGGAAATTAGAGAAGGAAGAATGAAGGTTTGAAACCCTAGAAAATCCATTGTTGAAGCCAACTAGGACTCATACGCCAAGGTGGGTGAATCAGTCCAGTTTCGGGAAAACTGTGTCGGACCAGGTTTCAAACAAAAGGGTACTCAGATCTGCAAAAACATCTGACAGACAGAAGTAGTGGAACTCATTCGCCAATAATGGAAAATTAGTCCACTTCCGAATTTTTGGAAATTTAAAGTTGGATCTTGTAGCCCTCAGTCTGCTCTATTGCTCCCAATTTAAATCTAGGTCTAAAACTACTAAATTAAACCTGTAGGTCTTCTCCAAGCTCCTCCAAGGTTTGTTCACTATCTTGACAACTTTGGTTTGCTTTAACAACTTGATGACAACTTTCCCAATCTTTCTCTTTGATAAATCTACAACCTAGACCTACAAATCACATGCAAAGAGAGGGAAAAATGGTTGTGGGGTTAGAAAATGGGGGTTTTCCTTGGTCAAACCCCTTGTTGGTAATTAAACCTTGAGATAGAAATAAAATGTAAAGGAGACTGATGAATGAAAAAAAGGTGATGTTGCAACTCACCAAACCCTTGCAATAAAGTGCTACAAATCTTCTTGAGATGGCCACAATGGATTTGGTTCTTGATTATTGCTTGTAGGAGATAGATCTTGAATGTAAAGCTTGCTTGGATCATGAACTCTACACAAAAATTGTAAGCACAATGACAAACATAATGAATGTGATCTTTCACATGATGATTGATCTTGAAGAATGCTCTTGAAAGCTTGATAATCTACCCTTGAAATCCTTGAATGCTCTTATTCAAATGCTCTTGTGAACTCAATTTTCTATTAGGATGAGTACTTGAATGCTTGGGGTGTTAGGATGAAAATGAGATATAGAACCTTGTATTTATGCCCAATTATGTAAGAATTCCCAAAATTACAACACTACAAGTCGACATTGAATCTTGAAGAATAAAATCTCACCAAAGATTTAAATTAAATTTGATTTTTGAGTTAAGGGGGACTCATTCGCCACCTTGGGAAAATGGGTCCCACCTAAGGGAACTCATTCACCCAGAATGGTGAATGTGTCCTACCTTAGGAATTCGAGGTGGGTTTGTGAGGATATAATGTTTTAAATGCCATTTGTCATTATTATCCTCAAAAATATACCAAAATAAGGCTTGTGGATGTAAAAAGGGGCCAATTAAAGTATTATAGAGCCAAATTATTCATGGCATTCCTAAAGGAATGTGAAAGTGTGTTACAACACTTTACAACACACCAAATAAGGCAAGGCTAAGAGAAATTATGATGAAAATAAAGTTAATTATGCTTAGAAACCCTAGAAAAGTGTGAAAGTGTATCAAAACACTTTACAACACCTTTATAAGGCATCTTTAAAGTACACTAGTTCAGAAGGGCCCAAGCCCTAATGTGAATGTGTTATCCACATTACAACACTAAATCAAGGCCAAACTAAGCCAAAATCTGCAAGGAGTTAAACAAGCACAAAAAAGGCTAAGGACACCTTTTTTGACATTACAATTATAATTATGTGATCTCTTCAATTGAACTTGGAAAGTTTTATAATGAATCTAGACATACATATGACTTTATATATCACTTATGTTGAGTGTATTGATTATTATCTTAGTTATATGCAATACATAGTTAATTTAATTTGAGTATCTTATTTGACAATATATTTTTTGATAAATCCCATTCTATAAATTAGATGCCTCTCTCATAATGCTTATCTGGAAAGGAGGATCTTTGTTTTATTTACTAAAATAGCTTTATTGTGGGACAAATAATTCCAAAACTAAAAAAATTGTAGAAACTAGGGGAAAAATTGTAAGAATACTATTTAACTCAATATAAAATACATGAAAAAATGTCTCCCTTGCCATTATCAATAAAATGACTTTTAAATTTAAAAAAATCCCATATTGGAAATTAAAATTTATTTTTGAATACATGATCTACTACAACAATTTCACTCAAGATACAAGATGTGGACTATGTTTAGGTGACCATTGTGAAGATATTGACTTTGGAAGAAACAAAAAATTATATCGTTCTTGGAATTGACATAATTTGTTTATGAATCTACGCTATAATTATGCTTTCACTCTACATAGAAGACATAAAAAATGTATTTATCAACATTCAAAAGAAAATATATTTCAACGAAACATGAAATAAATCACAAACATTGACACCTACAAAACACCACAATAGAAATAAAGGAAAACATCCTTCAAATAATGTTGGAGAACATTTTTTTTTGAATGTGAACTAAATGTATATTGTTAACATACAAAGAAATGGAAAACACAATGGGTTTTTGAGTCTACACTACAATCTTGAATACATAAAAAAATTGTCACTAGCCAAAAGTAAACTACTTCAAAAGAAGGATTCAATAAATCACATACCAATATGATAAGTGGGAGGTATTTTCCATAGCTTTTCAAATTGTGATATTACTATTAAGATTCATCTGTGTAGTTTTACAGGTCAAACTCATTGACCCATGTTTCATGAGTAGTGGTTCACAAGAACCCATCTCTCATGATAATGAATAGCACACTTAGCACGTTCATTTAATCTAGGTGATGCTCACAGAGGTGAAGCACTGGGCCTTCCTAGGAGGTCACCCATCCTAGTACTACTCCAACTCAAGCACACTTAACCATAGAGTTTTCTCCAAGGTTAAGCCCACTTAGCTTGCAACCCCATTTGTAAAATATTCAACAAGTGTTGTGCCTTATGAACCATTCATTATAGAGCCCCATTAGCTCATCAATTGATAAGTAGGAGGTATTTTCCATAGCGTGTCGAATTTTGATATTGCTATCAGGAATTAGTTGTGTATTTTTATGAGTCAAAATCATTGACCCATATTTCATGAGTAGTCGTTCACAAGAACCCATCTCTCATGATAATGAATGGAACACTTAGCACTCATTGCATCTAGATGATGCTCGCAGAGGTGAAGCACTATGCCTTCCTAGGAGGTCACCCATCCCAGTACTATTATAGATCAACTACGCTTAACCAAAAAAGTAATAAAATTCCTTAAAAAGAAAGATTACATAAATAACACACCATAATAGTAGGAAAGCATTGCATAAGCCTACAAAAGTAATAACATGTTTGAAAAACTTTATGTTTATGAATTTGTATTATTATTTCATTTTAAATAATCTTATAAGACATCAATAAGTGTTTTTCACTAGTCAAAATAAAATTCCATCAAAAGAAAGATGAAATAAATAACAATCCAAACTATCAAGAATACAAGCCTACAATGATAAATCATAAAACATAGAAGATATGGAATAAGTGTATGCCACCAATGAGAGGAAAATACCTTCCAAATCAAGATTAATAAAATAAAAATCCAAACTACCAAAAAATCAAGCCTATAATAGTAAATGAAAACACATGGCATAATCTTGAAAAAATACATTATGTCCGCAAACATAGTGTGTTTTGTTTAATCTTCATTAAACTTCCATTCTAGCTCAACATATAAGACATTGATCAAGTGTATGTAACTAGTGAGAATAAAATTATTTTGAAATCAAAGATTAAATAAATCTCACATAATAGTATTTGTAAAGTAGTCCTACAATAATAGATAGAAAACATGGAATAATGTCTCTTTCAATCTGCGCTAAAATTATATTTTAACTCTACATAAGTTCACATGGATTAATTTTATTTCACGACTTAGAAGAAGATTCCTTTTACAAAATCATTAAATTAATAACAAGCCAAACTATCAAGAAACCAATCTTGCACCAATGCCATTCATAAATAAAACTTAGAATAATACATGGATCATGCTTGAAAAAATATTGTGTTAGAAAACATATTGTGTTTCTAAATCTATATTGAAATTGTAATTTTACTAACATACATGACATTAAATAAGTGTTTTTCAATGTTCAAAATTAAATACCTTTGATATCAAAGAAAATAAATCATTTTGGAAAGCACATTGAGTTCTTCAATGTGCACAAAAATTACATTTTCAGTCAATATTAAAGACCCAAAATAAGTGTATTTAACCATTCATAATAAAATTGGTTCTAAATCTGGATAAAATAAATGAGAAACCTGAGTATCACGAAAACAAGCCTCCAAGGCTAAATGATATAACTTGGAATAGTGTCCAGAAGAACAATATCATTTTCAAAAACACATTGTGTGTTTCTAACCACACACAAATTACAATTTCACTCAACATAAAAGACATGAAATAATTTTATGCCACAAGTTAGAAAAAAATGCTTTTCAAAGAAATAAAGGCAAATCATGTTCAAAAACACATTATGTTCTTCAATTTGCACTTAAATTACATTTTACTCAACACGTAAGAGATGGAATAAATGTATGCCACTAATGAGAAGAAGATGTCTTGGAAGTCTAACAAATAAAAAATAATGTTAAAAAACACAATGTGTTCTTTAATCTGCACTAAAACTACATTTATACTCCACATGAATACATTATAACTATAAATTAATATATTTTTCTAAATTCAAAATTTATGGTTCATATGCTCACCATGCTTCACTACTTTCTTCATAATTTTACATTCTTCTATTTTCTCTTCATGTTTTTTTGCAACTTTAGAAACCTCAAAAGATTTTACTGTGACACTCTTACTTATTTTTTGTAATACTCATCATTGGTTTGATTAAGGGTAAAAAGTGAGTTTTGAAGGGCCCGAAACCCTTTACAAAAAGAGCAGCTGAACCAAAAGATACAAACAACTAGATCATATCATCCAAACCGCAGCAAAATAACAACAAAAAGTTAGGAAAAAAGGAGGATCCCACCAATCACCATTACATATTTTTCAAGATATCAGCAGCCTCCACATCACACACTGCATTCTTCAGGCCTTCATCACCAGTAGTAGTCACATCATTAACAGGAGCAGCTACCTAAGCTTTGGTCTTGTTGTGGGTCCTAACCCTAGGCCTGTCTAGTTTACCCTCACTAATCAAAACATAACCTTTCTCACCACCCTTATCACCAGTCACCTCCCCTTCCATCAGCTTGCCATCATTACCAATATCATCTACTTCCTTGCCAATTTTGACACTATCCACAGGGGAAGTAATACCCATAGATTCAACATTTAACCCAGATTTCTTCATCTCCCCGCCTTTGTCCATATTAGCATATAACCTTTCAATGTGATTTTCCAAGGTGAGGATTCTTCCTTCAAGATTCTACTTCATCAGAAGTGTTTCCTCCACCACAATTTTTAGGGAATTCATCATACATCACTCTGATCTTGAATAGGAGAATCCTCCGCTTTTCTCATTACACCCCACACTTTCACTTAGTCAAATTGAGTTCATGGAAGATCCATTTAAAAGGCTTATAAAAAATAATGGAGCCCTCTTTGGCGGCTCCCAAGACATCAACAATATTTTCTTTATCAATTTTAAAAACATCATTACCCTCATCATCCTCCTCATTAAAGGAGCTAACCTTGTCCAAATCCACAACAACATCCTTACCCTTATCAATAGAAATCGACGTTGTAGTCAGCGTCTTGATTTTACAGATGGACTCCACAATTTCAGCAGTAACTGCCTTCCTTTTCATCAACTTATCTAGGTCCATCACAGGTGAATCCCTAGCAACCTACCCCACCTCAGCCACAACCATCTTATCCTTCTTCAAAACCTTGAGCCCACCTGAAGAAACCACAACATCTTGTTCCCTAACCCCACCAAGAGAAGCCACAACATCCTGTCTGCCAATAATTTTAAGTGGAGTCGTTAACTCTAGCATTTTACTCAAAAACCTCACCACCCTCTTCTTACTATCACCCACAAGTAGCTCCCCTTTTAACATAGCAAGGGGAGGTGAAGACACCTCACTAATCGTATCCTTCTTCTCCATTCTGCTACGACTCAACATCTCATCAGCAAGCTCCTCACTATAGGTAGCATAACCCTAATTAGGGCTCAACTCCTCTTTCTTAAGCTTCCTCGGGGTAGGGGACCTTGTATCCTTATCCATAGTAGCTAGAGAGTCTAGCACAAAATCCACATCATCCTCCGATGCCAACTCTTTTTCCAGAATGATCTTTATCTTCTTTCATTTTTGGCTAGCCAATTCCTCCTCATAACCCACCTCCTACTTTTGTTGCGCACCCTTGAGGGTATCTAGCATCTTAACCACTTCAAAGGCTTTGGCATAGTTTGAGATTAAGAGGATCAAGCCCACATGAAGAATGGGGTTCTTCAAATTTTTCTTATGATCCATAATACCAGCATCAAAAGAGGTCAAAAGGTAAAAGGGAAAGGAAATCCTTTTCTTATTTCAAAAATGGTTAAGTAAGACAAAGTGATAAGTATTTACTACAAAATATCGACCTTCAAGATAAATGAACTGCATAACCTCCTTAACCACATCTCCCCCACAACGCCTTGATAGATTTCTTTTGATAACCCCCACTCCTTGTTGCACGAAGGTCTCGAGCTTCATCTCCTTTGAAGAATATTTTCATGGCATTTTGTGCTTCCTTTTTGTCTCTAAAGAACTTCATACCTTCCATTGACAAACCAGTAATGTAGGCTATGAGGTCTTCGTTAACATCGAACTTCATACCTCCAACTTTCAAAACTTTATTGTTCCATTTTTTTACAAACATAGCAGTCATCTGAGGGTTATTACCATGAAGCCTCTCAAGATAAGGCGGCAACCCTCCTTTCTTAAGGATTTTCCAAACCTTTGGTTTCTTCCTTACCACATCGCAAGAGAACGGCTTCATGTGATTTTTGTCTCCACCCATGGCAGTCGAGCTAATAGAGCCAAGAATTTTCAAAACTTTTAGAACAATGAAGAAACTTCTTGAGAAAGAAACACTAAGAATGCCCACAATCCGTGTGAGAAAAGAGACTTGGCAGAGGCAATTAATTATCATAGTAATCCACTCCCTATGGATATCTCTCTTAGTACCATCAGTGCAAGCTAAAACATGATTACCACTCCTCCATATCATGACCATCCACATGATGAAAAACATGCACAACCAAAGCCTTAAAATATCATAAATCACCTTAGATTTAAGCATCATTATTAATAGTGGCAATAGCTTCTATAGGTAGAGGATCATTCAAATCCCACTCCCGAGCCTCTCTAACTCCCAAATTAGCAAAAATATCAGCCAAACTATTTCCGCTCTCAAACTATGAGAGATATAATAATTATCAAAAAAATTAAGAATATCAATGGAATCCCTAATCAGATTTTCAATAGTCCAAGAGGAGGTAGCACACTTTTTCAAATTATTAATGATATTAAGAGAATCCCCCTTAAGCCAAACTTTCTTGAATCCTTTCTTTTGAGCTAGTTTGAGTCCATGATAGTACTCATCATTGCTATTCAATGAATAGATATTTTATAGACTAATTTGAAAAATATCTTGAGGTGTTATACATGTTAAATTATTAATAATTAGCAATATGAAATATTATTATTTGTGGGCTCACTATGGTGGAATTTAGAGTATTCCATTTTTGAAAGATTGATCGAGAGAACGAAGAAAGCAAGAGAAATGGTGTTTATCATGGAATCTAAGCGGAAAATATAAGACAAATAATATTTTACTTTTTCAATTCAAGTTCAACTATATTTTCTATGATTTTTCAAAATATATATTATTAGAAAACTTAGAAGTTTTTTTTAAGTTATGTAAATTGTTATGTATTTTAATGGAGCATGAAGTAGTGCAAAAATTTCTAAACAATTTTTTCTCCTCAATTTTACTAATGACTTATGGTGATATGACAAGTGGGTCAATTTTCAAAAACATGATTAAGAGAATGCAAACGTTAAAATTAAAATCAATACATGGGGATGGTATTCCACTATCCTTCATATTAATGCCCACCGTGAATTAATATATTTACTCCTCATCTATTGGCCATAATGCTATCCACGCATTGTCATGTCTAGCACATTTACCGTGAAAGGTTGTGGGATTTAATTGATTGACGAATTTCTTGATCATGTCATTAAACATGTAAAATAAACCTTTCGAACGAATAAGATAGTTTTTATTATAGTGAACTTTTCAATCAAACTTATAGAGTATGAAAATGACAAAGATTTTAGAAGAAAAGTTTGAGGATATGGAACAAGAATTCATCAACTTGACAGCTCATGGATTATGAAGTTTTAAGATTTTTCATGTGCATACTAATCAAAAAAGAAAACATATATGTTGATAACAAGTTTCAGTAGATTGGCCATTGTAACTATGAACTTATGTGCATTCATTAAGTGATATATTTTAATGTAATTATGATACTTGATTCAATATTTGTTTCAATATCTTGGTCATTTATGAAGATAATTAGGAGTTATGAACTTAAGTAATCTATTTTTGAAATGGACAAACAGGAATCTATATTGGTTTGAAAGGTAAAAATTAAGGTGACATAATGGAGTATAAACTATCAACTCATTATTTAGGGTGTTCTAAATGACAAAAATAAATAAACATAATGCATTTTCATACAATGTTTTTTAAAAACTCCTATTTTAGTGTATATTGAAGAACACTTTATATTTTGCAACACAATTTGTTATTATCAAGTTGTCCAGTGCATTTTCTTATTAATGTTGGAATACACTTATTTGATGTCTTCTACATTGACTTCAACTATAAGTTTGTTCATGTTTGTTACAAGTTCTATCATTTTTCCTTGTAGGCTCACTTTCATGAAGTTTTATGATTTTCAAAAGAAAATTCCATTCAAAATAAAAATATATAGCTGAAAAAAATAACTGTTATTTAATCCACATTAAAATGGATTGATAATAAAATGTGTTTGAAAGATAGCTAAAATAAATCAAATATGAAATCATTCAGATAGCAAGTCCGCAAGCGTAAAAATGGTAGAAGCATCAAAAAAATTAAAAATTAAATGATGTTTGCAAACAAAATGTGTTTTTCAAAATGCACATACAATTTGAGCCTAAAGCATAGGAGTGAATATTCACTCCTATTCATTGGCCTTAAGCCTCCATAATTTATTTATGAACTTTCATTTTACCTTCTTGAAGAGATTTCATAGCCTTTAAGGTAAGGAAGTGTTCTATAATTTTGGAGAAATGGTTTAAAGACCTAATAATACAAATAATTTAAAATTTTAATATTTACCATTTATAACTCTATCTCCACTAGCCAATGCAATGCCCATTATTATAGTCACCTCTCTAACCCATGAACAATAATTCTACATAAAACGGAGGAACCTAACAAACTTAATATCAAGTTTAAATTTTCCCTAAAATATATAATTGAGTTAATGCATGGAATGAAAGATACTTACGTCACACCTAGAAACACTATTTCCACACCTACATCCTAGCACTTTATTAAATCTAAAATAATTTTCATGGAACGCAAAACTTTAAAAACCCAAATTCAGTGAACAAATTTTAATCTAGAACACATTTATTTTTCCAACATGATTAGAGACCACCATTCTCCTTGTTTTCCCTTACATATCTTGCATCATGATATACATTGTAGGAAAAGTTAGACAAAGAAGGCGATGGCATAAGGCAATCCAATGTGTTATGTTGGCAGCACGTAATTGGTTGTATCATGTGATTTTAAAATTAGCTTTGGGATTACATTGAACATTTGGGTAGGTCATTCTAACTCCATTTTTTGTCCTATCCATGCAAGTCAATGATTGAGGTGTAATTCTATTGGGATGTTTAGATGGATTATTTCATTTATTATTCACCTTTACTACTAGTTGTGTTATGACTCCAACAATTATGCAAGGGCATCTTGATGTACCCTTTTTAGGAAAATGTTGTCATGCTTGTTAAAATTATTTTTTTATTTGGTTGGAGTCAATAAGGTCATGGAAGACCATTTTGATTCATTTGGATTCATTCAATAATGTTTTATGATGTTTTGGAGTCATATTGTAAAAGTTGAAAAAGTTGCAAAATGATGTCAAAAAGTTACAAATTATCTAATTAGAGTTAACAAAGGTGTGGATGGTTGGTTTTTCAGTTGTAAATTATTTCAGAACATTATAATTATGCCTTGTAACATCTATGTCAATGGTTAGAGAGTGGTTAGAGAGAATTTTGAATGAGAAACCAATTCATTTCACACGTTCTTTATTGCATTTTCTATGAAATTTGACTATAATTTGCATTGTATAGACTGGTACTATGTGGTACGGTCCTAAAACCACTTGAAGAAGTTGAAGGACGGTCTTAGCTTTCAAATTATTTTGAGTTGGTATAATTTCATCAAGATTTATGCAAGGTATGGCAATTTCATTAAGGGTGAGTCTGTAAAGTTTATTTTTCTGAAAAGTTACAATCTGGAAATATGCATGGTACAGATTTGTACGATCTTGTACGGACTTGCACATGCCTTGGGAAGATGGTTATGTGTCTTACCTTAAAAAATATTTTGGTTTTATGCATTTTTTTGAGTTTTTGTATGAGTTAAGACATTTTTACTAAGAGTAGGTCCAAAACCTGCCTAAGGTTTCCAACGAACTACAAAATTTCAATCTTTGTTTCCAACCATCAAAAAGTTACAAAAATTGGTGGAGAGGTCTTTTTTAGGGATATATAAAAACCATTTTGGGTTCAAGCCTTTAATTTTTTTCATATGTAAGTTATTAATGACAGTATGCTTGCATTTGTGTATAAATTGTCATGAAGTCACAATTACAATAGGGTTTGATGAAACCAGTGCATTGGTTGGCCATGGATGGATGATAAATCACAATAATACATTGTAATGAGTCTTTACAAGACAAGGAATCATATGAC
Source organism: Sequoiadendron giganteum (assembly GCA_007115665.2). Taxonomy (NCBI): domain Eukaryota; kingdom Viridiplantae; phylum Streptophyta; class Pinopsida; order Cupressales; family Cupressaceae; genus Sequoiadendron; species Sequoiadendron giganteum. Next base: position 277,546,479 of record CM021100.1, on the reverse strand, counting down.
AATTATTATTTCCCTTTTTTGAAGTCATTGCCTTAAATACACCTAGTGACAACCATACCCACTTTTCTTGTTTCATTGTGTCAATTGCTTGGTTGGGGCTATACACATTTCAAAACCCCTAAAAGATGTTGTGACCGGTCTAAATACATCAATTTTCCCATATTCCATGTTGTCATCAATGGTTAAGTGTCACTAGAGTGTTTGTTTCCATGTTTTAGGATTTAGGAGCACATTGTCAAGAATGTACAAGGGTGTACACTTGGATCATTGGTATTGAATTTGTGTTTGGGAAGTGTCTAAGTTGTATTGAGTCCTTCCCCTCTACATATTTTTTTGTATCAAAGCCCAAAGATTTGGGCAAGGAATTTTTGGAATTTTTTGTATTGTGTTTGATAGGTTGAAGTGAAGAACCTAGATGCCAAAAGACTAGGTAGTGAGGAAAAGGAAAGAAAACTTAGGTGAGGTATCACAAAGACAAGAAGAAGCATTGAGAAGAAGCAAGGTGAAAGAGACTTTTGCTAAAGGAGAATGAAAGTTGTTGTTTGAAAATACGCATGGTATAGATTTGTATAGTTTGGTACGAACCTGCACATGCCTTGGGAAGATGATGATATGTCTTGTACCTTACAAATTCTTTTGGTTTCATGCAATTTTTTGAGTTTTGTGTGAGTTATGGCATTTTTACTAAGAGCAGGTCCAAACCCTGCTTGGGGTTTCCTATAAACTAATAAAATTCATATCTTTGTTTCCAACCATAGAAAAGTTATGAAAATTGGTGGAGTGGTCTTTTTTATGGATATCTAAAAACCCTTTTTGGCTCAAGCATTTAAAATTTGGCATGTGTGAGTTATTAATGACATTATTCTTACATTTGTGTATAAACTGTCATGAAATCATAATTATAGTAGGTTTTTTTGAAATTAGTGCATTGGTTGGTCATGGATGGAATTATATTACAATCATTCTTTCCCTTGTTTGAAGGTATTTCCTTAAATGCACCTAGTGGCATCCATACCTAATTTTCTTGTTTCATTGTGTCAATTGCTTGGTTGAGGCTATACACATTTGGGAACCCCTAAAGAGACATTGTGATAGGTTTGAACACATCAAGTTTCCCATATTCCATGCTACCCTCAATGGTTAAGTGTCACTAGAGTGTTATTTCCATGTTTTAGACTTTAGGAACACATTGTCAAGAATATACAAGGGTGTACACTTGGATCATTAGTATTAAAGTTGTGTCTGGAAAGTGTCTAAGTTGTTGTATTGGATCCTTCCCCTTTGCAGGTATTTCAAGGATCATCATGGAAAAAATAGGCCCTTAAGTGGTGATGAAAATTCAGAAAATCAGAGTTAGGCAACTTGACGTATAAATTTGAATAAGTTATCTATATTATTTCAAAAACATGTAATAAAAGAATCTATAGAAAATTGAATGTAGTTTCTAAACTACTAGGTTTATTGAAAAAAAATAACAAAAATCTATTTGGTGAAAATTTGAAATTTTAATGTAGTAGTATTTAAATTTCAGGGAAAAAATAAGAAGTAGGTGTCTGTCTGACCACCCTAACCACAATAAAATGATAATATTTTTTTATAATATTTTAGATATAAGTAGAGGACTCATGTCCCGATGTGATGCATAATTTTTTGTAATTTTTTTCCAAGTAAATAATTAATTATGATTTTTTATTACAACTTTTAAAAAATATAAAAATGTGTATGTCTAACCACCTTAACTTGGCCAAAACTTCATGAAATTTATTTTTTAATTTTTAATCCTATAGTATGCGAAGCATAGAATGTGACACATGTTTTGGATTTAAAAAATCTAATACCGTTTGAAAGATATAGATGTTTTTCAATCAACCTATCAATCAAGACTTTAGTCATAATTCAAATAGAAAATGAATAATAATTATTTATTAAATTCAAAGTAAAGCATAATTTATATTGGTGGAAAGTTGAGAATCTCCTTTAAAAACCCTTTTCGTTTCATCAATTTTGGGTAAAAAAATAGTCATCAGACACATGGGCCATCATATCACTTACATATCGCAACTTTTTGGTCCATCATGATCCTGCACATTACCTTGCATCAAACAACATATTAGGGGTAGTGAATTCCCAATAGATCATTACCCTTTATGTTCATTTCCTCTCTTGTTAGATGTCATTTTTTTTTCTCACATGTAGAATGTTGAATTCTATAATTTGTTATAGCATCGTAAATTGCAACCCTTGACAATTTCACATAAGGTTTAGCTCCCTCCAAGGTGCATGAACCCAATTGTGCATTTAATTACCTGTTTAATGATAATCTTTGGGAAATTAGAGTAAAATTAATAATTGATAATTAATATTCATTTTTCAAGACATATGGCACCAAAATAGATTTGGTCTAGGGTGCTAGTGTACCCGACTAGACTATTTTAGGCCCAATTCAAATATGTCGGTGTTGAAATTTTAATATCTATAAATTCAAAATTATTTATTGTTTGTCAGTAATTAATTTGTAGGAAATTAATGAGTTATATATATAAATACAAGTCTTTTTCACCATTTTAATCTTATAAACTTTATAGGCAATTGAGATTATAATTGAGCATCCTAAAAAATAGTCAAGAGAGGAATTAGTAGAATTGTAGTAGCATTATTTTAGTCAATCATCATGTTAGCAATGCATCACGTTTTCATGCAAGTTTTTTTATGTTTCATGCTCATTTATTTTGTGAGCACTAACACTTGCAAGACTTCAAATCAAGAATACAAATTCTCCTTAAAGGTGATGATCATAATGTATTTAGTCCATCAAGTATTATAGATCTAAGTGGTGAGTTGCAACAATTATCAATTTATCACATTTTTATCCATTAGCCTATGTCCAATCAAGGGAAGCTCTCTTTTACATCATCATAGCTATTGTGGAGGTAGAAATACCAAAATGAGGTTTTAATTAGGAAATCCCTTATACAACACAACCCTTTCCCTTCTTGCTTGTGTGTAGGTCATAGATCTAAAATGAATTTGGGAGAGGATTGAAAACCTAATTTTTCATTCAAGTCCCACAAGTCAAAAAATTAGGAAAAGTGGATTTTATCAATGATAGAAAATTTTCTAACACTAAATCCAAGGGAAAAGAACGTATAGGAAAAGATCAATAGATATTTGAATTCTAATTTTAAGCATTCATATTTCTAGGTCTAGGGTGCTAGTGCCCTTGTCCAACCATTTCAATCTCCAATTTGCATGATAGGTTCTTTTGTGTCTACATTCTCTAGTTCTAAACTTTATTTTGTCTTTTAGTTTTATGTTTTCTTGAAATCATAACAGTTTGCAATATTTTCATGGTTAACCTAGTTGCATTTTATATTATCAAATTAAGTCAATTAATCAACATCCAATTAATCCATCACACAAAGAACTAAAACCATGATCCACCATTTTATCTCTTTTATTGAGGTTAGTATCCAAGTGGGTATTTGAGATCAATTTTAGTTCTTTCTATTGTGATGTAGGAAGAGGTGTGATTTAGACCCTAGATCCCTTTTTCCTAGATCATATTTTTGTGAAGCCAACACTTATTGCATGTTTTTTTTTTAAAATCTAAAGAATATCATTTTAAATTTTGAATGAAATCTTTGGTGGTAAATTTTTCATTTAGGCATACATATTGTTGATAAAATGTATTAAAAAAGGTGGATATTTTCATTATATTATTATTTCAAAAGACAAAAGTATTAATTTCCAATTTTACAAGATAGATCTAGTCAACTATTGCATTGCAAAATATTAATTAGGTCATGTTCAAATCTTAATGCAACTTTCAAAAGCTTGAATTTGTCATTTATGTATGCATATTTTATTGGAAAAGTAAAGATTTACATTATGTTTATCATTTCAAAGGATAGAAAAAAAATCAATTTCCAAATTTGTCAAACTAGGTTCAATTGATTATTACATTTTATAATCTGAAAATTATCTTTTGGTAATATTGCATTATTTCAAAAATCTAAAATTGTATGCATAATTGTGTGTTGCACATGGTGAAATTTGGATTTTATGCATTTCAAAAAATCTATTTGTTGCTAGACCTGAACCTCTGAAAGCTAGAATCCTCAAAAAATATAGCCCATTTCTAGATTTTAAAGTTAAAAAAAATTAACTTCATTGGTCTAGGGTGCCAACGCCCTTGTCCAATCAATTTTAGCCAAAATTTAGATTACAGTTATATTTGTGTTTTTTGCACTATTCTAGGTTCTGTGTCTAAAAACTATTATATTTTTTATGACTATGATGTGTGTTCCCTTCATTATATGAGCTCTAAAGTGTTTTGAAACTCATAAAAAAAATAGTAGTTGTAGACATGGAAAAAGTACAAATTTGTTTTGACACACCTGATCCTAATTTACTAACAACATTTCCTCCTAAATCACATTTCTCAACATTTCATTACATGATCCCTTAATTTGATAAATCATTTTATTTATTAAATTAAGCCTTCTCCTTTCAATAATTAAATTAATCAATTAATTTAATTAACCATTGCATCCCTGTTTAATTAAATAAATCATTTTATTTAATTAAATTCCCTAAAGTCCTCATATTAAATTAAATAAATCAAACCTTATTTGATTTAATCTAACATATTCCTCCTTGGTTAAATAAATCAAATCATTTATTTGATAAATCCTTTCCTCTTAATTATTGACTTAAATCAATTCACAAACCTACGTCTAAATTGTCACATCACCTAATTCTTCATTAAGTTAATCAAATCCTTGATTAAATTAATCTCAATCTCTAAATTCCTCTAGAGAATGCAAGTTGCACAATAAATCAATTACTTTGATTTATTAATTCAACTATTTTCCCTCACAAAGCATCAAAAGGGAATATTCTCTCTTTTGAATTCAAAAAGGCCAAGTGGACTTGGTCCTTCCAACAAGGCATTTAAAGCCTCTTACATGTCCTTGACCTTGAGCCAAGTGACATTAACTTCATTCTTTTTCCCTCTTCAACATGTCATTTCTCAAATTTGAAATGCCACCTAATTGCATTTATTGGCACTTTGGCAAAGATGTGCTCATTCCTCATCCAATCACATTTGGACAAGTGGCACAATGCCATTGGATTATCTTTTGTCCCACATTGCTTATTTCCATTATCTCTTCCAAGATTGGAATCTATAAATTGGAGACCTCTCTCAATCTTCATCCACAATCTTCATGCAAAGTTACTCTCTTCAATTGAGAACTAATTTTTCTCATTGCATCCATATACTCATATCATTTTCACATTTTGCACCTAGGTTATGCTCAAATCTCTTTGGAGATTTGACCATTGATTCAATCAACTCACATTGCAACATAGGAATTGGGAAAGGGCCAATTGCAACATTTCATTGGCACCAATTCCCCCATGGGATCATCATTCTATTAGCTTTGATTAGGATTTAATTTTATTCCTTGTGTTGTGTTCTTCATCTTTGTTCCTAATTTTAGCTTTAATAGATGGATTTTGTGGGGAATCTCTCACTCTTTGCATGCATTTTGATCTAACACTAACAATGTTTGACGTCTTTGTGCACTTGTAGGTTTAGGGATTCACATTTTGGCGCTAGAAGGAGGGCAGTGAGTCGAAAAATTCAATCACGTTTTCAAATTCCACAGTTTTTTAACTTTTTTTTGCAAGGCACAGGCAAACTAACCCACGCGGTGCTATATCGCACCGCTCTCAGCTCCGCAGTGAAATACTTCGCCGTGTTCAGCTACGCGGCCCCATATTGACCCACTGTTAAATTCTCCAAACTCCGTCGCGGATTCCCGCTTGTCAGTTTTTTTAAATTTCCTAAGCTCGCTGCGCAGGTCCAAACTCCGCCGCTTTCACCACTGCGGCTCTATATGGCACCGCGCCTTCTCCAAACTCCACCGTGACACCTTTCCCGCCCATAAAATTTCAATTTTTAAAGCAGACCGCTTCCAAACTGCACTGCAGGCCTTTGTCGCGCCGCTTTTGCGCTCTCTACCTCTACAGAGCGCCGCCCAAAGCCACCCACGCATCGCTATATAGTGCCACCTGTCTTCCAAACTTCACCACTTCTCCAAACTCCACCGCTCTTCCAAACTTCACCGTGGGAAGACAGTAAATTTTAAATTGACATGTGCTTTTTAAATTTAGGATTTTTTAACCTTTAAATCTAATTTCTTGTCTTCATTGCTCTCTGTTTTTTTTTGTCATTTTGCAGTTGGAGCAAAGGAAGAAGGCGTTATGGTGTCATGTTCACAAAACCAAAGTTTTTTTAAACACTAAAAGTGTTCTTTAACACTTCTTAAGAAAGTTTGTTAAATGTCTTTGATCTTAGGACACTAAATTTTCTTTGGGCTTTAAAAAGAACAATCAAATTTTTTCATGATACCATGTTTATTTTGTACAAAGTTTTTTTAAACACTTAAGTGTTCTTTAACACTTCTTAAGAAAACTTGTTGAAATCTTTGATCTTAGAACATTAAATTTTCATTTGGGCTCTAAAAAGAACAATCAAGTTTTGTTTTTCTAAAGTTGCCAAGGGGCTAAAAAGAACTTTAGGAAAACACACTAGATTTGGTTTAAAAGGTAACGATTGAACAAGGAAAACTCACACTTCATTTTGGTGCTTAAAAAGAAGTCATTGTTGCTTTAAGGTTTAAAATGAACCATTGTTTTTCATGTTTTGCAATCTTTTTTACAAATTAATATTATCTAAAGTGTGTATGCGCTTCATTGCGATCTTGAGAATCAAAAACATTTTGGTAATATTAACTTGTTAAAAAGATTGCCTCCATATTTCAATTTGGGCACTTAAATGAACAAAACATGCGAGTGTGAGCATGACATATTGCGGAGGTTTTCCACTTTGTTTTTCAACAAAGGTTGTGTAAATGATGGGATATGTTAGCTCGCTTTTGTTTATCATAGAGGGCTTGCCTTGTGGGAAAAAGTACTCACCCAAGGGAACGACCCAACTGGGAACATGCTAAAGCCAAGCGACTTCCACTTGGGATATAAGTGTGGATATTGGAACAAAGGCCAATATCACGAGGATTATTCCGACGAGATGGACAGCAATGGACTATCGTCGATGTTGGATAATCCCCAACGAACAGAAAGCCCGAATTAGAACCCTTTGTTTAGAAAAAGGCCAAAACCTTGTTTATCTTGTTGGTTCAAAAGGTCATGTCCTTTGAAGCCACCCCACGTTATACATGCGGTCTTTTGTGGAAATGGAAAGTATGCCATGGGAGATTCATGGATACTAATGCTTGGCTGACCCGAATAAGTGAGTGTCGTGGAGGGGAGCTAGTGTGGTCAAGCATTTAGCCATTCGCACAAGATATGCTCAGGTGGATTTATCCAAGTGGGAACCCAACAAGATATTGCCTCATCATCCTAGGAGTGTAAAAGTGCTTGAAAGGAAATACATTGCTTGATCTTGAAAACATTTGAAAACAAACATTCACAAAAACCTTCAAATTTCAAACACCTTGTGGGAAACAAATACCTCTTGAAGAATTTGGACACTCTTGCTTTCCCTAGGAATCATATTCCTAGAGGTTTCTAAGTGCACAAAATTCTACCATCATTTGTTTTCAACAAGGTTAAACATAAGGAACTTTTGCCCTATTTTCCTCGATTTCCGCACAATGGACCTTGTGGGATGAGAAAGAAAGTGGGACACTAGACATATATTTTGAAACCTAAGCAAGCAAGTGTCTTGGATAAAAATAATTTCATTAAACCAAGATAAAGAGACAGATTGAACTTCATGTGTGTTGTTTCCAATGATTTCCCGCAAGATCAAAATCCCAAAGCCAAAGTTCAAGAAAGTTAGTCTAAAAATCCGTGAGCAACGCCTTGAGATGCTCCTTGAAGTAAGGGAAATACTTGTATAAAATTTTTACAAAAGGCCTCAAGGAATAATCCCGCATTGTATGCATTTTATTGTTAACAAAATCCTGAACTTTTTGAAAGGTTTTCTTTTCTCCCATAAGAAGTCTAGCATGTTCTTCAATACCGAGGTTTTGTAGAGAGAGTCATGTCTAGGATAAGGTTCAAGATCAAAGTTTTCATTCTCATTCATTCCTCCATCAAACCAAGTCTCATTTCATCATCAAATCTTTTTGTGAACTCTAGAAACAATCATCACGCTAAACTTAGAGGGCTAAAAACAACATTACCCTATCTTGGCTTGACACACCTAGCCAAAATAGTCTCACCTTTGGACAAACTTTTCTTTGGGATAACACAACTTCCCAAAGTCTATTAGTTTGCATTTACATTGGCTTAACACATTTAGCCAATTCATCCGTTTGTGCAAGTTTCCCTAGGATAACACAACTTCCTAGGGAATACAACTTCACAACAATCTTGTTTGACTTAACACATCTAGTCAACTTATCACAAATCAAATCAATTCAAAAATCCCACCAAAGTTTATCCTATACCTTCAAAAGTTCCTTAAAAAGTTTTTCACTCACTCGTCCCATCCATTTAACCCATCACCATTTTCATCATCTTTGATCCTTTTAGCTTCCCTAGTTCTTCTCTTTTAGGCCTAAAAGGTTAGGATCAAACAAATCCCTATTTTTTATGGTCCAAACAAGATCTCAATACAAGAAGAACATGGAGAATATCATGGAAATACCAACTTCTGTGGAAATGAGTCAGTTAAACCCCGAAGTAAACCTAGTGGGATCAAGCAATCCCCCAAGCAACTCTCCCTTATCATCGCAAAATCCTCAAGAGGAGAGTCATCAAGAGGACATCACAAACAAAGACATGGGGATGACACAAACCGAAATCATGGAGGTGGTTCAAAATCTAGAGAACCACAAGATTGTCAGTGCTATGTTCAAATACCTAAATACGCTAGCAAAAGGAAGGGTCCAATTCCCTCCCGATCTTGATGCGAGCACTAGTACAGATATGTCTATTCCAAGTGCATCCCCAATGTCAAATGTCAATCAAGAAATACCTTACACCACAACGACCATCACACCATCTTCGTCGAATGTGAATAAAGGGAGTGCCATGTTCCAAGAATTATAAAGGCATTGCCTTGTGGCTAACAAAGAAGTAGTCATCACCACCATGCCGATTACATCTATTCCGAAAAATCCATCCCACCCATACACCCCACTCACCTTCCATAACCACATGGGCTCATCTTCATTTTGTGCAACACCAGCTTGCCAAACAAATGTACAAACTTCTCCACCACCTGAAGAAGTAAACTTGTTTGAAACAACTGATGTGGTAAATCCTTTTTTTCAAAGTAACCTTCCACCTCTTCCCCCATTTCCATTTACCACCACTCCACCTCTTCGATTGGGTTTTCCTCCTCTCAACATCGATGGGTTCTCAGAGCCTAGCAATCTAAGTATCACGCCCAACTCCCTCTTCTCGCCCACATCATCACAACAACAAGTGGCAACCACGCAAGCCACCACCATAATTGGTCCTCAAATATCCCAAAGCATGCCATCTCAAGGACCAATCATATCAACCACCCCTCCAGCAACCCAAATCCCAATCACCACCACAATTCCTCCACCCATCACGATGGTTGGCATGATTCTTGTTCCACCACCAATTCCACAAAGACCAATATGACAAACTCATTCATCACACTAATTGAAACCCTTCAAAAGGCCAACCAACAAAGAGTACTTCAGCAAAAGCAACAAGCTCAAGCACAAGCTCAAGCCCAAGCTAAAGCACAAGCTTTAGCCCAAGCTCAAGCCCAAGCCCAACAACAGGCCCAAGCACAATACCAAGTGCAAATGCAAGCAATCCATCTACAAGCATACCAGCAAGCCCTGCAAGACTTTCAGGCACAGAAACAAGCCAAACAACAAGCTTTGTTGGCACAATAGCAGCTCGACCAACAACAAGCTTTGTTGGCGCAACAGCAGCTAGACCAACAACAAGCCTTGTTAGCACAACAACAAATTGACCAACAGCAGGCTTCATGAGAACAACAGCAGATGGACCAGCAACAAGCGTTACTGGAACAACAGTAGCAAGATCAACAACAAGCGTTGTTGACGCAAATGCAATCATACCATCAGGCTTTGAATGCACAACCAAGCTCATAGCAAACACTGACCAGTACTCTCTCCATCCATCAAACACCTCCAACACCTCACCACTCATTCATCCCACCTCCCGATCCAAGCAAGGATGTCGCAACACAGATCAAACTGCTTTCGCAACAAGTGTTGGACTTACAAGCAGGAAAAACCACAAGGACATCAGGGAATTTGTGCCCTTATCCATTCGATAGGAGTCTCACCATGATACCATTCCCGAAGGGATTTGAGATTCCCAAATTTGACAAGTACAATGGAACGGGCAACCCTGAAAACCACGTAAGGGAATTTTAGGTGCACTGCATGGAGGTTGCATATGATGACACATACCTAATGTGATTCTTCCCTCGAAGCTTGACTGGTCCAGCTATGGAATGGTTCTCTCGCCTACCCACGGGCATTAAAGCATTCGAGGACATTGTAGAGGCTTTCCTTAAGAATTACGCTTTCAATATGGGTGCGGATGTTAGTTTGGAAGAACTATCTGCACTCAAACAAGGAAAAGGAGAGTTGTTTGCATCCTTCTTACAAAGATGGCGATCCAAGGCCAGTCATAGCAAGTGGACCATGCCAGAGGAACAACAAGTTTGCACCATCATAGCCAATCTGGATGAAAACTTGGCGTTCTACCTAAAAATGCAGTGCATCACGTCTTACAATCAACTAATTCTAAAGGCGCTCAACATCGAAATAGCCCTTACTGCACGAGGAGGCGCACCAACATTCACTCCACTACAGGATAACTGCCCATCTAACAACTACAATGATAAACCTCGAACATGGTCGAGGAACAAAAATATCATGAATGACGACGTGGTCGATGCTAAGGTGGTCATTAGTGCCCCTAAGAAGAACACCCCAAATCATCAACCGCAAAATCATAATCGCAACAATGTGCAAACTAATGCAGTAGTAGTGCAGCCACAGCCACCTTCCACCAATCAAGTCAACAATTTGGGTAATCAAGGAGGACCACCTCCCCGCAACAAGTTTCCCCCCAAGAGGAAATTCACAGCTCTTGGTGAGTTGATTGAGTCTATAATGAAGAAGCTGGTCAAAGAGAATCTAATCAAAATCTCTAACTCCGAACGATACACGAAACCTATGACCAAGCCGTTGTGGTATAATGAGAACCTCCTTTGTGACTTTCACAAAGTTAAAGGACACACCACTGCCAATTGCATGAGACTCAAAAATATCATCCAAAACCGCATTGAGGATAAAGTCATCAACATCGAGCAGCTGACCAGAAACCAAGACCTGAAAATATACACGAATTCGATGCCAAATCATAACCAAGGGAACAATCAGGGAAATAACCAAGGAAATAATAAAGGCAAGCAAAAGTATGCTAGTGCTAATCTAGTATACGAGGAGATAGTCGGATGCGTCGACAAAATGGTCACTGTCATAAATATCAAGAGAGCCAACAATGACTGTGGAGTCACCACACGAGGCAGAAAGGTTACCATTGTTGGGGCACCTGCTAAGACCCCCATTTCCAATACAAAAGCCATTCCCTATGATTACAATGTCATTGACCAACTGAAAAGAACACTTTCCCAAATCTCCATCATGGAACTTCTAAAAATCTTTGCCGCCCATAGGAAAATCCTTGATGAAGCACTAGCTGCATATACCGTTGCTGCCAACCTTGACACAGAGCAATTTCAGACTATGGTGGGTAACATCATTACCCCAAATCCATCACATTTTCGGATCAAGATTTCCCTCCACAACCATCTCATAACCGTGCGCACCACCTCCAAGTCCTAATCCACAAAAAGAAAGTCAAACGAGTCCTGGTAGATGGGGGTGCAAGCCTTAATATTTGTTCTCTAAAACTCATAAAGAAATTGGGATTCATCGAGGATTCCATCAATAAGACCAAAAGCATCACAATAAGGGCTTATGATGACCAAGAAAGAGTGTCTCAAGGCACTATCAAAATCCCCATTCAAGTGGGGCCGGTGACTATGGAAACCACCTATCAGGTCCTCGACCTCGACTTACCATACAACATCCTCCTGGGACGCCCATGGATACATGGAATGAAAGCAGTGGCCTCAACTTACCACCAATGCATCAAGTTATCACATCAGAATGAGGAGGTCACTATATATGGGGATCCCGAACCCTTTGCCTATTGAAAAAACTTGGAAGCCAAGTTTTACAAAATCCCCCAAGTCCCTAAAAGTGATGAAGGACCGTCTACTTCATACATAAACCCAGCCAATCTCGCCTCCACTTCTGTGACAGAGACACCCGCCATCCCAGATATATTTGAAATCAAAAGCATGATCGAAGACAATGGATGCAGCGACTATAGAATGAAGAGAAATGCATTTGTTGTAGGAGAGTTACCACAATCTCCTAGGATGCATGGACAACCCTTGCCAGTTCAAACACTTGATCGAACCATTAGAGCAGAACCCTCTGGATTCCACTATTGGGGGGATCTCAGTAGGGAAAATGTGGACGAGGAGGACATCACGAATACACTTTACCAAGATGAAAGACCCACTCCCATCTTACCCATGGACGAAGCCAGCAAAGGGTTACAAATGATGTTTGGTATGGGCTACAACAAGAATGAGAGCCTCGGAAGGAACAGTGATGGATGGTTGGAGCCAATCATTGTAGAAATAAGAACACGGAACCTTGGCCTTGGGTATACTCCTCCAAGTATAATTGTACGTGGCAGAGTTACTCCCGGAAGAGCGGTCTAATCCTCTCCTCGAGTAACAACAACCATTCCTAGACCACCCATTTGCCTAGGTATTCCACTCGATAATTACATCTTTGACGTCACTGATGTTCCTAGTAGTGACGATGATGATACTATAGTAGGTCTCCCTAGGCTTTTCGAAGATTCCACCTTGTTAATGATAAGTGCCTCCACAGTTGAGTCAAACTAACCAACCCACCGAATCACCTTAGTGCACCCCCAACTCATCGATCACGACCAACAAGGAGCACCGATTCTAGACTCATTTGAAAATGATGAGGTGCTCTCAGAATTCATGGGAATAAGGGATACAATCCCATGCGGGGATCACAAGGTGGGATTCAACATCACATTGGACACACAAGCATACTATGGGGAGATGATTGAGTCCTTCAGTCGCAAAAGGAAAAGATCGAGAATAAGCTCTGAGTTATTGGGTGAAAACCACACTGTGGCACTCTCTAACCACAAAATAGTAAAAATAAAGGATGCATCCAATGGTGAAAACCTCTTTGAGGCATCGGAGGACGAAGGGTTCAATCTCCCCCCTACTGCTCTACATTAGGATAAATCAACAGTATTGGCAGAACAGTGCAACCCGATCAACTTAGGAATGGAATCAGAACCACACATCACCTTCTATGTCGAGTCACTCTTAACAGAGGAACAGGAACTGTTGGCAACATTCCTAAAAGAAAGAAAGGTAAATTTTGCTTGGACCTATGCTGACATGCCAAGTTTGGATCATGAAATAGTGGTTCATCATTTGGCTGTTTACCCTGGAGCAAAGCCAGTCAGACAAAAGCTAAGGAAGATGCACCCACAAATAGCCTTGCTTGTCAAAATTGAGCTACATAAACTTTTGGATGTTGGCTTCATATGCTCAATCGACTATCCAGAATGGGTATCAAATCTTGTACCTGTCTCAAAACTGAAAGGGGGCATCTGCATCTGCACAGATTTTAGAGATCTCAACAAAGCATGTCCTAAGGATGATTTTCCACTACCCAACATTGACATGATAGTGGATATGACAGCCGGACATGAAATGCTCTCCCTAATGGATGGCTTCTCGGGGTACAATCAGATAATGATCACAAAAGAAGACCAACACAAGACAGCATTCACATGTCCTTGGGGTACCTACTACTGGAACGTGATGCCATTTGGGTTGAAAAATGCAGGAGCTACATACCAAAGAGCCATGACACTAATCTTCCATGACATGATCCATAAAATAGTTGAAGATTATGTGGACAACATATTAGCCAAATCAAAGAAGAGACGGGATCACATAGCAACTCTAAGTGCAATCTTTGATAGACTAGAACAATACAAGGTCAGACTCAACCCGAAGAAGTGTGTCTTTGGAGTGCAATCGGGAAAGCTGTTGGGATACATAGTTTTGATGAGAGGGATAGAGGTGGACCCTACAAAGGTAAAAGAAATCATTGAAATGGAAGCGCCACGAACATTAAAGCAACTAAGAGGATTACAAGGTAGGCTCCAGTCTATCCGAAGATTCATAGCACAGCTAGCAGATAAACAGATCGCCTATTCACACCTACTCCACAAGGGAGTCGCTTTCAGGTGGGATGACAAATGCGAGCAAGCATTCAGTAAAATCAAAGAATACCTACTTACATCACCTGTGTTGATGCCACCAATTATCGGGAAGCCACTAATCCTATACATATCAGCAACAACAGCTACCCTTGGTGCCCTCTTAGCCCAGCATGATGAGAAGGGAACCGAGCGGGCCATCTACTACATCAACAAAACAATGGTAGGGCATGAGCTCAATTACACATCAATAGAAAAGGCTTGCCTAGCACTGGTATTTGCAGCTCAGAAATTTAGACACTACATGCTAGCTCACCAAATCAAGTTGATTGCCAAGATAGACCCTCTAAAATATCTATTGTCAAAAGCAATGCTTATAGGTAGAATGGCTAAGTGGGTAATGATATTGTCCAAACATGATATCGAGTATGTAGAAAGAAAAGCCATAAAGGGACAAGTTAGTGTGGACCAATTAGTAGAAGCTCCCCTCTACACAGACAACCCACTCATATCAAAATTCCTAGATGAGTCCCTTTTCAACCTTGGTGCCACCGACCACTGGAAATTGTACTTCGATGGCTCCCACACACAACATGGATCAGGAGTCAGTGTGTTCTTTATCACCCCACAAGGAGATTGCATACCAAGATCTTACAAGTTGGCATTCCCATGCACTAACAATATTGCAGAATACGAGGCTTTGACCATAGGTCTCAAGATTACAGCATAGTGGCGAATCATGGCATTAAAGGTCTATGGGGACTCGCAACTTATCATCAACCAAGACAACAGTGAATACCAGACAAAGGATGATAAGCTCGCACCATACAAAAAGGTGGTAGAAAGCTTCAAAGAATCATTCATCGACATCACCTTTGAGCAGATACCAAGAACGAACAACAGAGCAGCCGATGCAATGGCAACCATCGGATCCTTACTAGATATTCCTCACAATGTCTCGAAACATGAATTCTTGGTAGAGCAGCTTCTCATACCCACCTTCGAGGTACCAGTGTCAGAATACGCGTGTGAACTCGTTGGTCCCGGTGATCTTTGGTATCATGACATATACACCTACCTAAGATTAGGAGTCCTCCCAGCCGACATCACCCCAAACTTCAAGCAAACCTTTGTCAAAAGGTCTTCACGATTTGTCAACCTAGGAGAGACCCTCTTTCGTAGAAGTATCAAGGGACTTTGCTACGTTGTTTAAAACCTGAGGAAGCCTTGACTGCTCTAACTGAGGTACACAATGGCACGTGTGGTTCGCACTCGAGTGGTATGACTTTGGCTAAAAAGTTGCTGAGAACCGGGTACTACTGGCCGACAATGGAGAAAGAGGCACACAACTTTGTCAGAAGGTGTTTTCAGTGCCAACAACACGGAAACCTTATTCATGCGCCAACTCAAGAACTGCATCCCATTGTTACACCTTGGCCCTTTTCCCAGTGGGGGCTCGATCTTATAGGTAAAATCACACCCAACTCATCCAATGGCCATAAATTCATTATCACTACCACCGAGTATTTCACAAAATGGGTCGAAGCAATTCCCATGACCTACATCACGGGAAAGCAAATATCCAAGTTCATCTTGAACTACCTCATTTGTCGATATGGTGTTCCTCAATCCATTATCTCTGATAATGGGACACCCTTCAAGAATCAGGATGTCCGTGATTTGTGTGAAAATATTAAAATCCAACACCGCTTCTCCACCCCATACTATCCACAAGGCAATGGCCAAGTAGAAGCTACCAATAAAACCATTTTAAAAATCCTCAAGAAAACAGTCAATTACTCTGGTCGTGACTGGCACCTATAGCTAAATCCTACCTTATGGGCCTATCGCACCAGCATCTGCACGCCAACAGGTGCCACCCCATTCTCCCTGATCTATGGATCAGAAGCCATCCTTCCCATTGAGATCGAGCTCCCATCACTAAGGATATCACTGCAAAGCCTCATCACGGATGAGGACTACAGGGTTACAAGACTGAATGAGCTGGAATTACTAGATGAATGATGCATGAACGCATTCAACCATCTACAAGTCTACCAGAATCGCCTGAAACGGAGCTACAACAAGAAGATCAGGCAACGCACTTTCCAAGTTGGTGACCTTGTGCTGAAAGAGAACCAAAAGAATGTGCCAAACCCGGAGACAAAGGGAAATTTTGAGCCCAAATGGCTGGGACCCTTTGTCATCACTGCAAGTTACAAATCGGGGGCATATCAGTTGTTGACACCGGAAGGCGAGCCCCTGCAAGAGCCCATGAATAGTTCGCACCTCAAAAAGTTTTATGCCTAAATATTGCAAGGTATGGAAGCATAAAATACAAAAACAATCAGAAAGAGTCCTGAAAAAATGGTTACCCTGGCAAACAGGCGTCTTGGTGACAACAACAAAAAAAAAACCAAAAAATGCAAAAAATCAAAAAAATTAGAAAAAAGGATTGACAACAGTAAAGAAAAAATTCGTCCTCTAGTGAAAACCACTTCGGTGGTGCTTTGGACAAGTACCTTGGTGAAAACTTGGTAAATAGGCACTAAGTGTAAATAAAGCACCCCCCCATCTACTAGGATCTGTATGACTCACTCATTTTGTCGCATCTCAATAAATCATCCATTTACCCATCCGCTCGCATCCATACCATGGCCTGAGTTGATGTCAGTATCATATTCCACCAGGGAACTACTTGGCGTATTCCTAAGGTCAGTTTGTCTTACCTTTATCGAAGTAGTCTATCACACCACACTGGGGGCATGTTCCTATGTCGGCATCGGATCGGATTCGTGTATATTCTCGAGATCAACATCCAAATCATTCATCAAAAAATCCAAAAATAGGTCAAAATATCAGAATATCTTCAAAACATTTATCATTAAGTCTTGTAAGTCTTTCACCTTGTCGATCTACGTCATTTCTGAGCTTGAACGTAGGCAAGGTTGATCTTTGATCATCCCCCGAAACATCTAGGTCAGTCCTTAGACGTCCGTCACATTGGCAATCCGTTTGCCCATCCATCTTTTCATTGAGTCAAGTTTGTCATCAGTCGAACTAAGTGGTCTCTGCATGTATAACGTAGGCAAGGCTAATCTATGGATCAGCTCCTGAGACCCCTATGATAGGTCTTTAAGTTAGTCTGTTCGTCGTAAATCTTGAAAATACCAAAAACAGCCTCAAAATATCTGAAAAAACCAAAATGGTGCACCCGTCTCATCTCGCTTTCACCTACAATAATTACCATTCCTAATAAATCAATCGTCACCTTCACCCTTTGGTGAGTTAGTCAGAAACAAGTTTAGCAAGTTCCAAAGTGAACGCTTAATCGTCAAAGTCTCAAAAGTCTAAGTCAGTAAGCAATCAAGTTGGTCAACTCGGAGTATCAATAGTTTATCACCTAAATCAGTCCCATCAAAACCCTGATCACTACATGTCCTAGGATGAAGCTTTCCTGTGATGGACATAAGCATCAGGTACCCCACAGTAGTTAGTCTTGGCTAGCGGTACGAAGAACATTAGCTTGTTTGTTTACTTTGTCTTGGTCTTTTTGACTTATCTTATTTTGCACTCATTTCAAGGACCTCTCGATGATGCCTAAACAAAACAGGTTTAGAGAGAAAGAAATGGGGCAATGATCATTATCTTTTTTATCTACTGAAGCTTGTAGGATGCGCTTGTAAAATAACTTAGTTATTTATATTTTGTTTGGTTTTTAGGGAGGACATTTTGGATATCTTGTTGACCACATAGGAAAGCTTGCTTTTCTGTGTTTTGGTCCGAGATGTTTAGAATGTTTGAACTACATCCCAAATGGAGTATGGATGTTAAGTGTGAACAAGAATTCTCCTGTCTAATTGACGAGTCAAATTCCATCACACTAGGCACCATGCCATCCTGGTTCTTAATACCTTGATGCATCGTACCTATGTGTGTTATCAAATATTAACGCAATTGACCCTTTGAAAATCCCAATTCCTAGCAATGAAAATCACCATCGCCATCCTAACTAATTCATTAATTTCGCGTTTCTTCTACCTCATTTCCAAACTAACATGGTATCATAACAGTAATCAAAGCATCGCCCATGCATACACCTTACATCCACATAATCATCAGCATTAGAACACATGGCATTATATCATTGTTTTAAGTTATAAGGAATAATATAAATTTGTTATTCTAAACATCTTAAGACAGCATTACATCATACATAATCATTTGCATCCATCACCATTTGCATCCATTACCATCATTAGCATGCATTACATCCATAAAACATGAAAAATATACACAAAAGAAATGCATCCATTACATACGTTACATATCATAAACGGGCGAATCATCTCATATATATATCATCAAAAAATACTGTTATGATACAAATTGGATCAAGTGTACATCAAGTACATAATACAATAAGGCCAAATACTGCAACCCGTATATCAAAAATGAAGTAAAAAAATTGTCCTGTGATCAAAAGGGAGGTGGGTCCTGCTAGCTGCTACCCTCCCCATCCTGCCTCTCACCATGTGCCTCTATCAGTCGCCTCCCCATCTGCTGGGAGAAGTCTGGCACTCTGCGGTTGGATGGTACTACCTACTGGTAATGGTGTCAATAGTAATCAGCCTCTCTGATAGCATCCCTATAACTCGAATATCGACTGATCGGCCCCGGGATGTGGAAACAACACTCTCTAGCTGTCTCTGTCGACCTATCTCCTGATCCCTCTTGGATCGTGCCTGGTCTCTCTCTGCTGTCAGTATGGCAACCCACTGTCGGGCCTCATCCCGCTCAGCTGTCAGAACCTGTGCCTGCCCCTGTAACTGTTGAATCAATATGTCATGGGCATCTAGCTGAGCTGCTGGCTGCCCATCCTGCCCTGCTAGCTGCCCATCCTGTCCTGTCGGCTGTACTACTGGCTGCTACTATGCCGGCACATGTGGCTACCCATCATGTCGTGCCATATGGGGTTGCCCATCCTGTCCTACTGCATGCTGTGCAGGATCCCTCGGAGGTGACTGCTAAGGAGGAGGTACACCTCCCCGACCCCTGCCTGCTGACCTACCTCTCGGTTTGCGACGTTTGCAAAGGCGGCGCAGTTTGAAAGTCTCCAAATTGCGTTGCGCGACGGAGTTAGATAGCAAAAGATTGCAAAGTGTGTCGCGCGGCGGTCTTAGATAGCTTTTGGCCCACGTGGCATTGTTTAAGCAAGCGGCCGACTTTCAAAATTAAAAAATCCCTAGTTCCTAACTTCGCGGCACGGCGCTTTATGCACACGCGGCCCTATATAGGACCGCGCAGGCCAATTTGGAAGTTTTCTACGGTGCAATATCGCGTTGCACCGACTCGACTGTACCTAAACCCTAATAATTGCACGTAAAATGAGAAAAATAAAGGTGGGATGGGGGTACATACCACGGGTCCTACGGCAACTGGTCGTTGATATACTCGTACCCGCTCCGACACGTGCAGGGGAAGCTCTCGTTGCGCCATTTTGTCTAAAAACTCAGAGCTCAAGTGTTAATTTTCTAAAGGTTAAGAGTGCAAATGTTTTGAAAGTGACACCTCGAGGTCAATTTAAGCTCAAAAATTAGGGTTTTTTGACCTAATTTGACCTTCTAAATAGGGTTTTTGTACCCCGATCCAGTTTTCATCCAACTGAGAGTCATTTTGTGTCCCTTCTGGCATTTCAATCCATTTTTTTGGCATTCTGGGGCATTTCTGGCCTGACAGGCACCTTGTCATCTTTTTTTCACGAGATCATCCAAAAAATCAAAATTTTCATTCGATCTCTCGAGGGGGCAATATCCAGCAATATCCTTCCACTGGGGCAGCAGTGGGGCATCTAAAAATCAGGAAATTTCAAACTTTGATCACAGTAGTTTATTCTTTGAATCAATGCAACAAGTACATTACTTCAAAGAGGGGCAAAATGTAGACATGGAAAAAGTACAAATTCTTTTTGACACACTTGATCCCAATTTACTGACAACATTTCCTCCTAAATCACATTTCTCAACATTTCATTACATGATCCCTTAATTTGATAAATCATTTTATTTATTAAATTAAGCCTTCTCCTTTCAATGATTAAATTAATCGATTAATTTAATTAACCATTGCATCCCTGTTTAATTAAATAAATCATTTTATTTAATTAAATTCTCTAAAGTCCTCATATTAAACCTTATTTGATTTAATCTAACATATTCCTCCTTGATTAAATAAATCAAATCATTTATTTGATAAATCCTTTCCTCTCAATTATTGACTTAAATCAATTCACAAACCTAAGTCTAAATTGTCACATCACCTAATTCTTCATTAAGTTAATCAAATCCTTGATTAAATTAATCTCAATCTCTAAATTCCTCTAGAGAATGCAAGTTTCACAATAAATCAATTACTTTGATTTATTAATTCATTTATTTTCCCTCACAAAGCATCAAAAGGGAATATTCCCTCTTTTGAATTCAAAAAGGCCAAGTGGACTTGGTCCTTCCAACAAGGCATTTAAATCCTCTTACATGTCCTTGACCTTGAGCCAAGTGACATTAACTTCATTCTTTTTCCCTCTTCAACATGTCATTTCTCAAATTTGAAATGCCACCTAATTGCATTTATTGGCACTTTGGCAAAGATGTGCTCATTCCTCATCCAATCACATTTGGACAAGTGGCACAATGCCATTGGATTATCTTTTGTCCCACATTGCTTATTTCCATTATCTCTTCCAAGATTGGAATCTATGAATTGGAGACCTCTTCTCTCAATCTTCATCCACAATCTTCATGCAAAGTTACTCTCTTCAATTGAGAACTAATTTTTCTCATTGCATCCATATACTCATATCATTTTCACATTTTGCACCTAGGTTATGCTCAATCTCTTTGGAGATTTGACCATTGATTCAATCAACTCACATTGCAACATAGGAATTAGGAAAGGGCCAATTGCAACATTTCATTGGCATCAATTCCCCCATGGGATCATCATTCTATTAGCTTTGATTAGGATTTAATTTTATTCCTTGTGTTGTGTTCTTCATCTTTGTTCCTAATTTTAGCTTTAATAGATGGATTTTGTGGGGAATCTCTCACTCTTTGCATGCATTTTGATCTAGCACTAACAATGTTTGACGTCTTTGTGCACTTGCAAGTTTAGGGATTCACAGTAGCTTCACAACTTGGTGTCCTATGGCTAATACCACTATGAGACGTATTTTCATACTTATGGCTTCTCATGCTGCAATTGCAACAATTATTGAGCCAAAGCCATATAGCTCTTTCACTCAAGGAATTGACTCTACTCTATCCATATTTGGTTGTCTTCCTAGCCCTACATTTCCAATGTCCTCTTTGTTGCCATCTAACACTTATGAGGAATTGGAGGTTATTTTTCCCCATGTCCCTAATGATAAACTTAAGAAATTGGATAAGGACCTATAAAGAATCCAAAAATTATTGCACACTAAAACTTTTTCAAGAGAAATAGTTCCTCTTTTGGATAACCTTACGAAGTTGGTACATTCATGGTGGAAAAAGTTCATTGCTATATGGAAGTTGTAGATCCCTAGACCTCATGGATTCCTAAGTTACCCTATGAAGTTGCTCTAGAGTATGTACAATATTATGTGGATATTATGTTATCAAAGCCAAAGGATCCTAAAGTAGAAATATTTAGCACATATAAAGAGATAATGGACAAAATGTATAAAAATAATGAAGAGGGTCATTTTAAAAAACATAAGGATGAGTGTCACAAGAAATGGGGCCTTCATCCAAAGACTACATTTGATGCCCCAGTAGAGAGTTTTAAAGATAAATTTGTCTCTCTAGATGTCAAAAAAGATCCACTTTTGTTGCTACATCTACTCTGTAGCCCTCTAGATCTATACAAACTAGTGGTGCAAAGAGAAGAGCTACATCAAGAACTCTACTATAGAAGAAGGCCACTAAATTTGTGCATACCAAGCCTAAGTAGAAGGCTAAGAGGAATAAGATGAATGAGGAAGAATCTAAAGAGGAGGAATAATTTGGAGATGAAAATACCTCCAAATTAAAAAAAGAAAGGGAAGAAGATAGATGATGGGAAAACTGATTAAACTCCTATGGTCTCATATGACCCTCTTGATTTTGGAGCCATCTTGAATGGAATTGTTAGCTTTGGTTTGTTTAATGATACAATGGATCTCCATCTAGATGCCCCTCTAGAAGATTAGAAAATAATTGAAAAGGTTATCATTAAGTGTAATGCCCAAAATTTTACACTAAAATAGAGACAAAGATAAAACACAAATTTCAAATTTCACTCACATACACTTGCAAAAATTTCAAACTTTTCTACCAAAACATGTACTACATGAAAATGTACAACTTTCAACCAATTATAGAATATAATATTTTAGTTCGATAACTAAATTTCTTATACATTCAAGGGTGGGGGGTCAAAGGGAGACATTGAGTCCACATAATTAAGGCAGGCTAGCTAGTTCATCTAACTCTAGAAGAATCAAAAACATAATACTAGACACACGATAATCAATAGAATACATATCAATGGTAATTCCTAAGTATAATAATAAGAGAACAAGTCTTAGAGGTCAGACCTAGTCCTCGAGGGCTCATCTTAGACGGTCTTGCCTACGTATATATTTCGCAGAGGCACCGTAGTTCAACAACTAGACTTCAACCATCTCCCTCATGGCTGGATAACAAAGGAATATAATCACTAGGTCCAAAGGTTTTTTGACTTCAATTACAATCGTAAATCACTCACACCAAACCAAACTTCGACAAGGGAAAATATAAGTTTGAGATAAGAATTATTGCCAAGTACCCATATAGGGTTATTTAAAATTGGCCATAACATTGCAAGACTTAATTAGTGTCAAGGGAGAACTATGTTGTCAAGACAACCTAACTTGACCCAGTATGACAAAGACACAAGTAATTATTCATCTTATCTAACTTTTCTAAAACCAACATAAGACATATCATTTCTACATAGACAAGACTCATAAACAATTGAAATCTTGACTTGACAAAAATAACATATCAGAAGGCAAATTTGAATACACGAATTCTCCTACATGCATGACATAGTTAAACCTCTAGTCATAAAATACTTCTCTTTTTAAAATGATTCATTCTATATAAACCAAGACAATAACATCAATATAGCCTAAAACTAGATATTTAACAATTTAAACCCATATATTAACCATCATTGAACCATAAACATATACCCAACTTATGAAACATTCCTTTCATAAAACCTAAGACCTTCAAAACATTAAGAATCCAACAATGATTGAAATTCAAATTCATGAATATGATATCGCAACATGGAGAGGCTATCAAAATGCCAATAAAGCTCATTAACTCATAAGACACTTCCACTACTATTAACTATTTTTAGCCTCAATGATTTCATAGATAAATAATTAAATAAGAATCTAATAAAACTAATAAAAGCAAAATCAACTTAATAACTATAAAAACTATGCCGAATAAATGAAAAAACTTATCAAGAATGAATTTTATCCAAACAATAAAAATTATGTGAAAATGGTAATCTTAACAAATTAATTACATCTAACTATTATTAGTGATAAAAAATTCACTAATATAATAATCAAGATCTCCTAAATAATAGTATAATATTGATAAATATAATTATAAACAATAATAATTAAATGAAAATGATAATCTTAATTAAAATAAATTATCATATATCACTACAGCCTTTTTGTAGGCACCCTATATATTACCCCATACATCAATAATCCTTATCACACCTTTATGAAATATGAGAATAATTCATCATATATATAGTATTAAAATAAAATTCTAACACATGATCAAAACAATTTCTTCTATACAGAATGCAAATCCAGATTGAACTTGAACTAATGCAGTTTATTAGGTGCATCAACCATGACTAGTCAATAGTAAATGTCTAACATACAAATTTGAGGATTGAATGAAAATTGAGCGGGCACAGACAATGTACACGACTTGTTTGACAGAAATATCTCTAAGAAATGAAGACTCACTGATTGCAAGATTACTGGATTCATGGAAAGGCTTTAGAAATTGGAAAATAATTTCCAAACTACATACAACATAGAAGGATACAATACATGTTTTCAAAAGTGCTATGTTTTCAAACAAATTACGTTTTTAAACATGTTATGTTTTCAAACACATGATGTTTTCAAACGTGCTATGTTTTCAGTGCATAATGTTTTTAAATGTGCGATGTTTTCTAACAAGTCATTTCCCATGCCCGTTTTATGCACAAAACAAGCTCATTGAAGATGCCTTTAAACAAATGCAATTTATAGATTGAAATAGCGGCTGAAGGGAGTTTGGAAATTCAGAATTCAATGCCACATAAGAAAGTAATAGAAAGAGAGGTGTGTACGTAACTCTAGTAATGAGTTGAAGATCTTTCAGATGCCGGTATAGAAATCTATCGTCATTATTATATTTATTTATTCTGGAAGACACCCAAACCACAACACGCAAGATTATTAACAAAAGACTAGCAATAAGAACTCTCAATGAATAATGATCAATTATAAAGACTATGCATCAATGAAATCCATGAGGGTATGTAAAATGAACAAGAAAAATAGAAATCATCAACGCTAGAAGGGATGCGGAAATTGAGATGAAGAATTTACCAAATCTCACCAACTTTTATTTTGGATCAAGAGACAAGGGCACTACGAAGTTGCTGCACCATTGGCTCTTAGACAACTTACGTATCTCACACCAGAATGGGAAATTAGGAACGTTAAAGGATGTGCGCTACTACTGCAACAAGTACGAAAGTAAGGCACAAATTTGAAGAGCGGGATATCACTGCAGTCTCACTCTATGCATTTTTAGGAACAACACATCCCAAATTCTCTCGATCATAAACTCAAAATGTAAGGCAACAAGGTATATTGGTGAAAACAAGAAGAAAGCATGATCGCATGGAATAAAATAGCGAACAAAGCATAAATATTGGATTGCATCGACTTGAAACACTAGTATGGACTATGCCAGGATTAAACAATCAAGATTTAAATCAGGTCGAAATAAAGTTGAAGATAGATAAGCATTTTCATGATACACCCATTTTGCTTGAAAACTTAAAGTCTTAAGTAATTTAGATTTTTTTTTAAATCTGTAAATACATACTACCCATCATGATATCTACTGTTTCAGTTAACATAAAGATCTGGCTTCTAAAAGAAGATTTCCCTAGAATATACCTCTATAGGCCTACAGAAGCCAACTACCTCAAGATTTTGCACAGAAGGAATACTAGCATCTACTAAAAGGAATCCATGGCCAAAGTAGCATCTACTCATGGGTGATTCGAGGTATAAGTTTCCCATATAATATCATGTCATGCGACTCATGGAAACAAACCAAGTTTTCAAGAATGATATCATTCTTTTTAATCATAGACGTAACCCCCAAAACACAGTCATACCTGTCTTAAATATGCACAGAAATGAGCAGCTCAAAAAAAAAGATGCACAGATGTCAAAAAAATTACGTAAGCCTAACTGGTCATTTAATCATATTGAATAGAGGTTGATTATTACATATATAAACGTATTCCTCCATGAACACTTAGCTGAAAGAACATCCAAACATTCGCAGAGCCTACTATAGTCAAAAACAACTAATAGAGCAATAATAATTTTTCTCTGTATTCTAGTAAAGTACATGGAAATGGTATGGGGAATGGCGGGATTCCAACCTAAAACTAGAAGACCGTGATAAAAGAAGCATTGATTCCTCCCACCATATAGCATCAACTTTCTTGGCAAAGGATATGCAACCCTCAAAACGGCATGGCCCATCGATGCCTATGCCTCTGCATACCTGACCCCCATGCGCCAACTGTTGTAGGTTGTAATTGGTCGTAGTTGTCAGAATTTTATGTTTTACCGTATAAACATATAAAAATATAAGTATACATATACTAGCAATCGTACCTTGGGGTGCAATGGGTACGCCGAAGACAATATAGTGATTCTTATGTTAATTTTGTATAATAAAAAATGGGAAACCTGATTTTCAGTCGTAAAGTAGAAATGGGTAAGGTAAATGGTAAAGAGAGTTTGTCTTTTCTCGAAAGAGCGGAAACAGTAAAATATTTTTTCTTGAAATTTTGCAAGAGTCTAAACAGACAAAATATTTTCTTTGGGAAACAGAATAATAAATACCATGAGTCAATACCTACTTATCCTTAGCAGTAGTAAAAATCAGACCTTCTTCTTGAAGTTTATAACGACTTGCTCTATAAAATCCATGAATGCTCAGAAAATTCATGCAATCAAATGCTTAGAGGCGCCTAGCTGAGGAGTACCATTAGCCTAATTCCCTACAAATGGATAATTTGCTACTTCAAACATACCATTGAAGAAATGCACATTCCCATATCTGTTAAAATTATCTCAGGTAGATTGTTTGCCACATCAAATAGAACATACAATGCATGTTCTTATTGAAAGACTCCTTTTGAAAAGATGACTTGCTGCATCGAGTGTACCATAGAAGAATGTCCCAGCCTAGTTCGCTCTACATTTCAAAACAAACCCACTGTTCAATGCCCATGCCCTTAAGAAATCGATGGTCATTTTAAGCTTTGTATAGGTACTACAGAACAGTTAAAGTTGGGAGAACCCAAACGATTCTTGACTTGAACATCCCAGATTGATACATAACATGGTGGTGGTTTACATGAGGAATCTGTAAAATACTAAATAAGGCTTAATCACCACTTTCCTCTTAAATCCTGTTAGTAAATTTTCCTAAGAAAGATGAAAGAACCCTTACACCAATACTATTAACCCTAACCTTGATGAAACTTAAGGCATAAGCCCGTCACTTTAATGGAAGGAAAAATATCCAACAATACATTAAACTTTTCTGAATGAATATAAAATTAGATGTTTATCTCCCCCTGCCCACTGTAATTGGACTGCTAGCCTAATTAAAGCATAAACCCATGATTTTAATGGGAGTAAAGAAAACCTAAATTATTACCAGAAAAATCCAATATAACTCTATCTCTAATCTGCAACTTGCTAAACTCACTTCAGATTAAAGAAAAAACACAGCAAACTAAAAAGAATAAAGGCAGAAAGAATTACACACCTCTCCATAAATATCCATTGAATAACATAGCAATTACAGGAGAGCAATTAATAAACAGGCATTGCTGAAAATACCCAATATGCAAAAAATGAGAGAATATTAAACAAAAAAATTACAGAAGTGGAAGATAAACTATAGCAAGCCCTATTCAGATTATGATTTTATCTCTTTAGATTACTTGTTTTGAGGATACATAAATATTGAACATTTATCAAACAAGAATCTTAAGATCACCCTCTACAAGGTTCCTCATTAGTCTTGGTTGTTGCAAATATAGTATAAATATAATATTTCAATCTGGTCACAACTTCATTAACCAAATGCATCTGCTGAGGCATATCAACTCCACAAAGCTGGTAAATAAATTCATGATTCTACCTAATGAAAAGTGGTGTTATAAAGTGATTTAGGACCACACTTCAATGGTCATTAGAAGTTTTGGAGTAAATATTACATTGGCAGACGGAATGAAGTATTTCTAAAAGCCACTTCTCCTAAAAAAAAATTTTTTAATTTAGTGTATACCAAATGCAGCTCAAGCTGTAATTGCAACGATTGCTATAGCTTCTATCACATACTGAATACTAAAGAAAAATGCAAGGGATTAGCATGAGACAGACTTGAATGTATGGAACATGATGTTGAAGCTATAAATACAATGGTTTGTATAGCACACTCTTATACTTCTTCACTAAATAGAACAAAGAATAGCAGCTCATAAAAATAATGAATATATAGGCTATTTTTATGACACTTTTCCTAATAACTATCTATAATTTATAATGTATACCTGCTGCAAATAAAGCTGTAAATGCAATGGTTTCCACAACACCGATTGGATCAGCTTCATCCATTTTTATAGCATGATGGTAAGTGTCAATCATTTTTGTCAAATTTATCATGAGCGAGCCCACTAAAGATCTGAAGAGATAGAGGTAAAAGTCCACTCACTTCCACAAAACTGTCAACCATTTTTTGATAACCACAACATGGATTTGCTTGCCTAAACGTATGCCAAAAAAAAACAGCTTTGTACAATTTAGGATGCTCATGTTCGTCATCTTATAAAAACAAAAACTTTAAGTAATAGAACAAATTAGATGTAACTTATGAAAACAACACATTGTTAAAATGAAATGGAAGTAGTAAAGAAAAATAAATGAGACTAAAAATATGTGATATAAAAACTTAGAACAAGGATATATTTAGAATGTTGAAAATGAATTGTTTTTTACGTAATTTATAATATGCACTACAAGAATGAATGCAATTGAATATTATAATATAACCAAATGATCTGTAAGCTTGTGTAATAAATGAGGAAAATGAGTCATCATAACATTGAAATATGAAGGACACATTGTTGTCGAAATATCTATGTTTGTATGGAGGAAATATGGTGGTGAAATTTTTGAATAAAACAGGACATTCAGTAAGTTTTTTTGTGACTGTTGTACAGATTGGAAACAAGAAAAGATAGTCTGGAAAGGCGAGCAACTAAGCAACATAAACTTCAATTTTCTTGTGTTTGTTGGGGTCTGTAGGAGGAAGCTTTGGAATGTTTACATTGAGCACTCCATCTTGACATCTGGCTGAAATTGCCTCCACATTGCAGTAGTCAGGCATAATAAATTTTCTTGTTAATTTGCCGACCTTGCGCTCAATACAGATTAATTTGACATGATCCTCCTCCTCCTTCTTTCACTCTCCAATGATTGTCAACACATTCTCATCATGTACTTGAACCTATTTGTTTTCAAACATGCAACAATCACGTAGTTAGTCTTAGCGGCAAGTGGTTTGAAGCTTTTTCATCCCCAAGATGCACAGAAAATTGAGGTTTTTTCAATTATGAAGACATAATAGTTGGGATACTCTTTAATATCAACAAGAGTGGAATCCATGTCTGTGTTGTCCAAAATATAATTGTGCTTGGGGTTATTGAGGAGTTTCTCGATATTGTTAGGGCCTTGAAGAAGCTCGGGTGCAAGAGAAAACATAAATGAATACCCTTAAAAGGGATTGGAGAGAACATTTACCAAGTTAGTAATTGCTAAATTCATATTAATGTTCAATTTTGGTATTTCAAAGAAATAATAGGTTACCTATGGTCCATTAGTTTGTAGTGCTTAGATAATGAGGA
The DNA here is from genome assembly GCA_007115665.2 of Sequoiadendron giganteum. Lineage (NCBI taxonomy): Eukaryota > Viridiplantae > Streptophyta > Pinopsida > Cupressales > Cupressaceae > Sequoiadendron > Sequoiadendron giganteum. Next base: position 277,516,740 of record CM021100.1, on the reverse strand, counting down.
AATAATATAATTGAGTAATAAGAGGAGGTTGTAGTAGAGGAAAAAGATTAATATAATTTACAACAACTGAAGTATATCAATAGCAGGAAAATATATGAGAACTGGAACAAAAAATATATTAATTTGGGAAAGTTGTGCATGGCATGCTCTCTTGAGAGGTATATAGTTGGCTTTCTTCCATTAGCTACTCTATGCTGAGGAAATCTGACAATACAGATATACACAAAATACGAAGGAGACCAAAAAATATTGTCCTAAATTTACGAAAAATAAATCTTACACAGTTTTATCATTGATGGTCACTAATACTTTTGCAGTTAAGTAGTTGTACATGTCTATTCCTGACTAGCTGCTCTATGTATCGGCTGGTCTTTGACTCTATTAGTCTTCTGTAATGTTTTGATTTGGATAGTACAAAAAAACTAAAAACTGGAAAGAAGAGTGCAGATACTTTTGTAGTTAAGCAGTTTTGCTTGTCTATTCTTCACCAGATGCTCTATGTATTTGTTGTCTTTGACTCTATCAGGATTGTCTAATGTTTTTCTTTGCTTAATAAAAAAATATTATCGTTTGAGTAGTTGTTAAAGAAGAAATCTCTTCAAATTGTGTTTAAAGTGAACATAGTTGTACTTATTGGTTACCTAAATTGAAGCAAGCCATTTCAAATGGTTGATGTTGATAGTTCAGACAATCGAACTTCCTCGCGGATCCTACGTGCAACATATAGGCTTTGTTGCATGCGTGTGTATCTTTCAAAAGTGAATGGCGGGTGGATTTGAAGGCCAGAAAGATGAGTGGCTCTGGAAATTGTCGTGAATGTCAAGCCCTGTCAATCAATGTTACTTGTGTCAATGGTGGCCATCTAAAGTGTAAGCCCTTGTGATTTGTGGATGGTTAATGCCTATGCCATTTTAAGTGGGATTTTTCGTCAACCACCACTAGTTATGGGGGTAATAGGGACATCTTTGGGATTGTTTGTATCCCAGGCAGGGCCAATGTAATTTTGGAATCGAACAACAACAAAGATAGGGAGTTGGGGTGGTTTATCGGTCTCCTTGTAGATTATTTTTTGTACTATGCCAAGAGCTCCATTAATAAGGCCAATATCCATCCACATATTACAAGATAACATAACCTTCTGATTGACAGAAAGTAGAATCTTAGGTTGGAGTTGGTCATCTTCTGGATTTGAGGTGAAAGAGCTCCCTATTTGCTCAGCAGTGGCAATGGCAACAGGTTGAGCTAGAGACAACAACATACATTTATTATGGAGTGAAACCTTTTCATTGGTTGCATAAAGATGTATAGATGATAGGAAAGCAGTTTGTTCAAAAGGTGATAGTTTTGAGCTTGACCTTGACATTAATAGTTGCCAATCTGCAATAGTAGGTTCAACCTTTCTTAAATTGCATAAGAGATCACGGAATAGAAGTTGAGTGGGATCCTCTCCCACTTGACGAAATATCTTGTTTAGTGTAACAACAGTTTGGAAGCTACGCCATAGTGTGCCCCCATAGGAAGTAGAAGAGTACATAGGAATGTCTTTGACCAGTGGTAGTTGGTCAAGGTCTCCAAAAAGCAGTATTGAGCGGCCTCCAAAAGGGCTTTGGTTGTTTGTTGGGAAATTTTCGCATAAGTGATAGTCGATTCACTCAAGTAATCCGGGACTGATGAAGCTCATTTCGTCTATTAAAATGTAGCGAACAAAGTGCAATCTCTCTTGGAAGCTTGCTAGTGTTTTGCCCTGCAAGGGAGAAAACTCTTTGATGGGGATGTGCAGTGCTGAATGAATAGTTGATGCTCCAATGTTGAATGTTGCAACACCTGTTGGTGCAAGAAGTAGTAGTGATGTTTGCCCGTTTGGAGCAGAAGAATCTAGTGCATACCTGAGTTGTTTAATTAGGTTTGATTTTCCAGTTCCTTGAACTATAATTTTGAGTGGTGGCTGGTAAGTAATGGATGATAGGTGTGACAACACTAAATCAAGTGTTTTCTTTTGTTATAATGAAAGTTTGTGTTGGGTATTTACAAAGGGAAAAACGGGGACTTGATATGTTGTGCGGTTTGAGTCTACGAAGTTGGATGCTACATTGAGTTCTATTGGATTTATGGAATGAGTACTCCAGTCATGGTTAAGGTCTAATTCATGGCTGCCTAGCATGTCAAGGGCATCCAATTGGAGTTGATGGCCTGGGTGAACACTTGACAAGACTTGTCACTCAGATTGGTTGCATTGATGTGGGGGTTTTGCATCGTCTGTTGGAGAGTCAGGTTTTGTATTAGAGGTTGTATTTGGTTGACTACGTCAAGCATGCCATGGATGGTAAGTGCATGCCATCCTATCCCATTGTGCCAAAATTTGAGTTGGTGTGGAACCAAGGTCAATTGCAATGTTACGAAAAGGTTTGTAGAGAACCAATTCACTCCAGCAAACATCATGGAATATTGGGTCATCTTTAGAGGGAATGCTTGTGAAGTGAGGGGAGACTCGAACAACTACTTTAGAGGAGCGCTCTTTCCATTGGTCCACTTTACGTGTTGTTCTAAAGCTCCATTTTTGAGTCACCTCTATCAGTGGCATTGCCTCCAGACTAATAGGATGAGCCATGTATGAATCAATGTAGTTTGTGTGCACTGATGTACATGCGCCTAAGAGTGGAATGTGTTGATAGTTTTTTGGTTGACATTTAAAGAAACGAATGTTCGGCTACACAAGCCAAGTGGTAGTTTTAAGAGAAGGTGGAAACTCTCTTGAGCACTAATATCATGATCCACAAAGTTGTCAACAAGAACTTTCCTAAAATCTATTGGTGTTGGCTTGTCAGGATCAAAAGTTGTTGAAATACGAGAAAGCATTGCATGGTATGTTTCGGATTTGGTTTCTGCTTTAGCTGCATATTTCGTGGTATACTTGAGCACTGCATCTATTGAGAGAACGGGTTGGCAATCTACATTTGTGCGCCAAATGGAGAGGATAGTGGGGTTGTGAAGATTAACTCGGTCATCATTATGAGCAGGGGTGTGCTTTGTTTGCCCACTCTCATTTGAGAGTGTTGAATTATTTTGCATGGTCCAAGGGGCTTTATAGCGGCATTCAACGGTTCCTCCTTTTCTTCGCAAGCATGTTTGCAAGGTACAATGTGTATGGCGTTGAACACAATTGAGAAATTCATTGTAGTCATTTGAAGGGGTGGACAACATAATCATTCTTGTATCCATTAGGTAGGGGTTGTTTAAGGAGAACCTTGGAACTGTTGTAATTGAGCTTTGGTTGGGATGTGGGTTCCAAGCAGAGACATAGTTGTCAATGTAGTCGATTTCTTGTTGTATTGATTGAAGGTTATTCCATTGCAATCTAGCAATATCGGGTGTGTCTTTGAGCCAAATGAAACTGTGGACATGTGCAAAGCCACGGTGTTGCCATTCATACCTAGACACAAAAAATATTAGTAAGCAAATGGTGAATGAAAGACGTAAACATAAAAGATTGCGGAATGAATTTATCTATACCGGTAGTCATTTGTGCAAAGAATCTTTTCCAAAACCTCCTCACAAAATGTAGTAAATCGGTGATGCATGTAAAGTGCACAGAGGTGTGGGTTTTGCACTATATTTTGGATCCTCCACCGAGCAGCTGTTGAAGGATATGTAGGTGTGGTTGATGGCATGGCATTGTGTAAATCTAGCCATTTAGTATCTGCTGCACTAAGAGTGAAGAATAAAGTTGGACAACCAACTTGAATAACCATGTCTGATAGCTCCCCCCTGCGAAGAGTCCAGAAGGGGCAGGTACCACAAATTTTTGACCCGAACCACATAACCTGGTTTGCAAGATGTTCATTAGGGAGGTCCTTGAGTCTTTGGTGCAAGTCAAATATTGTTGTTGGCAGTCTACTTTCGAAGTGTTTTTGAACAAATACGGAAGTTGTGGCCTGGCTTTGGTGATGCATAAGAATATTAAGTATGAAGTATCTAAATCATGGGTGTTGGCCGAATCTATTATCATGGTATTGAAGAAGATGGAGAGCATATTCATGTAGCTTGACCTCTTTCATACTTTGTTGATTAAATGCAGCTCTACCTTTTGGAAACAATGTTGGGAATGCCATAACAAACAAGCCTTCAGTGGTGTATTCATTGAGAGGTGTAAGAGAAATTGGTGGCCAATCAATAGTAGGAGTTGGTCGTCCCTCCCCTCACTACAACAGGGCTCACAATTCTTGCCCTTCAGTATGTGTAGGGGGCATGGTTGCGACAAATGAAGTTGTTGCTTCTGCATTCTCTTGCAACTCTCCTTTGGTTATATTATTTGTCTCCATGAAGCCAAAATCAAGGGGGTCTGAAGTTGAGACTATTACATTTAGAAGCTCAAAGATGTCAGTGGAGGCAATAGGCAAGGATAAGAGAGAGGTCTCATCTAATTGGACATCTTTGTAGTAGGGGTCATAACAGATCTTATATTGAAAATCTTCATGAACATGTGCTCTGCAAACATAGAAATTGTAATGTTGGGAGTTAATATTTTTCTTATTGACTATGATTATATCCAAGTCATGTATATGGCATGGCAAGTAATTGGCAATTACTGTAATATATTGAGGGAAAAAAATAGTATGGCCACTGTATTTTAGTTGTCCCCCTCTTGCATAAGTAACTTGGAGAACAAGGCTAACTCTTGATATAAGCATTTCTTCAATCTGAGATAGGCATTGTAAACAAGTACCCTGCACTCCAGGGTCCATGTTGTTCCACTGTGAGAAGCGATTGCCATTTTTTTTAGAAATGAATCATGAACAAGCACTACTACCATTTAATGGCCTAATCCTTATTCCTGGATATCGTTCCATGCATACTTGGCATGTTGATATGTTTGATAGGTTGTCCAACTTTGAGCAGAAAGAATTTCTAGCGATGTAATAGTTTTGAGGAAATAGTGGAGGATGGAGGTTTTGGGAGGGAGAGCAAGGGTGAAATGTAGATTGCATTTGAGGTGGTGGGGGTTGCACTAGGGGAGGGTAATTGGAAAGACAAGGCAGGGGTGTGGAGGAGCTTGCAAGGTTACTTTGATGGTTTTCTCTACTTCGTCTATTAATAGAATCCTTATTTGCATGGTACCATAATCGTTTTAGATGGTTACGATGAGACCGTTGTCCTTCCATACTTTCAACTTGGTTTTCCATGGTAGTGGTTGCTGAGGAACAAACCAATGCAATATTATTTTGCATTAGATAATGAGAAAGTTGAAATAACACGTTTAAGTTAGGTGAGTTAAATTAGAAAGAATACCAATGAAGTAATAATCATATTACAAAACATGTTCATTAGACAACATTGTCATATCAAAAAAGACTTTTTATTCAATTCATTTGTTATTTTAGGCACGCATCATTACATATGATGGTATGGACAGCAACAAAAGTTGTACTACATTAGCAATGACTATACAGTATTGTTGAAAATAAGAGATACTTGCAAACTTTAAACATGTTTGATTGATGTAATTACAAAACTTTGTACTTCTTTCCCAGCAAAAGAATTCAATGTGATGGCCACTTCAAAGAGAAATTGGTGCCCAAGAACTTGATCTAGTATGTGTTTAGTTGCATCAGGTTCAGTCATAAGAAGTTGAAGATTTTCAGCGGAAACTCCAAACAAGTTGTTTGTGGGTCCCTCGAATGCAGTAACTTTAACAAGAGAACCTGTACCATCGTCCAAGTCCACTTTGACCATGTAGCTAAAGTCACATCCAGGGAGATCAATAGAACACTTTGGGCAATGAAAGCTATTGGGTTACTTCTGTACAACCTTCTTCTTACATTTCTTATTGCCTACCAAAAGAGGACAAGAGAGGTAGTAAAAGTTTTCCAAGTGGACCTTTGATATGATTGCTTTTACACAAACATTTGCTTTTCCAGGATAGTTTATACTATTGATCGATGCAATCTCAATTGGATTTCCAAACTTGCTGGAAGAAATATGATCTATTGAGAGTGAAAGGAAGGGTGTCTCACTCCCTATAGTGGCATACCAGTCATGCAATGTAGACGCTTCTAACAGTTTTGGATTTATGACAATTGTAGTTGCAAATATGGTATCAAGAGATTTTCCACGCCAGGAGCTTATACGTCCACATTTGATCAAGATAATGGGAGGGGTTGGTAGAAGAGACAAAGTAGATATTTCTTTACCTTCAAATTGAAAATGATGACCCCAAAATGTAACATCAATGCTCAAGCATGACATGTTTGTGATTGTTGTAGTGCACTTTACAGTTTCAGTCCCATCTCTCTTACGGATTGTTGATGCAGGGGAGATAGACAAAATTATGTCGAGAACATCAACAATGGAATTAATAGCTAGTGATAATAGGGAATCTATGCTTTTGATATGCAAGCTATTCATGGGGATTGTAGAGTCTACACATGGTGATGGAGTAATTGTTGATGATTTGTGTAGGAAAATTTCAAATGGGTTCGTTGAGGTACTATATTTTTTATTAGCAACTTGTATGTGACCATTACAAATAATGTATACCCAATTAAAGTGCACAACATTATAGAATTCATCAACAAGTTCATTGAAGCATGTGACATGTATGTCAGTGCCTTCTTTGTCAAGGAAGTCAAAACCAAAAACTTTTCCTTCTCGGTTAGCATTGTGAAACTCATGGATTGGACTCTTTGTTAATACTCTACCTTCAATGGACCAACGCTTATAGTATGGGATTAAAGACTTGATGGGAAGTATCTCAAAAGTAGGTATGGTTGGTTCTTGGGTAGATATTGCATCCTATTGTAATCCAAATGGTCCTTGGGAGCTAGAAGATGGAAAATGACTTGTTGCTTGCAGAAGAGGAGTTGGAGTGCCAACAAGTGGTGCTTTATTCGATACCATTTCAAGACTATTGATAATTATAGCCCTGCAATTTAATGATGTAAATGATTTAGGAACATCACATCAATGAATGAAAGCAATATTAAAAAATAGAGTAAGGTTGTACGTACGTGTATTTTTTGAAAACTTTCGATGTATATTCTGTAAGGTGGATAATAGACCCAATGACCATCACTTTTTCAACAACAAGATTGTTGAACTGGGTAGGAAGCAAAGTAGGATGGGTATGGACACCATCAGAGAGTTCAACCTGGTACTTAACATTTGTTGAATGAGCATGTTGTATTGTGTTTATCGACGTGACCTGTAATGAAGGGTGAAGATCAAACATGCCTGCAAGAATATCTTCAATGACATTTGTAGTCAAAGTTGCCATCAAGAAGGTGAAAGGTAGTTGAAGCTTTGTGCCTGCGACGTAGTTGTGAGTGTTAGAATTGGGTTTTATGACATGTCAAATAAAGGTGTTGCTTAATTATATGAGCGATGTTAATAGGGGAAACCACAATTGCAAGGTAAAGAAGGGAATTGTACAATCGATAATATATTGTCAAATATTTTATCTACACATTTTAAAAACCAATGGTTTATGAATGGGTTAAACTTTATGCAAGCTATATAGTGCAAGACATATTCTGAGTGTTATGTTTAAAAACAATATATGTCGAAGTATTGTGTGTTTAATTTTTAAGATTTAGAAAGACCTAAAAATTTGTTATGAAAACAAGTATTTTAATTATTTATTGAACATTCATTTCAATCAATGAAATTTGAAATCACACTATCTATGTGAACGGTAAAAAAATATATTTGTAATATTGGAGCCCTTTTGGGGAAAAATAGTATAGGGAAAATTTGCAACACTTTGTGTTAAAAACAGTATTTACAAAACTTATATTGGAAGAGTGTAATAGACACGAGTATAGAGGGCTATATTGTTTCATTACATTGCAGCCATAAGTAGGCATAGTATACGCCAAAAATTTTAAAACTTATAATGGACTAAAAGGTGTCAAGGTAAATTTGGAATGCAGCGATTATCGTAGGAGCTGCAACAGTATTATAGTGTTGATCATACTTTACGAGATGACAAATAAAGGTGATGCCTAATTGTATGAGCGATGCTAATAGGGGAAACCACAATTGTAGGGTAAAGAAGGGAATCATACAATCGATAATATATTGTCAAATAGTTTATCTACACGTTTAAAAAACCAATGGTTTATGAATGGGTTAAACTTTATGCAAGCTATATAGTACAAGACGTATTCTGAGTGTTATGTTTAAAAACAATATATGTTGAAGTATTGTGTGTTTAGTTTTTAAGATTTAGAAAGACCTAAAAAAATTTTATGGAAACAAGTATTTTAATTATTTATTGAAAATTCATTTCAATCAATGAAATTTGAAATCACACTATCTATGTGAACGGTAAACAAATATATTTGTAATATTGGAGCCCTTTTGGGGAAAAATAGTACAGGGAAAATTTGCAACACTTTGTGTTGAAAACAGTATTTACAAAACTTATATTGGAAGAGCATAATAGATACGAGTATAGATTGCTATATTGTTTCATTACATTGTAGCCATAAGTAGGCATAGTATAGGCCCAAAATTTTAAAACTTATAATGAACTAAAAGTTGTCAAGGTAACTTTGGAATGCAGCGATTATCGTAGGAGCTGCAACAGTATTATAGTGTTGATCATACTTTAGCTCCCTTATGAAATTGCACAAACCCTCTAATTTTGCATAGCTAGATTGGTAAGTTGAGACCGAGGCTTGAAGCATCTCGACATCGAAATCTTCAATAGGACTTTCTATCTAGCTTGCAAGTTTGAGTATGTCAACGATGTCGTGGCAACTATTAGTTATAGTTGCAGAAAGATGTTGAATGGTTGTGTGAAATGAGTCTGGCTTATTAATAGTAGACGATGACTCTGAAACTGCTTGTGATGGATGCACTGTAATGGAAAGGCTTGGTTGCATAGGAGTAGCTAAATGTGTAGCCATGACCTGGCATGAGTGGATGAAATATATGTATAAGTTGGAGTAAAACATATACAGGTAAGCATGTAAACGAATGCCCGAAACATGCTATTTAATTCTAAAGGAATTAACAATTTAGAAGTAGGGAGTATTATATGTTTCACTCTAAAAACAAGGCTTAAAACAAACATTTCAATCAATATCACATATGAAAACAGGCAAAGAAATGTAACATATGTGTTACATATGAAATTCATTTCAATATTTTTAAAATTTGTTAATTTGATAGATAACAACAGAAGTGTTTAGAAAGAAATAGAACACTTTATATTTCTTTGATTTCATTAATTTCTATCAATATGATGTGTTTTTAAGAAATAATCTAGGTCTCCACTATGTTTTTTGTATTCTAAAGTAAACAAAAAATTCATTTCAAAAGTTCTGGAAATATGAATGTGGAAAAGCAAATAGGAATCTAAAAATCTACTAATTTGATAGGTAACAACAAAAGTGTTTAGAAAGGAATACAACACAACATAGAATGATGTGGTAAGTGACTTACCGGTGTCCTGCTGCCAATGATGCAGAAGAGATAAAATGGGCAGAAGTCGCTTAAAAGTAAGACAAACCAAAACCAATCTGCTGACAGTTGTTGTTTCAATCTATTCACAATAAACAAAAAGTGGGTCTAAGTATATTGGAATTGAGAGGTTTTGCTGAAACAAAAACGAAAAAGTAAAAAATTACCAAGTAAACATAAATTTCATTTCACACTTAAATTATAAAAGTTTGTACGTGAAGAAGCAAATAGGGATCCACCCCCACCCCAAAAACAACATGGAACATACATATTTAGTAATCCTAATCCCAAACAAATTCTTAATAACAAAATTATTACATTTACTTTCAATAGACTGACATTTAATTCAAATATTCAAAAGCACTAAGTTTTTTTAATTAATTAGTGTACAATTACTAAAAATTTGTACTCAAATAATAACAGATCCTTTGGAGGTATTTTGCACTGCATTTGTCAATAATATGCTGCATTCCAAAACTACACTTCCTATTGCTTCCATCTATTCACAGCCAGGGAAAAAATAGATCTACAAATATCAGGGTTTTAGAGCAATAAATGCAAAATTTTCTCCCCAGCACTATATTGTAAGAAAAAAACTGAAAGATTACCATTAATTTTATAGTAAATAGATTACAAACATAAAGATTTGGCTAATATCATTCTGAAACAGTGGGGTTTACATGTCTCACAGAATATTAGGTGGATTTATTTTTGGTAGTACTGACAAGTAGTATTTTCAATTAGAATTCTAGAAGCCTTGATACAAATTTCAAAATTAGTTGACACAGTTGGTAGTGACCCAAGACAGATTTTTATGGGCATTGGAGAGAAGTTTGGACAGAAAATCAGAACATCTATGGTGAAGAGCTGTAAATTGTGATTCCTAAGGATGAATATGACTTAATCAGAATCCTACGGCCATTTAACAAATGAAATCTAATTTAACTTCTAGATGAGGTTACTTTTTAGTTAATCTTGTTAAATGATTCTTTGTACGGTTTGCATTTTTGGGAGAGAATAATAAGTTGAATTTTAGTTAAAAACTTAAAATGAATAGTGTCTCTCGGAGAGTGAAGGTAATTATTTTTCTCTACACTAAAACTAGATTTGCTTAATATCTTCAAGCTTCAGTACATATGGGAGACAACAGGGACTGTTATTCTAGATTAGCATCATAAAGAGTCCTTAAAAAACCCAGTTCACAGGAAACTGAAAGGCATGGTCAGATCAATTAGTCTTTCCCCAACTAAGTAAATAGAAAAGGGGACTATTTTAAAGGAGGAAATAACTATTACCTCTAAAACACGCTTTCCCCTGAATAAGAAAAAGAAAATAAAAACACAAAAGAACAAATGGAGCCAAAAAGTGGATGAAAGTTCAATTGCATAATAGGAATACTTTCTCAAATGAAAAGCAAAGTTTTGTCAAAGTATTTTTATATATTAGAATAAGAATAATCAATCTGTCTACACTTGGTTTTTAAACTTATTGAACCCTAGTTTTCGAATCAGTTTGACTTAATTCTAGAACACAATAAGGTTGGCTGAAATAGCTATAAGCCTATAGATAATCCTCTATTGATCCCACACATTCAGAACCATATTCAACTTAGAATATGGTTATAGATTATAGATTGATTATTGAGAACTACAATGTTAAGAAAATCAACATTTTCTAGCTCAAGAAATTGTCAGATGTCTTCAACACAGATATGTTAGAAATATACAAGAGTATTATACTATTAAATGAATCCCACATCACATAATTTCAGGTACAAGCACAGTGAGAAAAGTGAAAGAGACCTCCAACAGTATGTAGTTTATAGAGACAGAAATCTATAAAGTTGAATAACCACCAACAAGAGCTGCACAAAGAAGATGCTTTGAAAACTTTTCCGACATGGATGATTAATAATGTCTAATTCACAACAAAACAGTAAATTTCTTGATAATGGATTGCATTGAATTAATGCAAGAATATTGCAAAGTAAATGGAGAGACATACAAACAAATTACAGAATTTGAAGATAAACTATAGCCAGGCCTGTTCAAATTATTATTTTTTCTTTCCCTGTTCATCATGTTGATATAATTGTTTATTACAATGTAAAAATAAAAAGGAAGGAAATTATGGGGCATTCATGATCAAGACACATTTATTATAGTAGCATGGTATTAATTTGGCAAGATCAGAAAAATTACAAATTTCATTTGAATGTTCTATTACTTCAAAAGAACATTAAAATTATCTCAAGTAGATGATTTGCCACATCAAATAAAACATACAATGCACGTGCTTATTGAAAGACTCCTTTCGAAAAGATGACTTGGTGCATCAACTGTACCATACAAGAATGCCCCAGCCTAGTTCGCTCTACATTTCAAAACAAACCCACTGTTCAATGGCCAATGCCCTTAAGAAATCGATGGTCATTCTAAGGTTTGTATAGGTACTCCAGAATAGTTAAAGTTGGGAAAACCCAAATGATTCTTCACTTGAACATCCCAAATTGATACATAACATGGAGCTGGTCTACATGAGGAATCTATAAAATACTAAATGAGGTTTTATCACCACTTTCCTCTTGAATCCTATCAGTAAATCTTCATAAAACAGATCAAAGAACCCTCACACCAATACTATTAACCCTAACCTTGATGAAACTTAAGGCATAAGCCCGTCACTTTAATGGAAGGAAAAATATCCAACAATACATTAAAATTTTCTGAATGAATATAAGATTAGATGTTTATCTCCCACTATCCACTATAATTGGACCACTAGCCTAATTAAAGCGTAAACCCATGATTTTAATGGGAGTAAAGAAAACCTAAACTATTACCAGTAAAATCCATGGAAAGCCAGAAAGAAGCAAGAAAGGTGAAATACCCATGGGTTGATTCTCTCATTCCTTGTCAATGTAGTGAGCAACGATATCCACCTCCCTATGCCATAGTTTTCTCTTTATTTTCTCCTCGTCCACGGGGATCTTCACAGATAATCATCACCACATAGGTTCCTCCCATTGGTGACCTAATGAAGCAAGAGGCCTGGTGACCAAATCGTTGATGGCTTGTTTGTTTCTTGAATGAAACCTTTGTAAATGGTAATTGAATTAAATATATCATACAAGAATGTTCATTGCCACATCAAATAGAACATACAATGCACGTGCTTATTGAAAGACTCCTTTCGAAAAGACGACTTGCTGCATCGAGTGTACCATACAAGAATGCCCCAACCTAGTTCGCTCTACATTTCAAAACAAACCCACTGTTCAATGCCCATGCCCTTAAGAAATCGATGGTCATTCTAAGGTTTGTATACGTACTACAGAACAGATAAAGTTGGGAAAAACCAAACAACTCTTCACTTGAACATCCCAAATTGATACATAACATGGAGCTGGTACATGAGGAATCTTTCAATTATTTATCAAAGTTATGTTTTCATGTGTCTTGTCCCCTATTTTTCAATAAAATTAGTATGTTCACCAAGCAGCAAAAGCATGCCAATGATAAAATTAAATAGTTAACTTAAATTAAATAGCCAGGCTTTTTCCTGTGATTGGTATTTTGCAAACAAAATAATCTTGATCAAGCTAGAATATATAAACACCTTATGCAATCCCAAAAATAGACTGACAAAATTCTAATCCTTTCTACTCTTTTGACAAGAGTTATTATTAAAATTTGAACTGTTGCAATCTAAGAATCCTTTTACATTGATCAACAATTCAACTTGTCATTACCTAAAAAGACTAGAATAAATATTATAATAATTATCTCTCAAAACATTAAGATTTACCTCTTCTATTCAATCGTCATAAATCTACTCTTCTCTATAAGACTTAACATTCAAGAGCATTTTTGCTATCCCATATATCGGAGTGGTAATAGCTATTCAGCAAGAGCCAAAATAACTTCTTGAAGGGATGTATCAAGCTGATCCAGTTCAGTAATCTGCCAAATATCCTTTCTACTCTTTTGACATGAGTTTATTAAAATTTGAACTGTTGCATTAGTTTTATTTTGAGTCTCTGAGAGCTCCCTTTTGAAGTCAACCATGATTATGGTCATCAGATTATTTATTTTTATTGCTTTCTATCTCCAAGTAAAAATTTAATCCCCAATGTCCCTATAATGATTCTGAGGATTATTTAATGTTACATCATTTATGTTGTAGTATTACTCAATACATGTTATCAATGCCTATGCTACTCTGGTCAGTTAAATGAAATTTACATCAAAAGACAATATGCATAAAATGAGAGAATATTAAACAAACAAATTACAAAAGTGGAAGATAAACTATACCAAGGCCTGTTCAGATTATGATTTGATCTCTTTAGATTACTTGTTTTCAGGATACATAAATATTGAACATTTATCAAACAAGAATTTTTAAATTACTTGTTTTCAGGGTACATAAATATTGAACATTTATCAAACAAGAATCTTAAGATCACCCTCTGCAAGGCTTGTTGACCCCAAATTTCACACAGTAAATTCCATGGGTTCGGATACAGATACTCAACACCACATAGGTTCCTCCCATTGGTGGCCTAATGAAGCAAGAGGCCTGGTGACCAAATCATTGATGGCTTATTTGTTTCTTAAATGAAACCTTTGTAAATGGTAACTGAAATAAATATACCATACAACAATGTTCATTGCCATATTTGTTAAATAATTCCCTACAAATGGATAGTTTGCATTCTACAAACATACCATTCAAGAAATTCCCATTCCCATATCTATTCAAATTATCTCAGATAGATGATTTGCCACATCAAATAGAACATACAATGCACGTGCTTATTGAAAGACTCCTTTCGAAAAGATGACTTGGTGCATCGAGTGTACCATACAAGAATGCCCCAGCGTAGTTCGCTCTACATTTCAAAACAATGATGTGGACCTTTGTCAATTATACAAAAGGCACAATGATGTAGACAGTAATAAACAAAGCAATTACAGGAGAGCAATTAATAAACAGGCATTGCTGAAAAAACCCAGTGGTAGAGTTCCCAGGACCATACCTATGACCCACTCCATTGGTAGATAAAGCCTTGTCTAGTCCAATAGATAAGCAAGTCCAATAGTCCAGTAGGAAGAAGCGCAAACCCTACCACGGCGGTTATTTTGTAGAAAAAGAGGAAATCAGTTTCTCCGAACAGCTTAAATCAATTCTAAGAGTTCTAATATTGCAATGAAAACAATTTTAGGTTTCAGCCATTTGACTGACCTCGAAATGTGTCGTGCTGTAAAGATGGAGATATTTCCTTCTGCAATAACTATTGTGATTTTTATCTCAGATATTTCCTTCTGCAATAGTTGCTCTATTGCTACAGTTTCACCCTTGCTAGATGGAGAAATGAAAGGTAAATACCAGCGACGAAGAGTTTGCAGGAGCGGGGAAAATAGCCAACGAAAATGACAAACGACTATGATGCATTCCATCACAGGCGATTGGGTCTCCACCATTTTGCATCGTAGATATGAAATGGGGTGAAAATGTTAAGTGTGGGGACGCCTTCGGCATAATTATACAATATATGTTGGACATGGTAAAACATAAAAATCTCACAACTACAGTCAATTACGACCTACAGTAGTTGGCACTACAGTAGTTGGCGCATAGCCTTTGTTGATATATATTATATTAATATATATTTATTATATATATTTTCATCTTAAATTAATAATTAAAAAATTATATAATCATAATATAGTATAAATATTTATACCATTTATTTATTATAATATTGACTTACTATTTATACTTATAAATATATATAAATATAATTTAATTATAATTATAATATATAAAAATAAAAAATATATATAACAATAAAAAACATGTATAATATATAATATATAGATATTGTATAAACATATAAAAATATAAGTACACGTATATTATTCAATATATGTTGGATAGATAAAACATAAAAATCTCACAACTACGGTCAATTATGGCCTACAGGAGTTGGCGCATGGGGGTCAGGTATGCAAAGGCATAGGCATCGATGGGCCATGTTGTTTTGAGGTTTGCATAGCCTTTGTTGACTTTCTTGGCACTATCTATGGAGGCAACAAAATGTCTCGCACGGTTTTGGTACACCCTGGGCATCAATATGCTGTCAGAGATGGAGGAGCTGCATCGATGGGCCATGTCGTTTTGAGGGCTACATAGCCTTTGTCGACATTCTTGACATTATCTATAGAGGCAACATAATGCCTTGCATGGTTTTGGTACACCCGTGGGTGTCTATGGAGGCAATAGAATGCCTTGCAAGGTTTTGGTACACCTGTGGATGCCAGTACACTACATATAAAATTTTAATGAAATTTATTTTAAAAATAAGATTTAATTTAATTTAATTTTTTATTCAATATATCTTATATTTGTTATTATTATTTTTTTAAATATCAACATTTAATCGTAATTTTAAAATTATAAAATAATACTTTAAATATTAATATAAATTTAAAATTATGTTTTGATGTAAAGTACATAAAATATTTAGTATTAAACATATTTAAATATTTTTTTAAAAAAATTATTAAATTAATTTAATTTAAATATTAAAATTTTCATATCTTTAATATATATTAATATTAAAATTTTTGATAAAAATAAGTTTAAAATTTAATATTTAGTTTTTAATATAAAATATATATATATTTAAAGTTTAACTTTAAAGATTGAAATTAAAAAATTTACCTAACTCATTTTAAACTTAATAAATGTTTAAATTTATAGATTTAATTAAGTTTACAATGAGTTAAGTTAATCTTTAATACTTAGGTAAATATTTAAATTGTAATCAAACTTTTTTTAAAATTTAAATATTTTACATTAAAATAAATCTTTAAAATGATTTAGGTAAATATTTAAAATGCATTAGGTAATAAATCTTTAAATTTTAATCTATAAAGTTAAACTTTTTTTAAAAATTAAATATTTTTTATACTAATTACTAAATATTAAATTTTAAACTTATTTTTGTCAAAAAAATTAGTATTAATATATATTAAAGATATGAAAATTTTCATATTTAAATTAATTTAATAAAAAATTAAATCTAAAAATTAAATATTTCTTATACTAAATATTGTATGTACTTTACATCAAAATAAAATTTCAAATTTATATTAAATTTTATTAATATTTAAAATATTTTTTATAATTTTAAAATTATGATTATATTTTGAAATTTTAAGAAAATAATAATAATAAATATAATATATATTGAATAAAAAATAAAATAAAATTCATTTAAATTTTATAAAAACCCCATAGTACAGCATATCTGCAATGCAAAAAATAAAGAGAAATTTGTTTGCACAGGGTTTAAAGCGAGGGGAAAAAATCAAGGGAGCTCCTCCATCTCTGACAACATATTGATGCGAGGCATTCTATTGGGCACTGTCTATGCAGGTGACAATTTGAATTTGCATAAACAGGGCAATGGCTACCCAGCCTACAAAAGGCATGGGCATCCCATGGCCTGCTATGCCATGCCTGTCCTAAAAGGACATCCCATAGCCATCGCCAAAGCCTGCTGATTGTAGCATCCGGCCCATGCAATCCTCCAGTTGTCTGATAAAAATAATTAAATTTCCTCTTAAAGAGATTACTTTGGTTTTTTAATGTTTGGCTGCAAATATAATATAATATTTATATTTATTTTGTTATTTATATTATATATTAATTTAATTTAATATAAGATAATATATTTTATATATTAATCTAAAATAATATATAAAATAAAATATATGTACATAAATTTTATTATTATTTATATATTTATATCTAGATTTTATATATATATATATATAATTAGATTATATATAGTAAAGTGTAAACTATTTTTTTTTAAAAAAATTCATTAAAATTTAGTTTATTATTTTCAATTTTAAATATTTAATATTAAATTGAAAAATATTACATTTTAAATTTTTAGTTTTAAAAGTTTAAAACATTTTTTCCATTAAAAATTTTTTATAAATTTTACTAAAACTAAATTAAAATTTAATGAATAGTAAATAAATTTTAATTTACACTTTACCATATAATTAGATTATATATAATAAAGTGTAAACTAAAATTGTTTTGAAAATTCATTAAAATTTAGTTTCTTATTTTCAACATCAACTTTATAGTTAAATTTAAATATTTAAAATTAAATTGAAAAATAATTAGATTTTAATTTTTTTAGTTATATAAGTTTGAAATATTTTTTCCATTAAAATTTTATAGTAAATTATTAAATATTTAATAAATTTTATTAAAACTAAATTAGAAATTTAATGATTAATAAATAAATTTAAATTAACTTTACTTTTTTATAGTATATTATATTAATATATATAATATATATATATATAACGAGGAAGATATAGATAGAAATGGAGATGTAAATGGAGAAGGAGAATGATATGTAGAGGACATGGAGAGATACAAATAGAGAAGAGAGAGGGGTAGATAGAGATAGAAGAGATAAATATATAGAGGTAGAGAGGGAGAGGTAGAAAGATAAAAATAGAGATAGGAAGTGATATATAGAGAGAAGTAGAGAGAGGAAGAGATATGGGGATATAGAGAGAGATAATAAGATAGAGATAGAGGGATAGATGGAAAAAATATGAAGAGGTAGATGGAGAGTCAAAGAGATATAGAGATAGAGGTTTGGGAAGAGGGAGAGGGAGAGAGAGATGGATGAATAAAGAGAGACATGTCTAGAGAGGGAGAGAGAGGAAGATAAATTTAGAGATGAATATATAGAAAGAGAGGAAGAGGGAGACAAATAGATAGAGGTAGAGGGAGAGAGAAAGATAGAGAAAGATAGACATATATAGAGGGAGAGACAGAGAGATGTAGAGGAAGAGGGAAAATGAGAGATAGAGAGATATGGAGGAAGTGAGAGAGGGAGAGATAGAGAGATATAGAGGAAGAGGAAGATGGAGATATATAAAGAGATATAGATGGTGAGATAGAGTGGTAGACAAATCTAGATATAATGAGATATAGAGAGAGAAACAAAGAGAGACAAATAATGAGAAGTAGAGATAGACAAATAGAGATGGAGAGAGGGAGAGAGAAAATTGGGGAAATAGTGATATATGAGGAGATAAAGAGAGAGAAAGATATGCGAGAAGATAAAGGGAGAGAGAGGTAGAAATAGAGAGATGGATAGGGGAAAGGAAGGGAGAGATAGAGAGAGGGGGGAGATAAAGAGAGGGAGGGAGAGAAAGGGAGAGAGATAGGTAGAGGGGGAGAGAAAAGAGGGGGAGAGAGGAGGGGGAGAGATAGGTAGAGGAGGGCAAGGTAGAAGAGGGGAGAGAGGGAGAGGGGAGAGAGAAAAAGATAGAGGGAAGAAAATAGAGATATACAAAGAGGGAGTAATAGGGAGATGAAGATAGAGGGGAAGATATGGATATAAATAAGGAGAGATAGAGAGATATGTATATAGAGAAAGTAGGAGAGATAGAGAGATATGTATATAGAGAAAGTAGGAGAGATAAAGTGAATGAGAGTGACAAAGAGGAGATGTAAACAAAGAGGAAGATAGAGATAGAAATGGAGGAGAAGGAGATGGAGATGGATATGTAGAGGACATGGAGAGATACAAATAGAGATAAGAGAGGGATAGATAGAGGGTGATCCCACAATAGTGGTTTACAATTTTTGGGCAAATTGGACACTGCAATTATTATTTTTAACTAAATCTTCACTTTCAAGCTCTTGTAGCGGCTAAACCGTGAGGAATTTGAAAATGATGCAAACTAGAGTTTCATCACATTTTGTCTCTAGATTCTAAAAATATTTTTTTCAAAATTTTTGAAATCAGATTGCACATTTTTTTCCATCTTCCACGAAAATTGGTTTTTTTCAAAAAACAGCATTTTTAAAAAGTGACGTTCACCGTATACAACATAACTTTTTTTGTATGAAGGATAAAATTCTAATTTTTTCGAATTTAGATTTGTAACTATGGTATCTAGCACTTTCATTTGGTCTCATAGTTTTTAATTGAATATTTTTTCCTTAATCAAGTTTCAAAGTCAAACCAATTGCAATTCAGACATAGGCGAACTGTATACAACATAACTTTTTATGTATGAATCGAAATTCAATTTATTTTTTTTTAATGGATCAAGGACATCAATACCTAGCCTCAACATATTTTTAAAAAAATTATTTTGATAATCTGCTATTTTTCCACATGTGCAGACCAGAGATTTTTATTTTCAGTGAAAAACCTATGTTTAATAAAACTAAAAAATAAAATACATAATAAAAGAAAATCATATTAAAATTATATTCAACGGATAGCTCATTCCAAGGACTGTCATTATCTAGTTGGGTTTCTAAATTTTTCTACATTTTCATTTTCAAATTGAGCTTCGAACGACAAATTTTTACAAAAAAAATCATTTTTTTTAGGAGATAGGGGAAAAAGGGTGTTCGGCCGAACCTCTTAAAGGGGTTCGGCCGAACCTACTTTAAGGGGTTCGACCGAACTATCTACATTAACATATTTAAAAAAATTCATGGGGTCCGAGAAAATGACGGGGTTTTTTTTTTTTTAAATCCTTATTAAGGGGGTTCGACCGAACTATTTTAATATTTCCGCTCACATGTCAAAGGGGTTCGAGTGAACAATTTGGTTCGGCCGAACCCCTTCACTTTGTGTAGAGGGAAAAAATGACTTTTCCCTTCCTCCACAAAAGTGTTCACCACTTATGTAGAGTAAGAGATACATATGTAGAGTAAGAGAGGGAGAGGTATAGGGATAGTGAGATAGATAGATAATGAGATAGAGATAGAGGGATAGATGAAAACAAATATGAAGAGGTGGATGGAGAGTCAAAAAGATATTGTAATGCCCCGCCATGCAACCCTAGAGGAAGTTTCAATTAACAATAAAAGCGTACTAAATTTTTTTTTCTTTTTAAAGTGAATTAAACATACATGTTCATGTTCATCTAAAATTGACAACCTCCCCTAAGGCTACGTAACCGAGATTACTTAAATCCCCATTAACATACATCATCTAAATTACATTAAATAACTCAAGTAATAACATTCATTCAACATAAGTAAATACAAGATAGGAATAGAATAACCATAACGTATATCCACTACATAAATCCATTACAAGATTACAACCCTCATTCCTAGAATGAGTCAAAATACATAAGTATTACAATTACATAATCCACCTCATATTAACAAGAGGGGTAAATACAACTCATTACAACAGTGCAAGAAAAGAATAACAAGATCCGCGAGTTGTCCAACTAGCTATCTCGCCTCCACAAACTGAAGATCAATGGGGACCCAACGGTTTTGGTGCATGTTCCACCCAACCAAGTGGTACCCGAAGGCCCACCCCCCATGCTAGGAGATAGTAACAACGTAACATGGACAAGAAATATACTACCACTAACCAAAGGAAGACTCATACTGGCTCATATTGACATAATCAAATAAATGCTCAATACCAATACAACACAAGTACAACTTTCACATTACCGATATCGGTCACATTGCTTCAGAACATAAAGTAGATCAAGTATGTTCAAAAAACCATACGCATATAGCAATAAACAATAGTTGTCCTAGATAGAGTGTCATCGCATAGTAGTCATGAGATCTCCTCTGGGCATCCTTCATAGGCTCCGGCTCAGGTAATCTTGGTGGCCTCAACCGAATCTCGGCCCTCATACTCACTCATGCAGAATCAACTACCTCTCGTATGGACAAGATAGTTGATCTTGCCATTCCAAGCCTTCCCACTCATCCCAAGTCTAAACAAGTCCTTGTGTCTATGAGTGAGGTAAAATTATCTTGATTAGTGAGAAGTTAGTCCTAATCTTCTAAGTACATTACTTTAATTATCACTTGTTTAAATAACTTCTGAAGGTTGCCTAGTTTACCTCTTTGGGCTCCGGCCCCTAACAAAAGCCACTCTTCTATTCGACAACACACACCCAAACAATCCACCAAGGGAAACACAAGTGCATACTACCTAGGCATCAAAACCACTCCAACACAAGGAGAAACAAATAATACAATACACTCCAACATCTTGGAAGCAACAACACACGTAATCCACTCCTTTCACAAGAGGCACAAAACATCCCCGTTCGTGGAAACCGGGTAAAACTGAAAAGACGCCATGCACTACCCAAGGGATAAACAACTGGATGACATAAAGATTCAACAACCCTCGTCCTCTAAGTTCTTCTGGAAGACTTGCAATTTAGGACTAACACTAAATCCCATATCCCAAATTACAACATGACGACATAGCTACAATAAGCATTCAAGTCATATTTCAAATTTAATATTTGGATTTCCTAAATCCATACTCATCCAATAGGAACAATGACAAAGTCAAAGCACGATAACAGGGTTAACACAAATAATTATAAAACCCTTTTTCCCCAATCACAACTATAAGGAAAAGATAACAACAATAGGCAAAGGCAAGGAAATACACTATTTTCAGATATCTTAAATTCATTCCCTATTTAATGCTTCTCGCAGCAATTTAAAATAATATCATTCTAAATTTTCCATTACAACTAATGAATTCCTTCATTAAAACAATTACCTTTTAATTTTTCAAAGAAATGATAAATTCAAACATCTCAATACCAGATATTCAAGTCACATTTAATTCATAATATACTTATGCAAGAAAATACTTCTTTCTATTTCTCAACTAACTCATCTAATTCTTTCAAATTCTCAAATTAACTAACTAATACATAAACTTAATCATGCACCCAAATAAATACATATGTATATATATAAATTGACTATTATATACACATATATTTATTTAACACTACAATTAATCTCAACCCCATTTAATTGAACCAAGTTTATAATTCTGAAAAAGAAAAGAAAAATAGACTAATTAAAAGTATCTCATTATCCTATTCATATATAATATATATACTGTATATATATATTATATATGTATATATAAAATCCATATTCACACAGATTATGTATTTAATAAAATCAATATATAATTACATATAATGTAATTATATATATTTTATTGTATAATACAATTTATTTATTTTTAATTGAAATTATAAAAATCATTTTAAAATAATTTTGAAATATAAAAATTCCAATGTTCAAAGAAATAAAGCAACTTTACAGAGGACGAATGGTACACTGACACTGACGGTGCCGCCACCCCCTGACTAACTCCGCCGGTACCCATTGCCTAATGCTGATACCTTACTGTCGCTGGTACCTTGCTGTCGCCGACTGTACTTACGTACAGCGGCTGATGCCTGGGGAGTGCGTCCCCCAAGGGGTGGTGCACTGCCCATGGCAGATACGCCTCCTTGGGAAGGGTGGCAGTGGGGGTTTGACCTCCCCACTTGCCATTAAATAAATATTCCCCTCCTTTTAATATTTGTTTTTTTTTAATATTATTAGTTTGTTTCAAAATAAAACAACTTTATTTATTTCGAAAACCCATGGGAACTTCCTAAAAAAAACAAAAACAATGAATTTGTTTTCTCAAACTCATTTCCCAAAACTACCGTACGAACAGCGTTTTCTTTTTTTTTGAAAAAATCAAAACACAGTATAATACAATGATTTTAGATTTTTTTTTTTTAACTATATATACTTGTAAATATGTATTATAAGTATTTATATTCAAAAATATATTACCTATAATATATATTTATAAAAATATTTACACAGAAAATATTGTTGGTAAATATTAAAAAAAATAAAAATAAAAACCAGTACAGGAAATTAATTAAATTTTTCTAGAATGTCTTTCAAAATTCAAAAGATGTAAATTTAATTTCTCTCAATCTATTCTTTTAGATTTTAAATAATTTAAACAAAAGAACATTGAATAGATCTAAATTTTATTTAATTTTCAATGAAGGTTTTCTACGAGGGTTTGAGTTTGAAGAACAGATCTGAATGATTTCAAAGGTAAAATTTCCATATTAAATCCTAAATGTTTGAAGCAAAACAAACATTGAATTTTCAACAATGGATCTACGAATTTTGTTTACTGAATAATTTCCTACAGTAATTTTAACAAATTTTCTCAAAATAATAAATTGAAAAATTAAATTGAACAACAAGTACAAAACCTGGAATCTAAAGCTACAGAAGAAGAATTTCTTTGATACAAGCCTTCTCCAAGAATTTCCTCAAACGTGCAACGAATCCAATCCCAAAATCCAAAAATTGATTCAAACCCTTCTTGTGCAAATTCTCCAAAAAAATTCAATCCTTTAAAAAATGAATCCTTTCAAAACTTCTCTCTCCCCCAAATTGAAAACATGCATTCCACATAAATCCAAAAATATCTAATACAACCCTAATTCCCTTTTGCATGCAAAGTAGAGAATTAGATATTTTCTTTTCTTTTCTATTTTCGAAAACCCAAATTGAATTTAAAATACAATTTCAATTTCCTTTCAATTTCTCATGATTTAATTTAATTTAATTTAACCCAAACTTAATTAATTAATTTTAATTATTTAATAACTAAATTCAACCCTTTTGAGATTATAATTTAATTAATTAAATAAACTAAAATTTAATTAAATTAAATTTCATTATAAACTTTTAAACATAACATCGAAGCATAATTTTAATTTAATATTAAAATAATCACTACTTTTTTCAATGCAATTATTCTAAACATTAATCTAACAATAACGCATCTAATAGAAACATATAACGTTAAATGAAGTAAATATGACTCACTAATCAGGACTAACGACACACTAAGGCTAGGGCGTAGACCTGACACATGTTACCTAGCTACTATCTCCCTTTCAACTTAACCGTTGGATCGATACACTCAAACCTGTGAAACCAGGTGGAGTCGATGTCATGTACCTGCAACCTGAAACCAAGTAAACAACATAATATAGTATATCCAGTACATAATACACACCGTGAAGAAGAAATCACAGATTTGCAAGGCGCTCACAAGCGAGTGATGCGAACCCGTCCCCTTCACCAATACACTCGTCAAAACTGACTTTTACATCTTATTCAATAATCTCATAAGCACTAACATGTTATATCAACTAACATCATCATTACACCAATTAAAGCATGTAAACTAAAGCATCAGATAAATCAAATCACATCACATAATATAGTCCATCGCTCAATGAATAGCAACCAAATAGACACACAAGATAAAGTATCTGAATATCCAAAACATAAATCAACGCAAAACAAGGAAACATTGTCCAATCTAGAAAGCAAAACGGAGGGGTGTTACAGATATAGATATAGAGGTCTAGGAAAAGGGGGGGAGAGAGATATGGATGAATAGAGAGAGACATGTCTAGAGATAGAGGGGGAGAGAGGAAGATAAAGTTATAGATGAAGATATAGCAAGAGATGAAGAGGGAGACAAATATACAAAGGTAGAGGGAGAGATAAAGATCTAGAAAAAGATAGAGAGATATAGAGATATATATGAAGAGGGAAAGGGAGAGATAGAGATATATGGAGGAAGAGGGAGAGGGAGAGATAAAGAGATAGAGGAAGAGGAAGAGGGAGAGGGAGAGATATAAAGAGATATAGATAGTGAGATAGAGTGATAGACAAAGAGAACTAAGGAGATATAGAAAGAAACAAAGATATAGACAAATAGTGAGAAGTAGAGATAGACAAATAGAGATAGAGAGAGGGAGAGAGAAAAAGAGGGAGATAGTGATATATGAGAAGGTAAAGAGAGATAAAAATAATATAGGAAGATAAATGGAGAGAGAGGTAGATATAGAGAGATGGATAGGGGATAGGAAGGGAGAGATGGGAAGGGAGAGATGGGAAGAGATAGAGAGAGGGAGGGAGAAAAAGGGAGAGAGATAGGTAGAGGAGGGGGAGAGAGATAGGTAGAGGAGGGAAAGAGAGAAGAGGGGAGAGAAAAAGAGAGGAAAGAGTAGAGAGATATAAAAAGATGGAGTAATAGGGAGAGGGAGAGGGAGATAGAGGGAAAGATAGGGATAC
This sequence comes from Sequoiadendron giganteum, assembly GCA_007115665.2. NCBI lineage: Eukaryota > Viridiplantae > Streptophyta > Pinopsida > Cupressales > Cupressaceae > Sequoiadendron > Sequoiadendron giganteum. The sequence goes on along the minus strand of CM021100.1, from coordinate 277,491,234 downwards.
AAACAAGGAGAGAAAGAGAGAAATATATAGAGTAGGAGAGATGGAGTGAATCAGAGAGTGAGAGAGAGGAGGTGATATAGATAAGTAATAGAGAAGGAGAGGGACAAAGATAAAGATAGTGATAGGGAGGGAGAAACATAGTGTGTGTGAGTGAAAGAGATATGCAGATAGAGTAATAGAGGTTTTAGAGGTGAATTATCATACAAATCAAATGGCATGTTACGTTGAGCATAACTCCCCAAGGACACATGATCCTTGGATTGTTGGCACAAAACAACTAATCAAAAAAATTCTAGCTCCCTCTCATTATCACACTCTATAACTTTTTAATTTATATTTTAAGTTTGAAATTATTTATATTACATAAATTTAAATAAAATTTAAAAATAGGAGTATTCTAAAATAATTAAAATTTTAATAAGACAAATAATTATAAAATTAACTCTAATAAATTTTAAGTATTATTTATAATTTAATAAAAAATATAATAATTAAAATAAATTTCAAACTTAAATCTAAATAAAATATTAGAACATTTCAAACTTGATAAAAATTACAAATAATTTGATTAATATTAATAAAGATAAAAAATTAAATTCAAAATCAATTTAAAAAACTTAAATATTTTAATTATTTAAAATTTAGTAATAAAATTAATTTAATTTCAATTTAATTTATTTATTCTTTCATAAATCTTCAATATAAATATGAACCTTAAAATAATAATTATTATTTTAAATTATCGAACACCTTTTCTTTCAGCAATTCTTTTGAGGCTTGACGGCAGAGGCCAGGGGGGCATGCTACGGATGGCAGTGTCCCTTCGTCTGACGGACATCAGAGCAGGTCGTGGGTGTGTACTTCGTTTGATGCGATCATGCTAAATTATGACTATACCGTCAAGACCAAGTAGTATGTGCGATTACTGCGTACGACTCCGATTCCCACCTCTCCTGGAATACGAATCCTATTAATGGAAGCGTCATTTCATAGTACCACTAGTTTATTATCCAGATCGTAAAGGAACCGTTCTCTTATTTGAGATTTGAAACTCATCCTCTTCAATGGAGGAGAACATTGCAAAAATCATTTGCCTCAAAAGACTAGAGACGGTTTGACTCCCTAACTTCGTAATGGTTGTTGCCTCTCTGCCGTCAATTATAGGTTCGAGATTATGACTATACCATCTAAGCGTACCCTTTAAGTACTAAGTATTATTATGATTCCCGTATTATTTCATTTTACCATGCGTAAATAGTTGAGGTGACGTGCATAGTGAAAAGGAACACCTGTTCAAAGAAAGGGAAACGTCATTTCGTAGTGCTTCTAATTTCGTATGGATTATGTTTCGGCTAAATCAATTTCTCTGGATGTTCACTTCTTGGTAGTTTAAACAAGCCATAAAACCGACTCAAAAGGAATTGCATTTGCGTTTGACACCAATGTTGATGTCTGGATAGAGTAATGATAGCTTCACGAGAAATGCTAACCCCATTAATGAAAACGTCATTTCATAGTACCATTAGATCATCCTTCACATCGTTAATAAGCAGGGATATGTAGCCATACAACCTTTCTCTTTTTTTGAGAGGAGAGTCTTCTAACTTTTAGTCTGGACGAAATCAATTCTTAGTGAGAGGACGAAGAAAAGTGGCTGCCGCCGCCTCGTTGCCATGGAGTCAACATGGCCGGGCTTAACCGGCACACTCTAACGGTACACTTTTTAGGTGGTCAGGTCCACAGCCCCTTAAACCTATCACTTTTTCTATTGCCGTTTTCGTTCACTTTTGTCAATGCGTTTCGTTGTCATTTTCGTTTTCACTTTTGCCAATGCGATTATGTTTGTGATGGCAAAACAACGCAAGGGAGGAGTAGATTATAAAATGATAACTTACTGTGTGTACTCTGTTTATAGAATATTTTAACTTTCCTATTACCATGCTTTTGGAATTTGAGGACCACCCTTACGTGTCATATGAATTTTTTTTTACGGTTTGTTCATTTAAATGCCTGTCACTTTATGTTTTATCAAACCTCGAATGACTAATCACTTAAGAAAAATGCATTGAAAAAACAATGAAAATAAATTCAGAAGAAGTTTCTAAATTCATATAGAAAATAAATCTTGTTAAAATATTCAAATAGTTAAAAAACAATTATATTCTATTTTGAAAAGATTTTGTATTAAAACTATCAAATCTGAGATTAAAGGTTAATATGGTTAAATAAGTTTCAATTTTGTAACAACCGATTCACCCCCCTCTCAATTGTCTATACTTGTTTTCCAACATAGATATCTTCCATTTCAAAACACACAAAACAATATTTAGAAGATAATCAACCATCTTTTATTTGTATAGTGATTAATTTATCCCTATAGGAAACAAGTAGATTATATAAAGAAAACTAACAAAGCCACAACTACCCCTATTTTGTATTTTGGTATGCATTCCTTCCTCTCCCTAATCTTCTATGATTATTTTGAAGAGACCAAGTGTTGTAACTAAACTATGGTTCATTCTATGTGCATGTAATTTTGATCTTGATAGAGAAAATTAAAAAAATATTAATCTACTCTAGTCAAAACACAAACAAAACTCAGACTTAGTATAAGAGTCAACCAATCATAAGGAAAACATAATATGAAAGTGAATTTTCTCAAATCTTATGGTTGTAGATGCCCTTTTGAAATCTATCCAAAATGTGAGAGGATAGACAAAGCTCATGAACTATTTGACACAATGCCTCGAATAATTGTAATCTCATGGAATACACTCTACAACCACAACATTTGAAAAAATTCATCTTCGGGTGGGTGCATGGAAATGGGTAGCAATTTCATGGACACCCTCAAAAAAAAAGTTGAAAACCATAATGCAAGTGCGTTATAACGCGCTCGCGTTATGTCTTCCATTAAACCTAGGCAAGGTCTTGGTGGCTACAACTACAAAGACATAATGCAAGCGCGTTGTTATCAACTGTTAAAAGCAAAAAAATAAATGCAAATCTCTCATTTGCATTTCGACTAGTTTTTTTGTTGCACTAGCAGCCAAAAACCCCAAAATATTGCGCTCGCATTTTAGGAGGAGAATTTCTTCACCAAGAATCTATATTTCTTCACAACAATGGCACCACGATGATGAGGAGCTGTAAGAGGTAAGGATTCTATGGTTTTTGTTTTGAATTTGTTAGTTTTAGGTTGAATTTGATATGTATTTGTTTGAATTTTTAGGAGATGCAAATCAACCTGCAAACCCTCAAAATCCTCAATAAGAGGACCAACCAAATCCTCAAGATCAAAATCAACCACAACATCAACCTCCTCCACCAATCACTCAACCCCCTCCTTGCACTCAACAAATTTAATGAGTGAAATTGAGAACAACAAAAAACAAATTGAGGATTTGATCAATAGGTTGAGTGATCCAAATGGTTTAACCATAGAAAGAATGACCCTAGCAAATTCATTGAAAGATATGTTAACAAACGTAGATCTTCAATTAGCAAACAAATAACTGGATGGGAAGATAGGAGGCAGGCGGCTAGGGACTATTATGCAAATAAATTATCATACAAGGATGTGAAAGATTTAAAAATTACAAAAGGTGATTTGTGCTCATTATTCACCAACCCACGCACAAATCAAAATCTTACCCTCAATGCGAAGAGGTTTCCTATCCATTGGTGCCACCACCAATAGATGAAGGAGCGGTTTTATGATAGGTGGTACATGGTCTTCGATTACCCACCGTGCAACAATTGTGAGGTCTCGCAATATTTCCTTAGGAAACTATACAGTGAGTTCATATTCAACAAAATCCCAAATTATTTTGATATGAGGGATTTCCAGGGGAGAGGTGGGGGGTCAGCTCAAGATAGACCTGGTGCACAGCCAGATCCTACGCGGCAAGGTAGATGAGCTCTCGCTAGGCCACCTCATGAGCACATTATTATGCCTTCCATCGTGAAGGAAAGTGTTGATGTAGAGACATTGCAGGCAATCAACACTTTGACCCAGAGTGTCATCCATCATACTAGCCCTATTCTACAGCGCCATCTAGGGGAGTCTTCTAGTGGTGGCCTTAGAACACATGTGTGTCAATCTTGCGGGGCTACTTGTTCACATGACCCCACCGACCCTTAGGAGACTAATATGTACGATCCGTCTGTAGCTATGGAGATGGAGAGGGCAGCTGACATTTTCCATGAGGCATATGGCATTGATATTCAAGTAAAAGTTAGTGCATGTGTTCATTGAATTTAATTTATTGAATTTCGATTTTGAAATGCAAGATTAACTAAAAATGTTTTATGATTTTAATAAAATTGCAGGGTCAAAGTGTTGAGACTGGATACACCAGCCCCCACCAACCTATTTTTGCAGTACACCTATCGCTAGGGTATGTAACTAGTAAACAATTATAAGTTTATTGCATATTAATGGCATTGTTTTACGAATGGTAACTTAATATGCAATTTTGGATGTTGAAAAGACTAAAATTGGAGGTTTTGATGGAACACTTCCCAATGGCGGTGGATTTACTCAAACCTTCACACAGGTAATAGAATAAAGATTTTAACTAATGAATCAAGTACTTAATATATTTGTGTAGTTTATACATGCACATCGTTGATTACGTTGAATAATTTCTTGTTTTATTTTTAGTTGTTGCGAGACGATATACCTCTGAATGTGACGAGGGCAATGGATATTGGTGTGACATATTCTATACAATCCTCGATGGCTCTAATAGAAGAGGTATGAGTCAAATTAGTATATTTTAATTTACATTTGTTGTTATAGATGTTAGTTAGTGAAAAATCAAACCATTATTGATTCACGTAGTTTTTGTCTATTTGTATGGTTTATACAAGGCTTGAGCACACCTGAGCATGGGCGTGAGGATATTTCCTTCATGGAGAGAGATCGTGAGATGGTTGTAAGTGATTGTTTTGTCAAATATATCATTTTTTATAATGTAATTTCTATATATTCATGTATTTACTTCTTATTGTAACGGTTAAAACTTCACCATGAACTAAACCCTAGGAGGAGTAGTAGGAGCACCCCACAAGCGCAGCAAAAATGAGTGACAGACCTATCGCCATCAGAGCAAAAAGGAAAGGGAAAGATTTTATTTTATGCGCATGGAGAGCAATGACTTTTGATTCCAGAGTCCTTTATTGTATGCCTGCATGGCAGTTTTGTACATATTTTTTATTGGACATATTTGACATTGTATGCCTAGATGGCATTCTTGTAAGCCTATATGGCTATTTTGTACATATATTTCATACTTATATCGACATATATTTATGTATGCCTACATGGCTATTTGGTTAATACAAATATCTTTTATCGATGCCTGTCCATATTTGCATTCTAAATTGATGGTTCAATAGATATGAGTTACATATATTCAAGTGTATACTTTACAACTTACGTGTATACTTTGTAACTTACGTGTATTCGAGTGTATACTTTGTGGCTTACATTTTTTCATGCATATACCTTGTATTCGTGCATATACTTTGTTTTAATTTGTGTATACTATGTATTCGTGTGTATACTTTTTGAGGCTTACGTGTTTTTGAGTACTTATACTTCCCTTATTGACATGTACATGTTTGACTTATTCACGTGTATAATTATTAATTGGTTAGCCCTAGCATTGATCTATGTCATCCTCAATGCATGATCCTTGAGATGGAGTAAGTACACCCTCATGGTCAAAAGGAGTTTCACATGCATTCTTCGTAGACTCATTTTGGTAGTGAAACCAAAAACCTCTTGCATCATTGAAATGATTTTTTTTCCTTTATAGCAGTTCTGAAGCCATTATCATTCTCCATCAGTTCTTCATGTATCCGCTCCCCATTAATGGTTGTCTCATGACCTTCATGAAACCAAGCACTTATCTCATTTGTGATAGAAGAAATGTATGAAGATTTATCTTCATCCTTATGAACCATTCATTATCATGAGAGATGGGTTCTTGTGAACCACTACTGATGAATCATGGGTCAATGAGTTTGTCTTGTAAAACTACACGATTGAATCCTGATAGCAATATCACAATATTTATATATCTAAATGTGTTATTTCCTTCAGCTAAAATTTGTGCTTATACTTTTGTGATTGATGTATGTTTGTGTATGGGATCATAGTAATTTCTATTTGATTATGCTATTGTGTCTTTAAGGTTTATTTATTAAAGGGTGCATGAAAAAAGTTTTAAATCCTTACAAATCTTTGAATTTCTTAGGTTTTTCTATTTGTCGAGTCTGAGCTCCGAGCTCGAGTCCAAGTCAAAAAATGGCTTGTCAAGTCCGAGGTGAGTCCTAGTCTTGTAACACTGGTGTGAACACATCGAGGAATAATGTATATGTCAATGAAGAGAGAACCCATCCTTGTTTCCAAATAAACCATGGTATAGATATGGTTGGTCGAGATAAAACATCACTCTCCTGGATAGTTCGAACCATAATCTTTCATGGCTACAAACACACCTTCATTATGTGTGTTCTTGATCCTACTGAAGAAATGGTGGAACATGTTGTAGATCAAATATTGCAACCCTAAGTCCACAAGAAGGTTACTTGTCCTGATTTCCGCAAATTTCTTTAAGATGTTCATCCTTCTCGAGTAATGTGAACTATTGATGTTATCTAGATCTTTGAAACTATCTGCAATCATGTGCAATACTGTAGAAGCTAGAGCTATATCTAATTCTACAAATGACTGCTCAATGGAATCCTTATAGCAATATCACAATTTGACACATTGTAGAAAACACCTCCTACTTATCAATTGATGAGCTAAAGGGGCTTTATAATGAATGTTTCATAAGGCACAACACTTGCTGAAGGTTTTGCAAATGGGGTTGCAAGCTAAGTGGGCTTAACCTTGGGGAAAAAACTTTATGGTTAAGCGCTTGAGCTGGAGTATACTGGAATGGATGACCTCCCGGGAAGGTCTAGTGCCTCACCTCTGTGAGAATCACTTAGATGCAATGAGTGCTAAGTGGGCCATTCAATATCATTTCAAATTTGTTGCTTTAAGCAACTTACAAATTTGCAACTTAAGACTCCTCCAACCTAAGGGATCGATCCGGTGGAACATAGCTCAGAGCGATTCCACGTGTTTCAGTGCAAAACAGGACCATGCCTAACATAAACATACCTATTTGGACATGTTGGAATAGTCTGATTGGTCACACAAGTTGCATAACAAAAATTACACCACTTTGCAACTTTGCATTGCTTGCATTTGATGCTTTTTCCATCAAGTGAAAATCCACCACCACTGGAAAACCACTCCGAAATAACCAAAACCAAGAGAGGTTTTTGTAGAAAGGCTCAACACGATCCTATAGGATTAGATGAGAAGTTTCTAATTGTCACGATATCCCAGTACTAGCATGCTGAAGTTTGCAGCTATTTTGCACTTTGGACCCTTAAGCAATCGATCTGGTGGAACATAGCTCGGAGCGATTCTACATGTTTCGGTGCGATCAAATACCATTTCTAGCATAAACATACCTATTCGGACGTGTTGGAATAGTTCGCTTGGTCACACAAGTTGCAAAGCGAATGTTGCACGACTTTGCAACTTTGCACTACTTGAATTTGACACTTTTTCCATCAAAAGAAAATCCGCTGCCACGAGAAAACCACTCCAAGATAGCCAAAACCGAGAGAGGTTTTTCTAGAAGGGCACAATGCCTTTTTGTAGGATTAGATGAGAAGTTTCTAAGTGTCATGGTATCCAGAGTACTAGCATGCTAAAGTTTGCAACCATTTTGCACTTTGGACCCTTAAGGGATCGATCCAGTGGAACATAGCTCAAAGTGATTCTATGTGTTTCGGTGCGAAAAAACACCATGTCTAGCGTAAAAAAAGCTATTCGGATGTGTTGGAACAGTTCACTTGGTCACACAAGTTGCAAAGCGAAAGTTGCACCACTTTGCAACTTTGCACAGCTTGAATTTGACACCTTTTCCATCAAGTGAAAATTTTCCGCCACGAGAAAACCACTCCAAGATAGCCAAAACCGAGAGAATTTTTTCTAGAGGGGTCCAAAACCTCTTTGTAGGATCAAACAAAAAGTTTCTAAGTGTCACGGTATCCAATTAATAGCATGTTGAAGTTTGTAGCTATTTTGCACTTTGGACCCTTAAGGGATCGATCTGGTGGAACATAGCTCAGAGCGATTCCACATGTTTCAGTGCGAAAGAGGACAATGCCTAGCGTAAAAATACCTATTCGGATGTGTTGGAACAGTCCGCTTGGTCACACAAGTTGCAGAGCGAAAGTTGCACCACTTTGTAATTTTGCACAGCTTGAATTTAAAACCTTTTCCATGAAGTGAAAATCCGCCGCCATGAGAAAACCACTCCAAGATAGCCAAAATTGAGAGAGGTTTGTCTAGAGGAGCCCAACGCCTTTCTGTAGGATCAGATGAGAAGTTTCTAAGTGTCACAATATCCAGAGTACTAGCATGTTGAAGTTTGTAGCCATTTTGCACTTTGGACCCTTAAGGGATCGATCTATTGGAACATAGCTCGGAGTGATTTTACATGTTTCGGTGCGAAAAAAGACAATGCCTAGCATAAACATACCTATTCGGACATGTTGGAATAGTCCGCTTGGTCACATGAGTTGCAGAGCGAAAGTTGCACCACTTTGCAATTTTGCACAGCTTGAATTTAAAACCTTTTCCATCAAGTGAAAATCCGCCGCCATGAGAAAACCACTCCAAGATAGCCAAAACCGAGAGAGGTTTGTCTAGAGGGGCCCAATTCCTTTCTATAGGATCAAACGAGAAGTTTCTAAGTGTCAAAGTATCCAGAGTACTAGCATGTTGAAGTTTGCAGCCATTTTGCACTTTGGACCCTTAAGGGATCGATCCAGTGGAACATAGCTCGGAGCGATTCTACATGTTTCAGTGCGAAAAAAGACCATGCCTAGCGTAAACATACCTATTCAAATGTGTTGGAACAGTCTGCCTGGTCACACGAGTGGCAGAGCGAAAGCTGCAGAACTTTGCAACTTTGCATTGCTTGAATTTGATACCTTTTCCATCAAGTGAAAATCCATCACCACAAGAAAACCACCCCAAGATAGCCAAAACCGAGAGAGGTTTTTCTAGAGGGGCCCAATTCCTTCTTGTAGGATCAAACGAGAAGTTTCTAAGTGTCACAGTATCCGAGTACTAGCATGCTGAAGTTTGCAGTCATTTTGCACTTTGGACCCTTAAGGGATCGATCCAATGGAACATAGCTCGGAGAGATTCTACGTGTTTCAGTGCGAAAAAAGACCATGCCTAGAGTAAATATACCTATTCAGATGTGTTGGAACAGTCCACTTGGTCACACGAGTTGCAGAGCAAAAGTTGCACCACTTTGCAACTTTGCACTGCTTGAATTTGACACTTTTTCCATCAAGTGAAAATCCGCCGCCACGAGAAAACCACTCCAAGATAGCCAAAACTGAGAGAGGTTTTTCTAGAGGGGCCCAATGCCTTTCTGTAGAATTAGACGAGAAGTTTCTAAGTTTCATGGTATCCGAGTAATAGCATGCTAAAGTTTTCAGCCATTTTGCACTTTGGAACCTTAAGTGATCGTTCTGGTTGAACGTAGCTCAGAGCGATTCCACATGTTTCAATGCAAAAAAAGACCATCCCTAGCATAAACATACCTATTTGGATGTGTTGGAGCAGTTAGTTTGGTGACACGAGTTGCAAAGCGAAAGTTGCACCACTTTGCAACTTTGCACTGCTTGAATTTGACACTTTTTCCATCAAATAAAAATCTACCACCATGAGAAAACCACTCCAAGATAGCCAAAACCGAGAGAGTTTTTTCTAGAGGGGCCCAACACCTTTCTGTAGGATCAGACGAGAATTTTCTAAGTGTCACGGTATCCGAGTACTAGCATGCTGAAGTTTGCAGCCATTTTGCACTTTAGACCCTTGAGGGATCGATCCGCTGGGACATAGCTTGGAATGATTCTATGTGTTTTGGTGCAAAAAAAGACCATGCCTAGTGTAAAAATATCTATTCAGATGTGTTGGAATAGTCTACTTCGTCACACGAGTTGCAGAGAGAAAGTTGCACCACTTTGCAACTTTGCACTGCTTGAATTTGACACCTTTTCCATCAAGTGAAAATTCGTCGCCACGAGAAAACCACCCCAAAATAGCCAAAACTGAGAGAGGTTTTTCTAGAGGGTCCCAACGTATTTCTATAAGATCAGACGAGAAGTTTCTAAGTATCATGGTATCCGAGTACTAGCATGTTAAAGTTTGCAGCCATTTTGCACTTTGGACCCTTAAGGGATCGATCTAGTGGAACATAGCTCGGAGCGATTCTACATGTTTTGGTGTAAAAAAATACCATGCTTAGCATAAACATACCTATTTGGATGTTTTGGAACAGTCTACTTGGTCACACGAGTTGCAGAGCGAAAGTTGCACCACTTTGCAACTTTGCACTACTTGAATTTGACACTTTTTCCATCAAGTGAAAATCCACCGCCACAAGAAAACCACTCCAAGATAGCCAAAACTGAGAGAGGTTTTTCTAGAGGGGTCCAACGCCTTTCTGTAAGATTAGACGAGAAGTTTCTAAGTGTCACCGTATCCAGAGTACTAGCATGCTGAAGTTTGCAGCCATTTTGTACTTTGGACCCTTAAGGGATCGTTCCGGTTGAATGTAGCTCAGAGTGATTCTATGTGTTTCGGTGCGAAAAAAGACCATGCCTAGCATAAACATACCTATTCGAAAATGTTGGAATAGTCCGCTTAGTCACATGAGTTGCAGAGCAAAAGTTGCACCACTTTGCAACTTTACACTGCTTGAATTTGACTTTTTCCATCAAGTGAAAATCCGCTGCCACAAGAAAACCACTCCAAGATAGCCAAAACCGAGAGAGGTTTTTCTAGACGGGCCCAACGCTTTTCTGTAGGATTAGACAAAAAGTTTCTAAGTGTCACGGTATCCGAGTAATAGCTTTTTGAAGTTTTCAGCCATTTTGCACTTTGGGCCCTTAAGGGATTGTTCTGGTTGAACGTAGCTCGGAGCGATTCCACATGTTTCAATGCGAAAAAAGACCATTCCTAGCGTAAACATACGTATTCGGATGAGTTGGAGCAGTTAGTTTGGTCACACAAGTTGCGTAGCGAAAGTTGCACCACTTTGCAACTTTGCACTACTTGAATTTGACACTTTTTCCATCAAGTGAAAATCCGCCACCACAAGAAAACCACTCCAAGATAGCCAAAACTGAGAGAGGTTTTTCTAGAGGGGCCCAACACCTTTCTGTAGGATTACACGAGAAGTTTCTAAGTGTCATGACATCCAAGTAATAGCATGCTGAAGTTTGCAGCCATTTTGCACTTTGGACCCTTAAGGGATCAATCCGGTGGAACATAGCTCAGAGCGATTCTACGTGTTTCGGTGTGAAAAAATACCATGCCTAGTGTAAACATACCTATTCAAATGTGTTGAAATAGTCTGCTTGGTCACACGAGTTGTAGAGCGAAATTTGCACCACTTTGCAACTTTGCACTGCTTGAATTTGACACTTTTTCCATCAAGTGAAAATCCGCGGCCACGAGAAAACCACTCTAAGATAGGCAAAATCGAGAGAGCGTTTTCTAGAGGGGCCCAATGCCTTTCTATAGTATCAGGCGAGAATTTTCTAAGTGTCATGGTATCCGAGTAATAGCATGCTGAAGTTTTCAACCATTTTGCACTTTGGACTCTTAAGGGATTGTTCTGGTTGAACGTAGCTCAGAGCGATTCTACATGTTTCTATGTAAAAGAGGACCATGCCTAGCGTAAACATACCTATTCCGACCTGTTGGAATAGTCCGTTTGGTCACACGAATTGCAAAAAAATGTGTACAAATTGTTTACACGACCTTTTTCACATTGTTTACATTTCAAAATTCAAAGTTTGCTAATTTTCCTACTCAAGGCATTTACAGAACAAGGTGCTACTACACCAAACATGAACTCCAACCTTACAATATTTGAGTATATCTCATTATGTAATTAAATCTTATTACAATGCCTCTGGCACTTCGTTCTCTCATATCTTTTACAATGTCACTCATACATTCAAGATTCTCTTTAAATGTCTACATCATAGGTGCTCATTATGAGGTTAACTTCAAATGAGTAACTTGAGATTCCCTCGCTAAGCTTCACATGCTCTCTTATAATGGCTTGAAATCAAAATTGAGATTTGTCAAAATCATCAAAATAAGTATGTTGCATTGCTTTTTTGGCTGAGATTCTCTTTGATGGATCTTAAATCAGCATTTTCTGCAACGAAAGATCAATCAACCCTTAATAGTTTCGCAAAGTAAAAGAGAAAAATAAAGAGCATCCAAAATGGAAATGAAATAAAAATAGATGGAAGGCACTTACAGATGTTGCATGCAGACATCAAAATAAGGATGTTGCATTTCTTTTCTGGTTGACATTCTCTTGGATGGCTCATATATCTGCATTTTTTGCAAGGGGACACCAATCACAGTAAAAGAAGATGATAGCATTGGCATCAAACAAATTAATGTGCATACAAGTATAAATTAATAAGAACCAATTTGCATATACTTACAAATTAATCCAACAAACCATCTAAATCTACTCTACTCTTTATTGTGTCAAGTATTGCCTCATGGTCAAATTCACAGACCTTCCATAACGTCTTGTTCAAAGGTCTACCCCCATATTTGGTCAAATGAACATTGGATGCCACGAAAAGGTTCGAGTAATGAAGAATCTTACGATGCATGTCAAAGTCCTGAAATAGCCAATGTTTAACAATTGAATGTGGGTACCTTCTAAGCCATGTTCCAGTAACCACAACTGAGCCTGTAGGGTATTCGATGTTTTCTCCAATCCCTACACCCCTATACCCTCTTAATCCCTCAACCCTTAAACCCTAATCCCTCAACCCCTATACCCTCTTAATCCCTCAACCCTTAAACCCTAATCCCTCAACCCCTATACCCTCTTAATTTGTCAACCCTCAACCCTTAAACCCTAATCCCTCAACCCCTATACCCTCTTAATCCCTCAACCCCTATACCCTCATATCCACAACTCAACCCTCAACCCTTAAACCCTAATCCTCAACCCCTATACCCTCTTAATCCCTCAACCCTCAAACCCTAATCCCTCAACCCTCAACCCTTAAACCCTAATCCCTCAATCCCTATACCCTCTTAATCCTTGAACCCTCAACTCTCAACCCTTAAACCCTAATCCCTCAACCACTATAACCTCTTAATCCCTCAACCCTCAACCCCTAAACCCTAATCACTCAACCCCTATACCCTCTTAATTCCTGAACTCTCAACCCTCAACCCTCAACCCTTAAACCCTAATCCCTCAACCCCTATACCTTCTTAATCCCTCAACCCTCAACCCTCAACCCTTAAACCCTAATCCCTCAACCCCTATACCCTCTTAATCCTTGAACCCTCAACCCTCAACCATTAAAGCCTAATCCCTCAACCCCTATACCCTCTTAATCCCTCAACCCTCAACCCTCAACCCTTAAACTTTAATCCCTCAACCCCTATACCCTCTAAATCCCTCAACCCTCAACCCTTAAACCCTAATCCCTCAAATCCTATAACCTCTACCCTATAACCTATTAATCCCTTATCCCTAAACCCTAAACCCTTAAGCCCTAACCCATAAACCCTCTACCCTCTACCCTCTGCCCTCTACCCTAATCCCCCAACCCTTAAACCCACTTAGTAAACTCTCTACCCTAATCCCTCAACCCTCTTGACCCTTAAACCCTCAACCCTTAAACCCTTAAACACTCAACCCTAAACCCTCGACCCTCAAGCCTAACCCCTTAAACCCTAAATTGTTAAACCCTTTACCCTTTACCCTCTACCCTCTAACCTCTACCATCAACCCAATACTCTCTACCCTAAACCCTAATCCCTCAACCCTTAATCTCTCAATCCCTATAACCTCTACCCTATATATTGGACCCTCAACCCTAATCCCTCGACCCTATACCTTAAACCCTCAATCTTCAACCCTCAACCCTTAAACCCTCTACCCTTTACCCTATACATTAAACACTCAACCCTCAATTCTCAACCCCCAACCCTTAATCCCTCAACCCTCAATCCTTAAACCCTAAACCCTCTACCCCTTACATTGGACCCTGAACCTAATCCTTCAACCATATACCCTCAAACCTATACCCTAAACCCTCTACCCTCAACCTAGTAAACCCTTAACCCTAAACCCTTAACCCCAAACCCTTCAACCCTAAACTCTTAAACCTTAAACCTTCTACCCTATACCCTCAACCAAATACCCTCTACCATCAAACCTATTCCCCAAACCCTCAAACCTTAAACCCTAATACCCTAGAAACCATCAACCCTATAGGTCCTCCACCCTAATCCCTCAACCCTATACACTCAACCCCTATCACTTTCTCTCTATCTATACATCTCACCTCTCCCTCCTTCCCTCCCTCCCACCCTCTCTAATTGTCTCCATCTATCATCTCCCTCTTTTTGTGTACCTCTCGTTCAATCAATCCCTACCACCCTCTCTCACTCCCTTTATCCATCTCTCTTAATGTCCCTCCCACTCCATCCCACTCTCTCTCACTACCTCTCTCTCCCTCTCTCTCATGTCTCTTCCTCCCACCCCCTATCTCTCTAAGGTCTCTCCCTCTAGCAACCTACCTAGGTAACTCTCTCTTTGTCTCTCTCCCCTCTTTCTATCTATCCCTCCAACCCTACCTAGATAAGTCCCTCTCACTCCACCCCCCTCTTTCTCTACCTCTATCAGGTCACTGCCTCTCACACCCTCTCCCTCTCTCAAGTCTCTCACTCACACTTCCTCTCTCTCTCACTCCCTCTCTCTCACACTCCATCTCTCTCACACTCCCTCTCACTACCTATCTCTCAAGTCTCTCCCTCTCAGCCCCCTCACACTCTCAAGTATCTCCCTCTCACACTCTCAAGTCTCTCCCTTTCGCACCCTACCCACATAACTCTCTCTTTCTCTTTGTATCTCTCTCTCTCCCTCTCCCTCAATTCTCTCTCTCCCACCCCCCCTCTCTCTCTCCCTCCCACCATCCCTCCCACCCTACCTAGCCAAGTTCCCCTCAATCCAAACCCTTCTCTCCCACTGCCTCTCTCTTAAAATCTCACTTCGACCCCCTCTCCATCTCTCTAGACTCTCTCTAAATTCTCCCTTCGTCTAAAGACATACATAAATGCATACATACAAGCATAATACATATGTACATATAATCTTACATCCATACAAGCATACATACATACATGTACATAAAAATATATTAGCATACATTAACATATTGGCATTTAACATAAAGTAAGACATAACGTGAGCACATTATAACGTGCTCGCATTATGTGCTAGTAGACATGTTCCCCGCAGAAGCAAAAACCATGTCAAAAGTGAGATATAACGTGAGCGTGTTATATCCTTCTTTGGGAATTCCTAAGCCTTAGGCTTGGTATTTGCCTTGGAATACCAACCCAAAGGCTTGGAGGGCATTCCCAATGACCAGAGATGTGTTTTTAAAAAATCCCCCATATTTCTCACAATCGAGTTCGTGCTCACCGTCAAGATTGCACGTGGTTCAATATCAAAAAAATTGAGCACATGGGTAATGTTGGGTTATCTCTTAGCTATCCAACGATGTAATTTTTTTCACTTTCTAAAAATATTAAGTCTTTCATCCATAATTTATTTTATCTTTATGTCTTTTTTTTTGCCAAAAAGCAGTGTTTGGTATTTTTTTCATTATAAATTAACCGTTCATCAATTTTTCAAATAAATTACATTTTTAGAAACTAGACTCCATTCTACAAAATAAAAAAATAAAAAAAAAACAAATCAATTAGTTTCCAAAATTCTATTTTCAGGATATGTCCACTTCGCAAATTAGTAAAAAATCAAATATTCATTAAAAAATTATCAAAAAATCATGCATCAACTACATATTGTTAGCTAACTTCTGACTGTTGCAATTTTAAAAATACTAAAAAAAGGTTCACTGTACGAGGGTCGTACAAGAGTTGCTATGTTATGTTTTTCTGACAAAAACAACACCAATTTGTGTACGTGCCTCGTTTGAACCCCTTAATCTCAACCATTTTCAAAATAAATTAGTAGTTTAGAAAGTAGACTCGGAGCTCTTGAATCCTTCTTTTTGTTCCATCTCAAAATTTTGAGTCTAAGTATCCTCAATTTCACGTCCAAGGTCAGTATTTCCTGATTT
>CM021100.1:277277194-277474826 GCA_007115665.2 Sequoiadendron giganteum | reverse complement strand
CTCTCCCTCTAGCAACCTACCTAGGTAACTCTCTCTTTTTCTCTCTCCCCTCTCTCTATCTATCCCTTAAACCCTACCTAGATAAGTCCCTCTCACTCCACCCCCTTGTTTCTCTACCTCTATCAGGTCACTCCCTCCCACACCCTCTCTCTCTCTTAGGTCTCTCACTCACACTCCCTCTCTCCCACTCCCTCTCTCTCACACTCCATCTCTCTCACACTCCCTCTCATTTCACTATCTCTCAAGTCTCTCCCTCTCACCCCCCTCACACTCTCAAGTATCTCCTCTCAAGAATTTCTCAAGTCTCCCTTTCTCAAAATCTTAAATTTACATAACCTCTCTCTCTCTCAATTCTCTCTCTCCAACCGCCCCTCTCTCTCCCTCCCTCCCTCTATCCCTCCCACCCTACCTAGCTAAGTCCCCCTCAATCCAACCCCTTTTCTCCCACTCCCTCTCTCTTAAACTCTCACTTCAACCCCCTCTCCATCTCTCTAGATTCTCTCTAAATTCTCCCTTCATCTAAAGACATACATAAATGCATACATACAAGCATAATACATATGTACATATAATCTTACATCCATACAAGCATACATACATACATGTACATAAAAATATATCAGCATACATTAATATATTAGCATTTAACATAGAGTAAGACATAACGCGAGCACATTATAATGCATTCGCATTATGAGCTAGTAGACATGTTCCCCGCAGAAGCAAAAACCATGTCAAAAGTGAGATATAACGCGAGCGCGTTATAACGCACTCACGTTATATCTTGCTTTGGGAATTACCGAACTTTAAGCTTGGTATTTGCTTTGGAACACCAACCCAAAGGCTTGGAGGGCATTCCCAACGACCAGAGACATGTTTTTAAAAAATCCACCATATTTCTCATAATCGAGTTTGTGCTCACTGTCACGATTGCAAGTGGTTCAATATCGAAAAAATCGAGCACATGGGTAATGTTGGGTTATCTCTTAGCTATCCAACGATGTAATTTTTTTCACTTTCTGAAAATGTTAAATCTTTCATCCATAATTTTTTTTATTTGTATGTCTTTTTTTTGCCAAAAAGCAGTGTTTGGTATTTTTTTCGTTATAAATTAACCGTTCATCAATTTTTCAAATAAATTACATTTTTAGAAACTAGACTCCATTCTACAAAATTTTAAAAAAACAAATCAATTAGTTTCAAAAATTTGTAGGGGTAGCATGGCCAAAATTCTATTTTCAGGGTATGTCCACTTCACAAATTAGTAAAAAATCAAATATTCATTCAAAAATTATCAGAAAAATCATGCATCAACTACATAGTGTTAGCTAACTTCTAACTATTGCGATTTTAAAAATACTGAAAAAAAGTTCACTGTACGAGGGTCGTACAAGAGTTGTTATGTTATGTTTTTCTGACAAAAACAACACCAATTTGTGTACGTCCCTCGTTTGAACCCCTTAATCTCAATCATTTTAAAAATAAATTAGTAGTTTAATAAGTAGACTCGAAGCACTTGAATCCTTCTTTTTGTTCCATCTCAAAATTTTGAGTTTAAGTATCCTCAATTTCACGTCCAAGGTCAGAATTTCCTGATTTCAGAAAAAAGTTGTCCACTTAATTCCCCTATTTGGGAACCATCTTGGTGCACTTACCCCTTCATATTATGCTTTGATGGATGTCTATACCTTGTTCCAAATCTCCCATATTAAGGAAACCAATAAGGATTTTGGTGAAGGTTGTGGAACTTTTCTTTGCATCTACCAATTGCATTTTTTTGAAAGTTTCTAAAACCTTTCCAACAAATCCATTATGTGTATATTATAAAATCATTATAGTACACAATTTCACATTTATTTGGCTTTGCATCTACCAATTGTATTTTCTTGAATTTCCCTACAATATTTTCAATGTAGATCTCTTTTGTGGATATCTTATAGTCCTTGTAGTCCACACCACTTTGAATCCTTTTTTGAAGAAACTATTACCATATATTTCTTATTTATGTTCTTATTTTGCATACATGTTTATAAGTTTGATATTACAATTAATAATATTAATTTTGGCAAGACATTAAAAGATTTTGTTGATTTTAAAAATATATGCATCCCAATGTAAAAATGCCAACAATGGAAGCAATTATTGTAACACAAATTTTTATGTAGTATCCAATTCAAAGGATCATGTTACCCTCTGCCTTGAATTTGTTAGTGTACAAAGTTAAGGAAATGTTATAAATAAGATAATAAGTTGAGTATTAGCATATACCAATTTTCATAGAGATGTAGATCTCTTCCATTTCAAAACATACAAAACAATATTCAATAGATAATCAATTGTCTTTCATTTGTATAGTGATTAATTTCTCCCTAAAGGAAACAATAGAGTATATAAGGCAAACCAACAAAGCCACAACTACCCCTATTTTGTAGTTTGGTGTGTGCTACTTTTTCTCCCTAATCTTGTTTGATTATAAATTGAAGAGGCCAAGGTTCATAATTAAACTATAGTTCATTCTATGTGCATGTAATTCTAAGCTTGATAGAGAAAACTAAAAAAATATTAATCTAATATAGTCAAAACATAAACAACGCCTAGATTTTAGTATAAGAGTCAACCAAACATAATATGAAGATGAATTTTCTCAAATGTTGTGGTTGTAGATGCCCTTTTGAAATCTATGTAAAATGTGAGAGGATAGACTTGAAACTTTTGAACTATTTAACAAAATGTCTTAAAGAATTGTAATCTCATGGAAGACACTCTAATTGTAAAAGTTGCATCAATACCCTCGTAACAGTCTCAATTTGTTCTAGTGTCTATTGTGTTACTCAATTTGAAACTCAGTTGTCATTTGTGTGTCAAGTTTTTTGAAATCCAAAATGATCAACTTTTAATAAAATCATAGATCATGTTGTCAAAATGTAGAATGTCAAATTATTAATTGTTTGTAATTTATTCATCAATTTTAATTTTAAATAATTAATATAAAATAATTTATTATTGATTATTTTTAATAATTTTAATTAGAATGGTTATTTCAAATTTTTTTTAACTAATAATTTATTATTATGTGTAGTTTTGTAATTTTAAACAATTAATAATCTAAAAATGATTTTTAATAAATTTAACTAAAATTGTTATTTAAAATTCATTTTTAATAAATAATTCATTATTATTTGTAATTAATTTTTATTTTTAATTATTATTGCTTGTTGATTATTTATTATTAATTTTTTAATTTTAAACAATTGATAAATTAAAAATTATTTTTAATAATTTTAATTAGAATTATTATTTAAAATTCATTTTTAATTAATAATTCATTATTATTTGTAATTAATTTTTATTTTTAATTATTGTTTCTTGTTGATTGTTTATTATTATCATCATCTAAAAATATTAACTAAATATCAATTATGAATAGTTTATTATTAATAGATTTTTTTTTTTAAATAAAAATATTTAATTATTTTTAATAATATTAATTATTAATAATTTATTTTGTTAATAATTAATAAAATCTAAAAAGTCAGAATAAACTAAAACTATTACTCTTATAAGATATAGATATAGTCACAAGAGATTAAAAGCATGACAATACAAAAGTTAAAATATTCTATGAACGGGCATACACACTAAGTTCTCACTTTAGAATCAAGGCCTCCCTTGCGTTGTTTCCCCGACACATGTGGGATTAAAAATGAAAATATATTTCTTACAGGGAGAGAGAAGGTACGAGAAACGGAATCGGCATCGATAAAAATGAAGGAAAACGGCAATGGAAAAAGTGACGGATTTAGAGGGGCTGCGGACCCGGCCACCTAATGAGTGTGCCCTTAGAGTGTGCTGGTTAAGCCCGGCCTAAACGGTTCTAATGATTTGTTAATTTTATATAAAGATTTAAACTTCTAAAAAATTTAATATTTTTAATAAAAAATGCAATTGAAAATGACGTGCCATCCCAAAGCGATGTTAAAACGAAAGTTGCAATGCCCGCAAGGGACTTTATTTTATTTTATTAAATTCTGTAGAAATTAATGAAGTTGTGGTGCGAAAAAATTAACGTTAGGACCACAGTTTGAACTTAACCATGGAGGAAGGAATGGAGTGGATGAATAAATGTAAATAAATTGCATTGGAGTTTTATGTTCATCCTCTCAATTGCAAGACCCTTTATTTTTATTTGCTGGCATCTCTTCCATCTCCATTTCTTCGCATTATATGGCATCTCCTCCATCTCCTGCAGATTATATGGCATCCGCTCCATCTCCTGTATCTAATTTTCAGTGGGATTGGAGCGATTACTTCACAGCAATTGCTGATTTGTTAACTTTAGTATGCTATGGCTGGTTTAGTATTCTTATAGGGTTGGATGTATGGCGGGCAATTAAACAGCGGGCGACTTGGCTGCCAGGTAAGGCCTTTTCCCTCACCGGTGTAACGGTGCAGATAATTGTTTGGTGGACTAGTGTAAGTAGTATTAACAATGAATGTGAGAAAGATGTAAATTGGGAGGAAATTGCTTCATATAATCAGCTAGTAGTTAGTGGAAGAGTTGCTGTGTGTGTTGTTATAGGCTATTTGCTGCCTGAAATGGCTGCTCCGAATGTGAGAACTTTTCTGGCGTTGGGAACAAGTATATGCATCCAAATTGCTTCTGAAGTGCGCAAATTTCAAAAGCAACATGGTGATATTCAAAAGGAAGATGCAAGGCCTTGGGCAACCTGGGCCGAAATTGCAAATTCGATGTTATTCATGAGTATTATAGTCCTTGGTTCATTATTAGTTTGCACGATATTAGGGAGTCAAACAGTTCATGGCCTTCTGAAGCAAAGGACTTCCGCAATTTTCTCCGTCGCGAAAGAGGATGAGTTTCGATTTTCAATTGAGAGGATGATGTCAATTTCTTGGAATGATTTTGAGGATGAAGTGCTTAGCTCATGGTTAGTCGCTCGTGTTGGGCGTGGTGATTATGTGATATGGAGGTCAGTTTTGAGTTCAGCAGTTGGGGTAGTGGTCACACTTTGTGTCATAATCTTCCTCTTGTCAAACACATTTCGTAACACACTTTTTACAAAAGAATCATATAGCAATTTTCGGATTGATATATTATTTTTGCTTTTCAGTTTCATCATAATAAGATGAATTATCATTTGCTGGAGATGGTTAGTAGTTCATTTGTATATTTTTTGGCATGGACAAAATTGGAGTAGCTCTCTTTGCCGGGAGAATTTTTGGACAAGAAACACAGTTGATTTGATTCACATGTACAATTTAAAAAGAGACCAACAACAATTCTCAAAGATGCAGAGATTGTGGACAAAGATATTTACCAAAGTCAAGTTGCACAAGTTGTTATATTTGGTGTTGATGCTTCAGCTATGTGCGGTCTTTTTCAGCAAGCTGTGTGGTCTTTTGTCGGAGGTCATTATAGGTAATTTTGTGTATTGGTTATGTAAGCACATGTGGAAGGAGCATCCAGTTGTAATACCTGAAAAGTATAAAAGAATTTTGGAACTTATATGTATGCCAGGAGAAGACCCCCGAGGTTTGTAGGAAGCCAATAAAATGAAGCTTCTAATGCAGGAAGGTTGTGAAAAAGGCAAGTCAAGTGAAGAAATCAACTTAATTTTTCACCTATATTCTATGCAATGGATAGAGGATGGGAAAGAACTTCTAAATATGCTTCAAACAAGGGCATTTCCCATAGTTTTGAAGCATTTCCCAAATGTAGAAAAAAAGTACGTGAGGATTACAGCAGTGTCTCTAATCACTATCTTCAGTCGACTACACAAGGCCAAGTCAGCTCCAATAAAGAAAGTTTTAAAAGCTTGTCAAGAAGTATGGGACTTGTTGAGTTTCGTAGACGAGTGTGATATAGATCTCAAGGCTAATGAAATAAGCCTCTTTGAGGATCTCAAAAAAGACCAAGATCAAATTTGCATGGCTGCAGAAAGGGAGTTCTACAATCTACAAATGAAGTACCAGAAACTTGATGTGGGTTGTGAAGAGTGTGTTATAGATGTCCAAGAGGCACGTAGAATTCTAGAGGATCTATCAAGGGAATGTGAGCACTTGCTAAGAATTGAAAATCTGTTTGAAGACGACCAAGAGGTTGCTACAAATTTAAATGATTCTAAAGACTGGGTGAAAATTGCACCAAGTTACAACCTCTACAAACTATGCAAATTAATGTTGGATGAAGATATTGAAGATTTTGTGGCATGGACAGAGGTATCTTTGAAAAATGTTATTGCTTGTTGTGTGTCAAGGCTACCAGATATTCTTGTAAAGCAATGTTGGAAATGGGCACAAGAGTTTGAGGAAGATAAGTTCTGGGAAGCAATTGATCTCGCAGGAAAATGCAGAGGAATGATGGAAACGTGGATCTCGCAGGCAGAAGAGGAATGATGGAAGTGTGGGAGCCCAAACCAAAAATAACAAAGAATACCACAAAGCAATGGGCAATCTACGACATGCAGTCGGTCTAATTCCCTGCAGACCTTTAATTTCCTTTTTAATCTTTAGTTATGTTTTCAGTTTGAGTGGTTTCCTTCCGAGAACATTATATTAAAGTAGGTACATTTAGATCCATATTTTCGTTATAGCAGTCTTATTTGGTAATTAAGGAGAAGCAAAGTATAGTTGTTAAATGTTTTAATAAATAATGTAATCCATGTGGGGAAGTGCAGATAGAGCACCTGTTTACACATGTTGTCTCTCATTATTTGAATTAATATGCTTTAAAGTTTATGTTTTTTTCTTGATAAGACTTCAATTGTATAGAGATTTGTGTATTTATTATAGATCAAATATTTATTTCTTTTAAATTATTATTCTCAAAAAAATTTAAATCCTTTTAATAGGATTGAAATTGTATAAAATTTCACTTTTGGTTATGGTATATATTATAATATTTTTCTTCAAATTAAGTTTCTATGATTTATTGTTTTATAATAAAATTATAGTTTCATAGAATCTAGTGTCTTATATATGAATATCTTATTAAATAAAGTTTTTTTTTATTTTTTTTTAATTAACATTATCAAGATTTTATTTTCCATAAGATTGAAATAGTATAAATTTCTACCTTTTATAATGAAAAATGTTAGAGATTAGGTGATTTCTTCATGTTTATTCCTAAATTTTAGTTCTTACAACATTAAAGTTAAATATGAAATTCATGAAGTTTTACAATCTACCCAAAAAAAAATATGTATACATATTATATTATATTCTGAAATTATTCTTTTGAAGATAGAGATGTAAAAATCATATCATGTTATGAAATTAAATTATTTATAAAACAATATTTATATATAAATTAAATATAAAAATCTCATACAATTTAATGGTTTAGCTTATATAGGTATTTTGAATAATCTTTACAATATTGTGGCTTCACTAAACATGTTCTTGAATACAAGAGAAAAAAAATCTAGATTTAAATGAGTACATAAACTAGATAAAAGTCAAACCTTGTTACAACCTCTGTAAACTATCCAAACTAATGTTGAGTGAAGGTACCAAAGATCTTTTGGTGCAGAAAAAGTATCTAGTAGAATTGTTATTCCTTTTTTGTGAATGTTATTATATATTATTGTAAAATAATGTTATAATTTAGGGGGGAAATTTTGAGGAAGAAATTTTATAAACAATAGTTCATTTCATATGAAATTACAAACAAAATGGTGGATCCTTGAGAGCTCAAACTAGAATAGGTTTTAGATAACATAAATTAATGGAGAATTTTTATTATTTATTTTAATATGTACTAAATTTCTTGAAAAATTCAAGGATATCCTTTTCTCATTCCTAGCAATCCAAGAATTCATTATATGATTTTATTTTTCTAAGTATGGTCTTTTTAGCCTTCATTATGTAATTTATTATACTCATTACCTTTGCAAATAGTATATTTGAAGAAATTTTATTGTGCTCATGTATTCATGTACATATTTTATTAGGTTTGGGTCATCATATTTATATTATAAATTAATTTTAATTTAGTATGGTAAATTCCCTTAATTTACCTTTAGAAAATGTTACTTTTAACTTTGTGTGGTAGATTTCTTTATCCTAAGTCCTAAGTATGATTGAAGCCTTTGTTTCAACATGTACACTTTACACTCTATTTTCATGTTCAACTAATAATAAATAATTTATCTACTCCTCTTAATGTTAGTACTCTATTTTAAGTTATTGATTAGTGACATTGATCCATTGTTTAGCCTCACTTTTTAAGTTATATTCTTTAATAATTATCTCAATATCATCAGATCTTTTTAGGGGAGATTTGTTACAATGAGAGTGAAATAGCTAAATCAATTTAGATGTAACAAATCTCCCTTAATTTAGTCTTTGTATTATAATTTCATCTCGTAAAGGCTAAATTAAAGTGTGAACAAGATATGAAAAAATTAAATTGAAACCATGAAACATAGGATAAGTCTATAAAACTAAAATTTGATATTCTTCTAGAAAATTCTATAAAACTAAAATTTGATATTCTTCTAGATAAATTAAATTAGATTTGAATTTATATGGGTTAAAACTAATTACTGCTATAAGCTTCAAATTAAGAAACAATTGTGTTAATATTCATTTTGAAAGATATTGTTGCAATAAATTTAATTAAGAAATGGCTCATAATGTTAGTGGTGCTAAAATTAGATGTAGTCATATTATCAAAGGATTCTAGATTAGATTCATTTGAAAACTTAAATTTGAAGTGGACATATCAAGAGCCTACATACATTTATTATTCTAACCAACTTAGTAAGGCAATTTAATATTTTTTCCTTACATAGGAATGTATATACCCAGTGAGTTAACCTTGTAAGGTAGTGGAAAAGTGGTCTATTAACTTATTTGTAGACTTACTTTTCTTAATAAAAAAATTTCTTCCCTAGTTATTCCATATTAATTTTCAGGATATTTTTTTTATTTTTATCAATAAATTATCAAATATTGATTAATCTAATTTATGTGTTCTATAATTTATATCAACAATATCAAAGGCTATTAAGATTTTTGTATTCACACATGGAATATTTTGGTTGTTCCTTAACTCCATAGTTGTTGATTTATTCTTGTAAAAAAAATTGGGATGAACTTTTCTACTGAACTTCCATATAGAAGGGTCTTATGTAACTTGATTATGTGTAAACACTTAATTATGTATGAATATCTAAGAATCATGGAGTGGGTAAAGTGGGATGCACATGTGAAAGTGGGGAAATATCAATTATTTTATTATTATTTTAGAACATTAAAATATTATTGTAATTAGTTGTTGATAATGGAGTTATATAGATGATTTATAATAATATCTTTTGATTGATTATTATAAATCAAGTTTTTGACAATGTGGAACAATTAACTAGCGGTCCAAATGGAATGCTATGGAAATACATATGATACTCTAGATCAGAACTTTCAAATATAATTTTTGAGGTCATTCTCTTGTAGTAGTTCATGAGAGATTTTACAATAGTATTTTAGGATAATTTTTGGGCCCAATATTTTCTTTTTTCATATCATTTCTTTCTCCAATATTGAATAATATTTATCTCATTTAGTATCATTCCTCTACATGACATTCCAAATTGGGTATGTGTGTTTTATCAAGGTTAGTTTTTTTCAAAATATTTATCTTAGGTATACATATTTCACTCTCATCTATGATTTTTATATTTTTTTTTCATTTTTGTTATTCTCTTATTTTTTAGATGTTAAATTGTTTTAAATAATTTCTTCAATTAAAGATACTTGTATTTCTTTCCTCATACGGTTAGTGAAAAAATTATTTGTATGTTTAGTATCTAATATTTTTCTTGATTTTAAATTCTAGTGATTTATGGGCATATTTTCTTAAAATTTAGTACTAGATCTATGGCTTTTGTTATTTTTCTTGTCTTTTTAATCATGTTTTGAGTGGAATTTTTATAGCTGATTTTATTTTCCATGAAAATAGTAATGGAAAGAACTTTCATAATATAGAAAGTAGAGAATCTTGGATTTGGACATGACATAATTTTAAATTGAAAATCCTATTTGGTAATGTGATTTACCTTTTTATTAGAGTTGATGGTGAATCCTACAACTCCTTAAAATAAATTGCAAGAAATTACTTGTCACAATTGAGAAAAAAAAACAAGTTGAATTTCTTGAATAATCTGATAATCATATAGATGTAATAACCTGAATTCATGATTGCAATGAATTATGAAAGCTTATAAAAGAAAAATAAGAACCTAGATGAAACCTTAGGTGATTATTAATTCATAATGATAAGTGTCATCATCCTATGTTATGATGCAACTACAACATGACCTAAAAATGTCTCAATCCAATAAAAAATGCCTCCTAAGTTTAGATTAAGTTCATAAAGTAAAAGATATCTCATATTTAACTAGTTATTAATCAATTATTAGATGTTTTTCCCATTTACTCAAACACCCCCTTAAGATCAACTTATAAAAAATCTAAAAAACTAATGATGGATGAAGAACGGGTCTCGACTACAAGTCCTAATTGCTAAATATCCAATATAGTGAGAAGGGGAGTGAATCGGTATAATCTTAAACTTATTGAACAAATACCATCCAATCAATCTAAATAATATGATAATTAAGATAAGAAAAATCATCAACAGAGCATGAAGCACAAAGCACAAGAGACACCATAATTTTTTATGCGAAAAACCCAAAATGGGAAAAACCACGGTGAGGATTAACTCACAATATAGTATAACCAAAATATAAGATATTACAAAAGAGGTGGCATACTTCCAGGACTCACTGTCCAAAATGAGAGGCTCACTGCCTACAAAAATGAAGTAACAGAATGGCTAACCACTAGAATTAAACTGATGAAAGTATACCTCAAAGGCAAATTCAGTTCCTTTGTAATTCAAGAATTTTGCATGCCAGCAGATCACACTTCACCCTTTTCGCTTCCATGCACAATCTACCAACATTCGCATTACTCTCCTCTTCAAAAACATATTGTATATATATTTTATTGTCCAAAGATAACAATTAGGTCATCTTGACAAATATTCTCAAAAATAATCCAAATGTGTCACACGCTACAACTTGTCGACATAACAAACAAAATTTAAACCATTACATCTTTATCTGCTTGATCGGTCGGCCAGCAAAAGATCGTAGAGGATTCTGGAGGAAAATATAGGAGGATAATTTTATATTACTAGTTTAGAATACCAGATTAATGTGACTTTAGATCTTGTAGTTACAACTCATATATTATGATGGCATCAATGACAACAAAACTAATAGCAAAGGATATGATCTTCTTCATTCTTCCAAAAATCTCCCCCTTTGTCATTAATGGAAACATGTGCCAAAAAGGATTTACGTACATCCTATGTACAAAATATACTCTATTTCTCATTCCTCTTCTCCCCCTTTGACATCAAGGACAAAGGTCGAAGAAAAAACATGAAAGATATGTACACAGGGTCCAGAATGTACAACACAGAATCAAACTTTTGAACTCCCCCTGAGGAGTTATCTCAACCAATGTAAAAATAGAAAATATTTTAGCTAGAGAATGGAACACATTGCAATTCATGTAGAATGCCTTCTCATGCTACTTTTCCATCCTCCCAACTCTTCTTAGAAGATACTAGCAGCTTGTTCAAAGATTCTAAAGAAATAAAATTTTCTTCAACTTCATCCAGAGAGTTTGGAGTTAGATTGATCTTATCCAAGTATTCAACACTAGCCAAAGCATTGGTTACTAGAGCATAATCCATTCTCACGTTATCACCAAGCAAGCCAAAAATTTTGATTGTCTCTTCCTTTTGCTTCTGCACCATAAAGAACTTTTCTCTATGCACAAAAATGGAATTCCATCAATCTTTGTCCATTGATACATTATAGGTGTTAGAGGTAGCGGTCAACTGGGACTCAATGGATTCCATTAGATCTTTTATTCTTTAAGTGGCATCAGGCCATGTTATACAACATGCAAACATAGAACTAGCTTCAGATTCACAAGCCTTCATAGCTTCAAGGTTCTTCTCTACATTGGTATGTGTCGAGGCACATTTTTTGTGAACAATCAACAACCTTTTCTCATTCAATTTCTCTTCTATGTCCTATTTTTTTTCTCAATAAGTCATGTGGCATGCTTCTTGAAGGAGTCCAATAAAAGCTTCAATTTCTCAACCAGAGAGAGAGAGATGAATCTATAGATGTATCTAGTGTAACATCTTGTAGGGCCTTAATAGCATCTTCAATGAGCTCATTCCCCTTCTAATGCATTTCTAAGATTTATCTCCTACCAGATACATGAAATACAGATCGCCTCAATTTATGTTCAAAATAAATCTTGTTGATATCTACATAACCTTGATTCATTGGAAGTTGCAAGAGTTTCAGAGGAATTACCAATTGGAATCTGATCTGCTTAGATAGAAATCCCTTCAAGACATCATTACCGGAGGAAGACTCTCTAGTGGACTTTTGTGATTCTACAACTTGTTGGGATACTTCTTCATTCTTTCCAGTAGTTTTGTTTGATTCCTTACTTTTATTTTCTTCTTATTCCTCTAATTTTTCTTCCTCATTCTTTTCTTCCAATTTTTCTTCTTCAAATTTCTCTTCTTCTCTTTCTTCTTCCCTCTTCTCTTCTTCTTCCTTATCTCTAATTTATTCGTCTTCAAGGTGTACCGAAAGGTAGCAACATGAACTTCTGCTTCAACATGCTTTTCATTTTCTCAATTCTCATTAGCAGCATTGATCTTCAGTAGAACATATGTACTACCTATTTCCGAAGGGATATTGGTGTCATTCACTTCCAGAGGTATATTATCATCAACAACACTGGAAGGACGTTCTTCAACAACTTTAGTAGAAGTTTCTTTTCTAGGTTTAGATGTTGAATTGGATGCACCAATCATGCCATACTTTTCCACAGTATCCCTGATAGTACTTAATGTTTCCTTCCTTATTCCTTTTATTTCTTTCTTGTCTTTTTTCATCAAGATATTAACTCTTCTTTTCTCTCTAAACATTTTAGCACAAATCTTCTTCAAAGATTCTAAGTTATTTGGAGACAAAGAGGGTGTAATTTCTTTATATGCTTTTTTTCTTATTTTCTCTTCTAGCTCAACTACCTCTACTCTTATTTTCATCAGTGCTTACCACAAATTTTCAAGAACATCACACCTAATTTTATCGCATTTAGCTTCCAAAATAATGACATATTTGATGATGGCCATAATTTTTTCTTTTTGTATCCTCTTTTCCCACTAAATTATACACTTTTGTTGTAAACTTTACCATATTATCTTGATTCACCATATTGTTCACCAAAACATCTAGTTTGAGAGGGGAACTAGGTCTTACTGGGGAGGCATTTTGTTCTTCTTGGTCCAATGAGACTTCTTCTATAACTTTGGCCTTCTTTGCATCATTAACATTATATTCATCGGCATCGTCTGACGATGACACAATGAAATTTCCTTGAGCCAACACAGGTTTCCTATTATGCACCTTCATTGGAGGAGGCACTTACCCTTCTCTTTCTTGTCAATTTTGTAGTTGGACCTTCTTTCTCTTCCTCTTGATCTTCAGTAACACTCATATTCTTCTCCCTAGTAGCATTTTTTTTCTTCGTTTGACAGAGGTTATCGGAGGAACACGTTTTCTTTTTTCTGATTTGGTAGTAGGTCTGGAAGGGGTCAGGCCTTTGCCTTTATCAGTAGTGTTGGGTTCAATCTTCACTGCAGCTAATCTAGAAGCTGGTATAAAAGGAGGGGTCCTACTGGATCTCCTTACACTAGGTAGTTATTTAGAATTTTTTCCTTTAATAGCTCTTCCCAGAGCTATCTTCTCATATGTGAAACCATATTTCTTAAGCATTTCCTTTACATTTTTATGTGTTTTAGCTTTTTTGTGTTCCAAATGGACTTCCTTGGATTTCTTTGCATAAGTTCCAATCCAGGGTTCATTCATATCTTTAGGAATCTTCAATAAGAGTTACACATAGCCTTCAACATCATCTTCAAAGACTTCATAAACCAAAGGTTTAATCTAGATGGTCTAGGGTTCAACCGCTTCTATCATACACTCATCAGAAGAAACATGAAATATAATTTCATTCTTATATTTTTCGATAATCTTCCTTGGAATCTTGTCTCTCTCATTCATATTCTTCTTTAAAACATAGAAGAATATTGTCATGGTATTTTCTACATTGTTTGCATCACCCAATTTACTCGTGTGCTCAAAATTCTAATGTGTCACCGATCAAGATGGATCCCAATACATAGTTCCAAATTTTCCTAGAAGCATTCTCAAAAAATAGAATAAAAAACATACAATCAGAGAACCAAACTTGAACAAATACTTCTTATCCTTTGACATTCTCGGTTCCTCAAGTAGTTGTTGCCTGAGAAGCTCACATGGATCATAATTCACACCATTTACAAACATATCATAACCAATATGGATAGTTGTGGTAGACACATAATTCTCTCTATTGGTGAAGTAGATTTTTGTGGCCAATCATGATGGATGCATACTTCATGGTTGGATTTTTTATAGGGTTTGTAGCAAGAACCCTCTTGTCATAAGTTGCACCGGTGAGACTTGTTACCATATCATTTTTCATTGCTTTTAACACTGGTATTGATTCGAAGTCACAAATTTTGGTGACGGATTTGATTGCTTCCTTGGTTATCAAGTGTGGCTCATGGGTCCACAAGAAATGGTCATGCATTTTTCTTATGACTGGTTTTACATACGGATCATCCATTATAGAACTAAAATTTGGGAAGTTGTTCCAACGATCTAAATTCATTGTCACAAGATTCAAGTATTCAAGTTTTACCAAGAGATCATCATCAATGAGTTAATTCATCCATATATCGATTAGTTTGATGTGATTGAATTCTTTTGACTTAACCCTAATATACATCCTTGTATCCTCTATCGGCATGACACCATGGGGAACTGAAGAAAAAGCACCCATAAGGCCATCCTCAAATACCTTCATCGAGTATTTTTTGTATGAGGGTCTAGGCCTTTCTGTTGTATTGATGACCACATGAGTTGCCATTTTCTATATTCCAAGCTCTTAAGAGAT
The DNA here is from genome assembly GCA_007115665.2 of Sequoiadendron giganteum. Taxonomy (NCBI): domain Eukaryota; kingdom Viridiplantae; phylum Streptophyta; class Pinopsida; order Cupressales; family Cupressaceae; genus Sequoiadendron; species Sequoiadendron giganteum. The sequence continues at coordinate 277,459,703 of CM021100.1, read as the reverse complement.
TCAAGAAAGAATTTTCACAAGCTCATAGTAGCATAGAATCAAAAATACCTTTTTCTTCGCAAATGGCCGAAACTATGGTTTGCACCAGTCGCACTTCAATTGTCTTCAAATTGCTCCAAGTGCTCTTTGCCTTCTTCAAATACAAAAGTGATTGAAAATTCCTTCATAATTTTTCTTTATAAATTCATGTGATGCCCTAATTCACATTTAATGCTCTTGAAATTTGAAAAAGCCGATAAACCCTTTCATTCGCACTGAAAAACCCTAATATACTTCGCAAGCGAGCATACATACATATTGTCTTCTAATTTTTAAAACCTCTACCTATTCAATTTTCACATCACCTCATGCCAAGGACTGACATGCCCGAAATGAGGGGGATCAAATGGTTTTCTACTAAAGCTCCCCCTAAGACCATGTTAGGTCTAGTTCTCAAAGGAATTATCTGCACCACTAGAGGGTGCAGATGCATCATAATATTTTGATTCTTCTTTATTTTTCCACATCTTACTCATTTCTTTCTTTACTTCCTCTTTGGCAACCTTCTTCATGAGCTCATTCTTCTTTTCCGAAGTAGATTTGTTTCCCTTTTTACTTCTACACACCTTTGATATATGTCCTAGTTTTTTGCAGTTATTACATACAATATTTCTTTGATTTGATTGATTTCCATTAATCCAAGATCTACACTGATTCACTTTATGTTCATATTTGTTGTAATTATAGCAATAACCAACGAAGGATTGATTTATTCTACCTCCATTAAACCGGTTCATCATTTGAGTTATGCATTCACTAGCCCTATCTCCAAACCTATTATAGGCATAGCATTTTTTGGTGAAAGAACTGGAAAATTGATTCATCTTTCTTCAGCATTCAATTGCCTTCAGCCTAAACTTGTTGTAAGAAAAACAAGTGTCATTTAAAGATGGGTACCTTTGTGCATTTGGTTGTCTGATAGGTGGTTTCCTTCCAGGATTTCTTTTTGCTTCCCCTTGTCTTGAGTCTTTTGATCATTTACTTCTTTTGAGCTTACACCTATTTCTAATCCCAATCCACCTTTATCTTTAAAGGGTTTATTTCTTGCAATCAATTCATCAAGTTTGGTAGAACTTGACTTGAAATTATCCTCATAGAATTTTTCCTTTTTCCAGTTCTTCTCTCAGATTCACCACTTCTTGTTCAATCTTGGAACATTCGTCAGACTTGTCCTTCATTTCTGCATTCAAAAAATCTTCTATTCTCTTCTTTTCTTGTACTTGCAGCTTTAGTCTAGTAATATCTTTATTTGCTTATTCAGTTGGTCACTAACTTCTCTATGTCTCCCTTGAATTTCCTTAATTGCTCCTTCAACTTCCAAACACATTCATTCACTCTATCAAGATTTTCTTTTAGATCTTTATTCTCATTTTCAGCTTTATCAAGATCATCTAGGGTAGTCTGAAGCTCTGCATTATTAGCCATTTGTCCAATCTCTAAGATCTCCTACAAGTTGTTAGACTTATCTCTAGAGGAACCAAGCTCTTATAGCAATTGTTAAATATCCAATATACTGAGAGGGGGGTGAATCAGTATATTCTTAAACTTATTAAACAAATACCATCTAATCAATCCAAAGCATATAATAATTAAGATAAGAAAAAATATCAATAGAGCATGAAGCACAAAGCACAAGAGACACCAGAACTTTTATGTGGAAAACCTAGAATGGGAAAAACCACGGTGAGGATTAACTCACAATATAGTATAACCGGTTATAAGATATTACAAAAGAGGTGGCGTACTGCCAGGACTCACTGTCCAAAATGGGAGGCTCACTACCTACAAAAATGAAGTAATAGAATGGCTAACCTCTAGAATTGAACTAATGAAAGTACACCTCAAGTGCAGATTCAATTCCTTTGTAATTCAAGAAATTCACATGTCAGCAGATCGCACTTCACCCTTTTTTCTTCCACACACAATCTACCAACATTCACATTACTCTACTCTTCAAAAACATCTTGTATATATATCTAATTGTCCAAAGATAACAATCATGTCGGCTTGACAAATATTCTCAACAATAATCCAAATGTGTGGCACACTACAGCTGGCGGCATGAATTAAACAAACAAAATTTAATCCATTACATCTTTATCCGCTTGATGGGTCAACGAGCAAAAGGTCATAAAGGATTCTAGAGAAAAATACTGGAGGATAATTTTGTATTACTGGTTCATAATACCGGATTAATGTGACTTTGGATCTTGCAGTTGCAACTCATATATTATGATGACATCAATGACAACAAAAACTGATAGCAAGGGATATGATCTTCTTCATTATTTCAACACTAATGAGATGTGCCAATGTAAAAGAAAAAATATCTCATAAATAAATAAAAGGAGAAAACGCCATGGGAAAAGGTCCTCTCAAAAAAAGAGGAAAAAGAAATAAAAGTGTACATTTGATAAAAGAAAATGTAGGAATTAATCTATCCCCCCAAATGCTACTAAATTCATGCAATACAATCAAGATCCATCTTGGTTTGTTTTTATTCCAAATAATTCTTGAAATTATCTAAAGAAAGCCAATTCTTATGCTCAAATATTTCAAGGGGCTAGCCATCATAAATGGCATAGATTTAACAATTTTCTCATCAACACTTGAGGATCTGCAAGACCCAAGAGGGTGGTCCTTTACAATATCTTATGCAAATACAAACAATTCATAGTAGGTTATTATTATAGGAGAATTTTTTTCTCATGGTGCACCAAGAATTACAAATGGAACTCGCTTAATTGGCTAGATTCAAGTGGAGACTTATGTATCATTGGCTTTTAGAACATAATCAATCTTTAACTAAAGAACCAACTAGAAGTGAAATCAAAATTTGTTTTGAAATCAGATGAAAATGGAAATGTAATCAACATTTATATCTAGACTAGTGTCGTAGACCTAGGTAACAAAGTCAAAGAGAAATGCAATTATCTTTTGAACAAAAAAATTTAACAAATCTTTCAAAAGCTTAAGTACCACTACCATACAATGATATACTTGAGAATTTACAACCAATTATTCTTGACAATCCATGCATGAATTTAAAACCCTCAGATTTCTAGTACAACAATTTAATCTATTACTTTAATAGAAGTTATAAAAGAAAAATGAATTTTCACATATAACAATGATGAATAGAAATGATCCTTGATCAGTTTGCATTCCTAAGAGAAATGAAGTATACATATAAGAGACAATTGATTGTGAATTTTCATAATAATTCTATATATTATGTGATTTATATTATTGCACAAAATTTACAACTGCACTTGAATTTCTCCCCTGAAAAACTTAAAACATAAAATATCTTCTTACAAAAATCCAAGATCCTTTTTAAATTGCTTTAATTCTCTTTTATATAAATAAGGGAGAAAAAAGCTTCAATTCAAGGATAGATTTCACATTTTCATTTGATAATTTTATCCTTTGGATCAAACCAAAAGACAAAACAATTGCAAAGGTTGCTAAAGGAGATGCTTTTTTTTAATGATGAGGCAACATGAAGAAGGCATAAAATATTCTTTTTGAACTTCTCCATCCACATTGAGATTGCATCTTCTTGTAAAATATTATTTTGAGCTTCTCCATCCACATTGAGATTGCATCTTATTGGAAAAATGTTGGAGAAGATGTTGACCATGCCACAAAAGACAAAAATAGGCTTGAGACATATCCACGTTAGAAAATTGACATATCCTCTAATATCTAGATCTAATTTAGTAGATAATAGGCTTATTTAGCCATATGTATTATAAGTTGTGATGGGTTTATGAGTAATGAAAATAGCATTTAAAAATTCCCTTGACAACGTTATAAGTTCAGAGGTCAAAGTTCATCTAGATAAATCCCCTGCCACACTAGTATTACAACTCTATGTAAATGATTGAACATGAAACTTTAAAGCATGCAAATGACCTTATATAATTTTGATGTGAATGTTGAAATACAAAAAGAGAAAAGGGCACGGCTGGAGGAGGTAGGCAGCGAACTGTTTTAAAAAGAATACCTCAGAAAATTTAGAAAAAGGAACAGCAGCGTATAAGGAGGAAGGGGCGCAGCATGGATTAATGAAAAGACAGAATAGGGAACAAAACAAATGGACCAGGGACGTCTAGTAGGAGAATTTTTCACAGCAACAATTGGAAACAATATTGCAACAGAAATTTCAGTAACTTTCAATCTTTTATAGCCTTTTTAAGTTTGTGTTTTGGTATTAACTGTTATTCGAAGTTTAATTGGAGAAAACTCACAATTTAGTTTTTCATTATTTTTTGAGTTTCAAATTGAAATGTTTATCTAATTATTATTTTTTATAATTTTTTGTTTTCCTATTAATTATCAATTAATCAAGATAGAGCAACAAGTTTACAATGTGTCATGTGGATTCACAACAATTAGAAAAAATAAGCATGAAAAAATAAATTTAACTTTAATTTTTTATTTTATTTTTTTGGGATGAATTCCAAGTCTTTTGGAATTAACTAAAGGGTCATGGAATTTGATCTAGAATGTGAAGATACAAATATCAAGATAAATGACAGATGCATGAAATTGAGGGTGATAATACAAGAAATATATGGAAATAAAATACAAATGAAGGTAGAACTGGTGGAAAAAATACTCAAACTACCATCCAAACATAACACAATATTGTGCCACTTATTAATGCGTAATTATTGTTCCATCAATATAGACCCAAAATTAAATAGGAATTGACACATAAGCATTTACTAATTTCACATTTGAAATTATCATGATTTCATTTTTACAATCATCGCATGATAGTTAGACTATCATGAATGTATTAAACTTATTGATTCAAACTAAATTATTATTTAAAATTACACATCATAAAACTCTTTGCACAAGATTGAATTTCACATTCATCTTAAACCTTTTTAATTTTTATTTTTTTCTTAAAAACTAATTCCTCTAATGATATTTGAAAACCTAAATATTTAAAAATCATGGAATGTAAAAACATTCTTTTTAAACTCCTCTAGATTGAAATTGATGATTGGATGTCCTTCTAAAGTAGGCATACATACTATAGAGTTTCTACATTGAAGATTTTACTTCTACTTGCTAGGTTTAATAATTACAATATCAATAATAGTAATTGTTGTGAGAATATTGTGTTTTATCATTAATTCGATAGTATTTTTGTTATAAAATTATTATTGTATTATTTTTCATTAATAAAGGTTTTATTGAAAAAATATATTTTAAAAACAAAGATGTTTTTGAAGATTTAGTTTTATTAGAAAGATATGTATGCTTTGAAATATGCTTAAATTTTCACATCCAAAGATTAGATTGAAGATTAGAGGTATATTTTGGTTACTATCTATTAAAGAAGGAATATCTTGTGAAGGGTTTATGTTATCTTTACGATTTTATCCACTTGTGTTTTTGTTCAAAAGGTCAAATATGTACTCAAACGGGTGCATGCATATGTATGAATGTAATTACATATAATGTTTTTGAAAAGGTAAGCAGCATTTTCAGGGTGTCGTACCCTTCACAAAGAGCCCAAGGGGCCAAAGAAAAACATAGTTCAAAACAGAGATTGAACTATAGATACAACCAGAAACAGCTGACTGACAGCTGTGGAAAAACAAAGAGATTAAGCAACCCCAGACACAGAGGGTTCAAAGCTGGCTCCACGAGCCCGAGTCCGAGAAGCAGAAACAAATTTCTTCTTCCGAAGGACAACCGACCAGGGAGCCTCGGAAACAAGAAACGAAGAGAACGGTGAGAGGAGCGGCCCCACCTCAGCCACCACAGGATCACCAAGCAACGAGGGATTCGGCAACAAGGCAGCCGAGAACGGATCAACAAGCGGTAATTAGAGGTAATTACATATAATGTTAATTCCATATATTTTTATATTAGTCTAAGTGTATGTGTGTGTGAGAGAGAAAGAGAGTGACAAAGTGTGTGTGTGTATCTTTTAATGATAATATATTTTATTATATTTTATATTATATAGGATATCTTGGGGGACAAATTTTATGCTTTATCAATATATAAGAATCAAAGGATTTAACTACATTAAGTCTTATATACACAAGCAAAAGAAAAAAGAAAGAATTTTGCTAATTTATATCTCATTTTTGACAACACAAAATATTTTCTTATTTCTATTGATGTGTTTTTTCTATTGAAAATAAAAGTAGAACCCAAGTTGTCTACATTCTCCAAGAATGTTAGGTTGATGCCTCTAGAAACTAGGTTGAAAATTGTGTATATGCAAATTGTAAACTCATTTAAGATTGAATATATATTGTCTACATCCTTGTATGAAGATTATTGTCCATCTTTTTATCTACAATACTACACACCGATATATTATAGACATGCAAATGCATATATGTTACAAAACCTAAATATGTAAAATATACTAGACAAACAAACACTCTCTACACTATTTACTAAAAGACAATATATATCTTTCTAGAAAAATTAAATTATAGATCATCATTGATTGATATTTTCAATTATAGGAATCATCCCTCTTTGCGCATCCAAAGAAATCTATCCAGATTTTCGTTTTGTAAATCATATTTTAATATGCTTTCACATTTAAAATGTTTGAATAATTTTTTAATTCCAATTTTTATTCTCCTATAGAATATTGAGATATAACAAATGGCATCCCAGTTAGCAATTACGAACTAAATAGGAAAGGGTCTAGATTTGTTAAAAAAACAGTCATATAGGTAAGTATAATGAGTCTATTAACAGTCATATAGGTAAGTATAATGAGTCTCACCAACAAACAAATCAGGGAAACAAGGGTCTTCGCCTCAACCAAATTACTTGTCACTGGAGATAAATGTTAAATCATAATAATTGGTATGATTTTAGTTTTAAGTTTTTAAGTATAATATGATTAATCAATGCGTAACATTTCAAATTTCATTTAAGCAATAGAGATGATATAAAAAATATATTTTCTATGATTTTTTAAAAACTTCCAAGAACATCTTGTTTTCAAGTAATAATATACATAACTTCATTGAATAAAAAATGTTTCATATTAGATTAATTTAAGAAATTAATTTGATAAAATACATTTAGTTTAAATCAATTGTAACTTGGCATTCATGTAAATAATTAAAATAATAAGAAAAATTAAATTAAACTAAATATAATATTTAATCTGATTTTGAATAATATAAAAATATTTTTATACATTTCAAAATATAAATTATTAATGTTGTAATTTTTTTAATAATTTGTTAATCTTAAATATAAATTCAATCTTAACAAATTTGAACTTACAAATTTTAAAATTAATAAAATAATATATCACTGATCCATAAATTATTTCTCCAATGAATCTAATTCATAGCTTATAAGAAAGAAGTCATCTAATCTCTTGTCAGGTTAGTTTTTATTTTTCAGAATTTAAACTAAATTTATTATTATTTGTAATTAAAAAATCAATTGACAATGGTGTGCCATCCCAAAGCGATTTTAAAATGAAAGTTGCAATGCCTGCAAGGAGACTTCATTTTATTTTATTAAATTCTGTAGAAATTAGTAAAGTTGTGCGGAAAACATTAACGTGAGGACCACAGTTTGAATTTAACAATGTCAAGAAAAGGAGTCGATGAATAAATGAATATAAACTACATTGGAACTTTATATTCATCCTCTCAACTGCAACTTTGCTTATTTGTATATATTAGAGTATTATTTTTCAAATTAAATATCTTATTAAATTAAATGTCTTTTTTTAATTTATTTAATTAATATTTTTAAGCTATTATTTTTCATAAAATTGAAACTGCATAAATTTGTAACTTCTAATTTTTTTTTTCTAAATTTTAGTATTTTGACATCAAAACTAAATATGAAATTGATGGAGTTTTATAATCTAGCAAAAAAAAAATAGTGTACACATATTATATTGTGAATTTAATGCTTTCTCTATGAATTTTTTTTTTTAAGTTTGTATTTTAAATTATAGGCCTCTCCAAGAAGTTTCTTTTCTCATGATTTTGAAGGCAAGGAGGCATTGGGAAAATAGGGAAAGAGAAAAAGACATGGTTGGAGGAGGTAGGTAGCAAAAAGTTAAAACAAAAAATACTTAAACAAGTGGAAAAGGGGAGAATTACACATTTCAAGAATAGATGCATGGAAATTGAGGGTGATAACACATGAAATGTATGGAAATAAATACAAATGAAAGTAGAAATGGTGGAAAAAAATCAAATTATCATCCAAACATACCACAACACGGTGCCACTTGTTAATATGTTATTCTATTAAGTCATTCCATCAATAGAGACACAAAATTAAATGGGAATTGACATGAGTATTTTCTAATTTCACATTTACAATTATCATTATTTCAGATTTACAATCATCACATGATAGTTAGACTATCATGAGTGTATTGAACCTACTTATTCAAATTAGAATAATATTTAAAAAACACACCCTATAGCCTTTTGCACAAGATCAAATTTCACATTCATCTTAAGCATTCTAGTTCTTTCTTTTCTAGAAAACTAGTTCCTCTAAAGATATTTGAAAACCTAAATTTTTATTTATCAAACTACACCATTAAAATGTAGAAACATTTTTTTCAAACTCATTTAGATTGATATTGATGATTGGATGTCCTCCTAACGTAGGCATGCATGTTTTAGAGTTTCTACATTAAATATTTGAATTCTTTTTGCTAGTTGTAATTGCAATATCAATAGTAGTAATTATTATGAGAATATTGTGTTTTATCATTATTTTAATAGTATCATGTTATAAAATATTATTATATCATTATTTTAATAGTATTTATGTTATTAAAATATCATTTTAATAGTATTTATGTTATTAAAATATCATTTTAATAACATGGTTGTTTTGAAGCTTTTGATTTTATTAAAAAGATATACATGTACTTTGTAATATGGTGAAATTTTCATATCCAAAGATTTGATTGAAATTATAGGTCTATCTCTATTATTATTGGTTAAAGAAGGAATATTCTTAAGTGTCTACATTACCTTTGTAAATTTATCCACTTGTATTTTTGTTCAAAAGACTAAATAGGTACTTAAATAGGTACATATGTATTCAGGATGCATATATAGAGAGAGTTCAAGTGAATGAGTGTATGTATATATATGTTGTAATGATAATATATATTTCATTATTTTTTAAACTATATTGGATGTCTTGGTGGACAAATTTTATGCTTTATCAATATGTAAGAATCAAGGATTTTAACTACATTAAGTCTTATATACATGTGTGTGTGTGTGTGAGAGAGTGAGGGAGTGTGGGTGTATGTATCTATATGTTGTAATGATAATATATATTTCATTATTTTTTATTATATATTTAAAACAAATTATAGTATATTGAATGTTTTTGGTGGACAAAATACATATGAATAAAGGATTTTGACTACATTGAGTCTTATATACATAAGCAAAAAGGAAAAAATGTTTTTTTTCTCTAATTTATATCTCCATTTTGGTTACAAAAAATGTTGTATATTTCTATTGACTTGTTTTTTCTATTTAAAGTAAAAGGAGAGTCCAAGTTTTGGCTACATTATCCAAGCATATTAGGTTGATGCCTCTAGAAACTAGGTCTAAAGTTATGTATATGCAAATTGTAAATTCATTTAAGGTGGAGTATCTTTTGTCTACATCCTTGTCTTGAAAATTGTTGTCCATCCTTTTATCTACAATATTGGCACAATGACATATCATAGACGTGCATATGCACATATGCTATAAAATCTAAATGAATAAAATATACTAGACAAACAAACACTCTCCTCTTAAAATAGATAGATCATAACTTGTCGTATATACTAAAAAACAATATATATATCTATACAAAAATTAAATTATAGATCATCATTGATTGATATTTTCAATTAAACAAATCGTCCATCTTTATGTACCCAAAGAAATCCATCCACATTTATATTTTGTAAATCATTTTTTAATATGCTTTGACATTCAAAAAGTTTTAATAATTTCTTAAAATTCTTTTTTAATTTTCCTAGAATATTGAGACAAAGAAAATCCTATGGCCGTTTAAATAATTGTCATATCATAAATTATTCGTAGCGTCATGTCATACGGTTTTTTTATGCCATTTTAAGTAAGGGGAATCAAGTTGCATGGATTTTATGCCATTTGTGTTCTATCTTTATTCTTCATGCCCTTTTGATTATAAACTGTGAACCCTAATCCTGCAAATGCACAAACATAGCAAACAAACATAATGTTAGATCAAATGCAAGAGAGAATCAAGATTCCCCATGAAATCCATTTACAATGCTCAAAATAGGAAAAATGAAGAACAAAACATAAAAGACAAATGAAATCCTAATTTAAGCTATGCAAACTCTTGATCCCATGGGGGAGTTGGTGCCAATTGGTATGTCGAAATCAGCCCTTTCCCAACTCCTTTGTAAGCTTTGTTAATGATTCGATGAGTGATCCACCTTGATGAAGATTCAATCAAGTTTCATGATAAAAATCTGCATAACCTAGCTAAGAATGTGAAGAAATGGATGAAACTAGATATACTTGAGGAAGAAGTTAGTATAGTAAGTTTACTCAAATTGTGGATGTTTGAATGAGAGGAAGAGTCTCTCATTTATAGATTTCCAAAATGGAAAAGAGAGTGAAAATAAGCAATGTGGGATCATTCAACATCCAATGGCCAAGTTCCACTTATCAAGATGTGAATGGTTGAGGAATGAGCACATTTTGGTCAATGTGCATGATAAATGTCATTGGATTCAAATTTGAAATTTGAATGTGACATGTGAGAGGGAAAGAGAAATGGAGTTAATGTCACTTGGCTCAATGCACAAGGACATGTAAGAGGCATTGAATGCCTTGTTGGAAGGACCAAGTCCACTTGGACTTTTTGAATTCAAATAAGGGAATATTCTCTTATTGATGCCATGTGAGGGAAAATAGAGAATTAAATAAATCAAAGTAATTGATTTATTGTGCAACTTGTATTCTCTAGAGGATGTGACATAGATTTAGATTAAATTAATCAAATTTTAATAATTTAAAGAGGAATTAGGAGATGTGACAATTTAGACTTAAATTTATGAATTGATTTAAATCAAATTGAGAGGAAGGGTTTAATTAAATAAATTATTTTGATTTATTTAACTAAAGGGGATAATGTTAGATTAAATTAAATAATGTTTAATTTATTCAATTTAATAAGAAGACTTTAGGGATTTAAGCAAATAAAATGAATTATTTAATTAAAAGGAGTTTTACATAATTAATTAAATAAAATTCATTTATTTAATTAACAGGAGATGATGACTTAATTAGATAAAGTTGATTTATTTAATTAAGAGATGAAGAGCGATGAATTTAATCATATATAGATTATTCAATTAAATGACTAGCAAAGGAGATGATTCGGGATGAAATAATGTTAGTAAATCAGGATCCAGTGTACCAGATCAAAATTGTACATTTTTCGTGTCTACATTTTGCCCCACTTTGAAGTAATGTACTTGTTGCATTGATTCAAAGAATAAACTGTTGTGATCGAAGTTCAAAATTTTCTCAAATTTTTCAGATGCCCCATTGTTGCCCCAGCAAGAAGGATTACGCTGGTATATTGCCCCCTCGAGAGATTGAGTGGAAATGTATGATTTTCTGATCGAGATCGCGATAAAATGCGAGAGGAGTGGTTCTATTGATTAGAGGACGAAAGATAATTCTTTGATGTAGACAAATTATGATGATGTATAGACAGTCATCGGCCATGAGTAGCCTCGTGTATATTTTGATACAACACACTGATTTTAGATAGAAATGTTAGTAAAGATAGAAGAATAAGAAGAATAAGATGGATGGAAGGAGGATCTAACAAGTCTACATTATTACCAATGATGATGATGATTTGCTTACCAGGAGTTGGGATTTTCAAAGGTCCAATTACTTTATGTTTGATAACACACATAGGTACGATGCATAAAGGTATAAAGGACCAGGATGGCATTGTACCTAGTGTGATGGACTTTGACTCATTAATCAAATAGGAGTATTCTTGTTCACACTTGACATACGGAAACCTTGCTAGGACGGACCTAACAAAGCAAGTATTCGCCAAGTTATTTTACAAGAACATCCAACAAGCACAACAGATAAAAAGGATAATGATCGTTGCCCCATTCTTTTATGTCTAAACCTGTTTTGTTTAGGCATCATCGAGAGGTCCTTGGAATGAGCGCAATAAGATAAGTCAAAAAGACCAAGATAAAGTAAACAAACAAGCTAATGTTCTTCATACCGCTAGCCAAGGCTAAACTACTGCGAGATACCTGATGCTTATGTTCATCGTGGGAAGGATTCATCCTAGGACATGTTGTGATCAGAGTTTTGGTGGGACTGATTGGATGATAAGCTATTGATACTCCCAGTTGACCAACTTGCTTGCTTACTAACCTAGACTTTAGGACTTTTGACGCTTAGGTGTTCATTTTTGAACCTGCTAGACTTGCTTCTGACTGACTCACCAAAGGGTGAAGGCGATGATTTGATTTTATTATGAGTGATAAAAGTCACGGGTGAAAGCAAGATGAAATGGATGCACCATTTTGGATTTTTAGATATTTTGAGGTTGTTTTTGGTATTTTGAGATTTTACAAATGTTTTTGGTATTTTCATAGATTTATGAATGTTTTTGGTATTTTCACAGATTTATGAATGTTTTTGGATTTTGTGTCTCGGGGGCCAATCAGGGATTAGCCTTGCCTACGTTCAAGCTCAGAGATGACATAGTTCAACAAGATGACTCTATTTTTTATTTTTTTTATTTTCACATGTTTTCGATTTTGAATGATTTGGATGTTTTTGGATTTTTTAATTTTTGAATGTTTTGAATTTTTCGCATGATTTTGATAATTTGGATATGGATACATGATGATATCAGTGCTCTGTTTTGAGATTTTGTTGAAAACCAAGCTAAGGTTGATTAACCGGATTGATGGATTGATAGTTTGACTAAGTGTGTTAAGTCAAACAAAAGTGATAATGCACTTATAAATTCTAGGAAGTTGTGTTATCCCAGAGTAAACTCATACAAGAGGGTATGGTTTGACTAAGTGTGTTAAGTCAAACAAGGTGGTTTTTGGATTCGATAATTTGGCTAAGTGTGTTAAGCCAAACAAATATGATAACGAATTTGTAAACCCAAGGAAGTTGTGTTATCCTAGATTAAATCCGTGCACAAGATGATAGTTTGACTAAGTGTGTTAAGTCAAACAAGGTGATGTTGATTGGATTCAATCGATCAAGATTGATGAAACTTGATTTGGAACAAAATTGTTTTGATGATTTAATGTTACGTTGATGTGCAAGATAGATGCAACTGATATGGATTGTTTGGCTTGATGTTCGACGAAAGATAAAGTTTGATAAGGAACGCCGTCTTGTTAAAATATGCCATGGACTAGTGATTTGGATTTTGGCTCACAAATTCTTTAACCAATTTGATTTTATGTTTACCAATGTTTGGATCACCACATAAGTAGGAGGATATATATCAAGATTTATTCCTGAAGCAAGATGTAAACATTTGCCCCCAATATCTAGCAATGTTTTAAAGGCCATGGATGGATGCTTGGATAGATGGATGGATGGTTATGGTAAGCATGCAACGGATGCTAGGGATTATCTTGTGACAAGATAAGGTGTTCGAACAGAGGAATGCTCATTTGGATAATGCTTCAAGGCTCAAATAACGTTAGGTAGGATGGGATCAATGAAAATGACCCTTGTCAAGATGTTTACCATAAGCAAGTGAAAAGTGTGCACCAAAATTTCATCAAGATCAACATAGCTTTGGAGTATGGATGCAGATATATGAAAATGGATAGGATAAATGGTTCATGGATGAACGGATTTATTATGGATGGAATGGAGGGAATGTCGGCTTTATTATGGATAGGATGAGATGCTTTCTCCTAAAATGGCGCACGTAGATGCTCGATTCGACACATGACGCCTGTTTGCCAGGTTTTCATCATGGTACCTGCCCAAAGTGCCACCAAAGTGGTGTTCACTGGAGGATGATTTTTTTCTTTACTATTTTCAATCAATTTTTTGATTTTTTTTTTTTTTTAAATTAATTTTTTTTTGGATTTTTATATTTTTTTTGTATTTTTTTAGAGATTTTAAGTTGATATTGAACCACCTGGTGGTGCTGAAATTGATGCTTCTGTCATAATGTGCCATTGATATCCTGTTTGAAGAAGTTTTCTTGCCAAGATACATGCACTTGAATGCAAATTTTGAGATTTCTTATCTTCTTTGTTGATACTTGAGTTAACTTTGTCTTTGTGCGCACATCGTGATAGAGTGCCTTTTGAATCCTTATGATGAAGGGTTGTTGCCAATACATGGTCAATGTGAGAATTGGATATCATGTGTGGAGGCGTGGATGGTGGAGTGTGTTTAGGAATAAAAGATGGATTGATTGATAGTTTGGAACCTTTGACTCTCCAAACTTGGGAAGATGAGCAATAATGGGTGGATATGGAAGTGTGCTTGGAATTAGGACCAACTGCTTGATACACTTTGTATGTTTCCTGAGAAGATTTCTTTTTCCTTTGTGGATATTTTTGATGGATACTTTTCCCTTTTTAATTTTTTCCCTTAGTTTCTTTGACTGATGGAGTATGATAGGGATAATTTTTCTTTGTATTCTTTGGTATCCATATGTCTTTGATTTTTCCTTCGTGCTTCTTAGCTTCTTTTTCTTTGATAATGTTCTTCGTGCTTTGATTCCAAGCTCTCTTTTGATGGTGGTCCCAATTTGTGGATGGGGTGATGGATGGATGGAGATTCATGACGTGGCGGGTTGTAGTATTGGCATTGATTTCATCATAAGGATCCTTAGTGCCCCCTACCCCCTATGTTGACATTTTCTTGTGACAAAGTTGCCCCCAGTATGGTGATAGTAGCACCTTTGTTCTTTGATTCTCCTTGTTTTGAGATGCCTTGTTCAGAATGCATTCTCTGACGAATGACCACTGCATATGACGTTATTCCAATTTGTTGCTCTGCTGACTCTGGAATATCCTGTTCATTCTGACCTGTTTCCTTGATTGGATAATGTTGGATATCTTCATACATGATGTCCTCAATCTAAATTTGGGATATATCTGATCCTGATGTTGACAATTCAGTTTGACTGTAGGAATCAATAACCTGCGCTTTTTGTGCAATAATGTCAGGAGTAAAGGAATCCTGTTCTAAATGAAGATCATCTACATGTCCATCCAAAGAAAGCATCTCATGGGTAGATAGAGGAGTATGTGCTATGTGGATGTTATCATCTTGTGTAGATATGAGAGTGTTCATTACCTCATTGTAGTATCTTGGATATACGAATTCTTGATCTTGAATGGTTTCGGAATTGCTTTCAACATGCTTTGGATCAAGTTCTTGACATGGGTCAATTTCAAAGAATAGATTGCTTATAATGGGTTCTTGGATATCTTCATTAGGCATAGGAAGATTCTCAAATTTCATGAGGTCAAAGGATGTTCATATGTTTTGGAAATGATCATTGCTAGACCTTGGTGAAAGATGTTGATCATGCTTTGGAATAAGTTCTTGAGATATGTCCTCTAACTTGTTAGGTGATGTAGAGACATTGTCAACATGATCATTGGTGGATGGATCTTGGTTTATGTCAATAGGATCAAATAACATCAACACTCCTTGAAATAGATCTTTGTAGGAGGGATCTTGATCATGACTAAAAAATGGCTCTTGATTTATGTTGATTTGATCATCAGATGAGGTGGAAACATCTTCAAGGTGTTCATCGATAGATAGATCTTGATTATTATTTTGAACCATTATGGTGGGATTTTGTTGCAAGATCTGTTGTGGGAGTAAGGCCTGCATTTTTTGTTGAGCCAACAATGTTTGTTGTTGGTCATTTTGTTGTGCCAACAATGCTTTTTGTTTGGCTTGTTGTTGAGCTGCTTGCTGATGGATTGTGTGCAATAGTTCCCAGAATTGTGCTTGCGCCTGTCGAGCCTGGTGTTGGGCTTGAGTTTAAGTCTGTGTTTGTTGGGTTGCTTGTGTCACTTGCATAGCTTGTACAGCTTGTGTGGCTTGTTCGGCTTGTTGTTTTTGGAGTGCCTTTTGGCGGGCAGCTTGTCGAGCAGCTTACAACATGATAGAGAATGAATTTGTCATGTTGTGTTTTGGTGGTGGTGGTGGTGGTGGTGGGTTGGGAATGGTGTTGACCATTGGGGTTTTTTGGATGGCTGCCATCTGTTGTTGTGATACCGATGGCAAAATGGAATGATTTTGTATGATGTTTTGATTTGGCATTATAGGTTGAGTTTGAATATTTTTGTGGTTGAGAATCATATTGCCTTGATTTAGGTAACTTTGATTTTGCATGGTGTTACCTTAACTTGGATCAATACCTAGAGTCGTCAACATATTGCTTGGATTTTGAACAACATTGATGGGATTTGCAAACATGTCTACCTCAAAGTTTACCAAGTGTGGATTTGAAATGGTCATGTTCGGTAAAGTTGTACTTGGCATGTATGGATTTGGTGGGATAATGTTGTTTGGAAAACTCATGCATTGAGCGTTTGGTTGATAGATTTGCAAATTTGGACTTGGATTTAAATCTACCATTGGGAAAGGTGTTCCAAACTTTGGATTGGGCATACTCACATTGATGTTTGGAGGAGATGATGATGTCATGCATAAATGTGAGTTTCGATAATCAATTGGCATTTCAAGATTTGGATAGTTTGGTTGACTTGGATTACTCATGATGTATGAATCGAGTTTGAATTCCATGTACCTCTTGTGTTTTGACCTTATTGCGAAAGTGAACCTCTAAGGTGTTTAGGACCAACGATGAGACGAAGGATGAAAGGGTGAGTGATATGGACGTTTGAATGTTTAGGAACTTTGGATCAATGCTAGACTTTAGGAGTTGGTTTGATTCAATTTTGATTGCGGATAGTTTGACTAAGTGTGTTAAGCCAAACAAGATGATGGTGAACTTGTAAACCCTAGGAAGTTGTGTTATCCTAGAGAAAACTCGCATAAGAGGATGAATTGGCTACGTGTGTTAAGCCAATCAAAGTGATCATGAACTAGTAGACCTTAGCAAGTTGCGTTATCCTAGAGGCAAATTTGTTCAAGATGATTGATAATTTGACTAGGTGTGTTAAGTCAAACAAGATGATGATGATTTTTTTTTAAATTCTATCATGAATGATGTTTCCAAGGTTCCCAAAAGTTGTTGGTGAGATGGGATTTGATTGTTTGGATGGATGAAGTGTTTGACTTGATCCTAGGTGACCCTATGAGGACTTACTTACAAGACCAAGGTGATGAAGAACATGATTTTCCCTAGGATTAATTCAAACCAAAAGACCAATGTTTGAATGGAAACCAAATGACTCAAAAGGGATCAAGCACATGTGTGGTTCAATTGTTTTTTATCTTGCTTAGAGTTGGTTCCTTTTACCACAAACACTTTCTTGATTATTCTTCAAACTGAATGTCTAATGTCCTACTTTCTTTTCATCCCACAAAGTCCATTATGTGGAAATCAAAGAAATTAGGGCAAAAATTTCCTAGGTTTAACCTTAGAGAAAACAAATGATGATAAAATCCAAGCACTTAGAAACCTCTAAAGATGTGATCCCTAGGGAGAGAAAGAGTACTTAAATTCGTCAAGAGGTATTTGTTTCCTCCAAGGGGTTTGAAATTTGGATCTCTTTGTGTATGTTTGTTTTCAAATGTTTTTAAGGACCAAGCAATGTGTTTTGATTTTCAAGCAAATGTACAACCCTAGGATGATGAGATAATATTTTGTTGGGTTCCCACTTGGATAAATCCAACTGCACGTATCTTGTGCAGATGGCTAAATATTTGACCACACTAGCTCCCCTCCACGATACACACTTCTCCCATCAGCCAAGCATTAGTACCCATGAATCTCCCATGGCATACTTTCCATCTCTACAACAAGACCGCATGTATAACGTGGGGCGGCTTCAAAGGACATGACCTTTTGCACCAACAAAACAGATAAGGTTTTGGCCTTTTCTAAACAAGGGTTCTAATTCGGACATTCCATTCATGGGGGATTATCCAACGTCGGCGAGAGTCCATTTATGTCCATCTCGTCGGAATAATCCTCGTGATTCTTGAACTTTCCTCAAGAATCCACAATTATATACCTGTTGGAAGTCGCTTGGCTTTAGCATGTTCCCGATTGGGTCATTCCCTTGGGTGATTACTTTTTCCCACAAGATAGACCCTCTAAAATAAACAATAGCGAGCTAGCATATCCCATCGTTTAACCAACCCTTGTTGAGAAACAAAGGGAGAACCTCTGCAATATGTTGTGCTCACACTCGCATGTTTTGTTCAATTGTTAAGTACCCAAATTGAAATGTGGAAGCAATCCTTTATGCAACTTAGGGTCACCAAAAAGACTTTGTTTCTCAAGATTGCTGCGAAGCGCGAGAGAAGCGCATACACCCTTTTAAATGACACTACTTTGCAAAAAAAATTACAAGATACCAAGAGAATATGTTCATTTTAAATCCCTCAAAGCAATAATGAATTATTTTTAAGCACCAAAGGAAGATGTGAGTTTTCCTTGTTCAATTGTTTAACCTTTAAACAAAATCTAGTATGTTTGTCTAAGGTTCTTTTTAGCCCCTTGGCAACTTTTGAAAGAAAATTTGATTGTTTATTTTAGAACCCAAAAGAAGTTTAGTATTCCTAAGGCAAAAGATATTAACAAAATCCTTTCAAACAAGAATCTAAAATCCTTTAAGGATTGTTGAAGAACACTTTATTGTTTAAAAACACTTTGTGCATAATGAGTATGGTGTCATAATCAATCTCCTACTTTGCTTGAAAAATGGAAAATTTCTTGTTCTTTTTAAACCCAAAAT
This sequence comes from Sequoiadendron giganteum, assembly GCA_007115665.2. NCBI lineage: Eukaryota > Viridiplantae > Streptophyta > Pinopsida > Cupressales > Cupressaceae > Sequoiadendron > Sequoiadendron giganteum. The sequence goes on along the minus strand of CM021100.1, from coordinate 277,440,682 downwards.
AAATCTAGTGTTTCTAAAAGCATAAAAGCAATCAAATCCTTAAACGTGGAATTATAATTGCTTCCAAGAGTGTCTAAAGACACTTGATACAATAAAGAAAAGATGTCATAATAAGCTTTATTTTTGTTTTCTCCTCCCATTTTTTATTTCCTAACCTTCAAAAGTGCTTAAAATGCTAGATGAGATAAAGAAACAAGAAGATATAGGGGTTAGATGAATCATCAAGCATAGAAACGCTAAAACTTACACCAAGTTTCATGGTGTTTTGAGATTAGATGAAAATTTGAAAATTTTAACTATATAAAAGTTATAAAACACCTACATCATTGGATATCTTATGAAATTATACGCCATTTCAAAAAAAAAAAGTTCTGAAAAAAACCAAAAAATGACCAAGATACGGCCCTTTTAAATTCAGGTGAAAAAGTAGGAAATCAAATGCGGCGCCCTTTGGAGAGGCGTTGTTTGCAGATGTGGCTCTATTTGAGTTTTAGGCGGTGCAATATAGCACCGCACCTCTATAAGCGGTGTAATACAGTGCCGCATGAACTGTCAGCGGCGCAGTTTCCTGTGTGCAAGCAATAAACATTAGAAACCACAAAATTTTGACAAAAACGTGATGAATTTCTTGAGATTTTCCCTCCTAGCGCCAAAATGTGAACCCTAATCCTGCAAATGCACAAAAATAGAAAACAAGCATAATTTAAAATCAAATGCAAGTGAGAATCAAGATTTCCCATGAAATCCATTTACAATGCTCAAAATAGAAAAAATGAAGAACAAAACATAAAAGACAAATGAAATCCTAATTTAAGCCATGCAAACTCTTGATCCCATGGGGGAGTTGGTGTCAATTGGTATGTCGAAATCAGCCCTTTCCCAACTCCTTTGTAAGTTTTGTTGATGATTTGATGAGTGATCCACTTTGATGAAGATTCAATCAAGTTTCATGATAAAAATCTGCATAACCTAGCTAAGAATGTGAAGAAATGGATGAAACTAGATATGTTTGAGGAAGAAGTTGAGTATAGTAAGTTTACTCAAATTGTGGATGTTTGAATGAGAGGAAGAGTCTCTCATTTATAGATTTTCAAAATGGAAAAGAAAGTGAAAATAAGCAATGTGGGATCATTCAATATCCAATGGCCAAGTGTCACTTGTCAAGATGTGAATGGTTGAGGAATGAGCACATTTTGCTCAATTTGCATGATAAATGTCATTGGATTCAAATTTAAAATTTGAATGTGACATGTGAGAGGGAAAGAGAAATGGAGTTAATGTCACTTGCCTCAATGCACAAGGACATGTAAGAGGCATTGAATGCCTTGTTGGAAGGACCAAGTCCACTTGGACTTTTTGAATTCAAATAAGGGAATATTCTCTTATTGATGTCATGTGAGGGAAAATAGAGAATTAAATAAATCAAAGTAATTGATTTATTGTGCAACTTGTATTCTCTGGAGGATGTGACATAGATTAAGATTAAATTAATCAAAGTTTAATTAATTTAATGAGGAATTAGGAGATGTGACAATTTAGACTTAAATTTATGAATTGATTTAAATCAAATTGAGAGGAAGGGTTTAATTAAATAAATTATTTTGATTTATTTAACTAAAGGGGACAATGTAGATTAAATTAAATAATGTTTAATTTATTCAATTTAATAAGAATACTTTAGGGATTTAATCAAATAAAATGAATTATTTAATTAAAAAGAGTTTTACAAAATTAATTAAATAAAATTGATTTATTTAATTAACAGGAGATGATGACTTAATTAGATAAAGTTGATTTATTCAATTAAGAGATGAAGAGCGATGAATTTAATTATATATAGATTATTCGATTAAATGAATAGCAAAGGAGATGATTCGGGATGAAATAATGTTAGTAAATCAGGATCTAGTGTATCGAATCAAAATTGTACATTTTTCGTGTCTACATAAACATAGTTGTGAATATTTGAGAAAAGGAAGAACAAGTTGCCTTACAGATAAAATATGCAAACGTGAAAGTCAAAAAAAGCATATATGCTACTTTCACTCTTTATGTAAATAAAGTATCCGTAGATTATGCAGCGAGTTGTTAGATTTTTTGTTAACAAGGAGGATAAACATTTGGATATTTATGTTTACCTTCTCAACTGCAAGTCTCCTTATTTTTTCTTGTTGGCATCTCCTCCATCTCCATCCTCTACGCATCATATGGCATCCGCTCCATCTCCTGCAGATCATGACTTCGAGTGGAGCGATCTTGTAGGACAGTTTGTTGATTTGTTAACTTTAGTATGCTTTGGTTGGTTTAGTATTCTTACTATATGGTCCCATGGGGGGCTTGAGCTTCTATTTTTGTGTACGGGAGGTCCCATGGAAAAAATAAAATTGTGCTACAGGATTAAATTTAGTATGCTTTGGTTGGTTTAGTATTCTTACTGTATGGTCCCATGGGGGACTTGGGCTTCTATTTTTGTGGAGCGAGAGGTCCCATGGGAAAAATAAAATTGTGCTACAAAATTAACGAGAATGTTTTCCAGAAAAATAGGAGCCCCTACCTTTTAGAAATGAATCTTTTAGCTGGAGAAAATGGGGTGGGGCTAAAAATTGCCCCTACAGCGTAGGAGTTTTCTATGCCACTTGTCACACATCTAAAAATTAGATTCCCGTTAGAAATTAAAAAAAGAGGGAAAATGACATTTTCGCTGTATTTTTTGGGGGTATTTTTCATTTCATACTCTCATAGTAAAAAACAAAACAGCAACGACCCTGCATAGCCAAAAAACAGAGGATCGACGACTGCACAGCCCAGCAAAGAGCACCAACAGACAGAGGTGCATTTGTATTTTCAATTTTAAATTTTATTTTATCAAATGTTAAGTTTTATCGTTTTATATGTTTGATTTTTTCTATATAAATATTGATGCCATATGAATTATTTCTTCCGGATATCTCCTCCACTACTTTTACAGTGGAATCATCTTCACATGAAAATTGTACAGGCATTGGTTGCACTAAAACTCAAAATTTTAATGATTGAGTTCAAATTTTTACTTATAAGCTCAAATGTCATGCATATCAGGTCCAAGAGAAGTTTCTTCCTCGTTACAATGATGACTTGATTGTTGAATGCATAAAATTGGTAAATGAAAAATGAATTTATAAATTGTTTAAATTATGTTTTTGAGAATTAATATGCCTGCAAAATCATGGTACAGCAGATATGTTCAATAATATATTGTTTTTGTTTTTATTTATTTGAGGTTTAACCATTGCTTCTATATGACTGGGATAAAACATCATAATATTTTTTATACAATGGTTTTAATTTTATTTTATTTTTATCAATATTAAAATTTCAGAGCTTAAAATTTTAAGCAGAATTGCAACATTAAATCCATGGGACCACCAGCTTCCTTAAATTTTGGAGCTTAAAATTTTAAACAGAACTGTACTACTAAATTCATGGGACCACCAGCTTAAATTTTGGAGCTTAAAATTTTAAGCAGAACTATACTACTAAATTCATGGGACCACCAACTTAAATTTTGGAGCTTAAAATTTTAAGCAGAACTCTACTACTAAATTCATGGGACCACCAACTTCCCTAAATTTCGAAGCTTAAATTTTTAAGCAGAATTTTAACTAAATCCATGGGACCATGAACTTTAAAATATTCCTAAAAAAGCTAAACAGAATCCGCTGAGACTTTTAAGGAAGCCCCCTCCATGGGACCTTACCTTATAGGGTTGGATGTATGGCGGGCAATTGAAAAATGGGTGATTTGGCTGCCAGGTAAGGCATTTTCCCTTACCGGTGTAACAGTGCAGATAATTGGTTGGTGGAGCATTGTAGATAAGGAGATGAGTAAAGATTTGTTGGTTTTGATTCCACTTAATCAGTCAGCAATTAGTGGAAGAGTTGTTGTTGCATTGTTGTAGGCTATTTGCTGCCTGAAATGGCTGCTCCAAGTGTGAGAACTTTTCTGGCGTTGGGAATAATATATGCGTCTATATTGTTTATGAACTGCGCATTTATCAAAAGAAAAATATTGCTAATGAATTGCACATTTATCAAAAGCAACATGGCAATATTCCTGAGGAGTCCAGGCTGGAATTTGATGGTCTATTTGGTCGTTTTTTGCATTTTGAACCGTATATTACAACCTAATTTTTTATTAAAATATTTTTATAAAACCGTAAATATGACACTTAAAATTATTATTAAACCGTAAAAATTTATTGTAAATATATATATATACATAATGTTTATGATAAAAATATAAATTAGTTTAGAATTGGAATAATTCTTTCTAATTTTACCATATATTAATATATATATGATTTATTACAAATATATTTATTAATTCAAAATCTGATCAAAATAGAATCTTTTCAAAATTAAATATAGGTCTTTCTAATTTTTTAAAGATTTTGACATTTTTACTAATTTATTATTGTTTTATATTAATATATATGATTTATAATATTTATTATAAAAATATATATTGATTCAAAATCTTTTTAAACTAGAATATAATCGTTTTTTAAATTTTTGAATATTTTAACAAGATTTATTTTCTATATGAATTTAGAAACTTCTTGTTAATTGTCACAGTAAATTTAAGATTTTTACATTTATTTCTAATTATCAATATTTTCTAATTTTACATTTTTTTTAATATATATAGATATCCATATGAACACTAACATAACACAAATTTCCATTCATTGTTTTTTCAAAAGCATTTATTTTATAGCATTTTGTTTACAGGATTCAGCTTTTAATACTGCCTTTGGTTTTATTGGTGAGAAAATTTTATGTCTCTTACAAATAATTCATGTTTTTAGATAGATGATTCTTTTGAAGATAATACTGCCTTTGGTTTTATTGGTGAGAAAATTTTATGTCTCTTACAAATAAATCAATTTTTTAGATAGATGAATATAAGGATTAAACTATAAAAAAAATCAATAGCATTTTTTTTGTAGGTGATTTGTGAGCTTTGATTCTTTTCAAGATAATACAACAATATCTGTGTTTTTATATAGTTATTTCTTGCTAGATTTGAAATTGATATTTATATTTAAATGTGTTTTTAAATAATTGAATTTAAAATATATATGAAAAATAAAATCAATTTGTAATAGAAAATAAATTAAATCAAATAAAAGAGTTTCAAATTGATGGATGAATTTATGATATTTGCACATATGAAATCAATAAATTAGTTTATATTCAATCTATTCTAATTAAATATTAAATTAAATGTTCACTCCAATTTTACAATTTTAGGAATCAATCAATAAAATAGTAATACAATTTTATAAATTAGAGAATAAATATATGGAAAAAACAATCATATTGTGTAATATAGTTATATTTAAACTAATACTCTATGCATTGTCAAAATGTAAATTTTATTTATATATACAATTTTTCATTTATCAATAAAATTTATTATATGCAATTGATTTTACTAATTGAGTGCATGCATAGTTTCTAAAATTTGTAAAGTTTCTAACATAATTATTTTATAAAATAATATTTCATAGATTACTAATATATTGATTTTTTTTAAGTACTTTAATATTATGTCTTCAAGAAAGAAGAAACAAGCTACTATTCGAGAAATGTATAAGTGGACTAGAGAGAAGGTTTCTAAAACTTCTAGTAATTCAATGTTACATGAACAGTCTCATAATAATCGTATGAAAGAAACATTTAAATGAACAAACCGTCACAAAATTTCCATATGACAAGCAGGGTGGCTGTCAAATTCCAGGGATGGAGAGAACGATGTCAATTTCATGGAATGATTTTGAGGATGAAGTGCTTAGCTCATGGTTGGTCTCTCGTGTTTTTCGCGCTGATTATGTGATATGCAGGTCAGGTTTTCGTTCAGCAATTGGAGTAGTGGTCACACTTTCTGTCATAATCTGCCTCTTGTCAAACACATCTTATAACATAAGTTTTAAGAAACCTTATTTTCCTATAGATTATGGTATCTTTTCTCTACTTTTTAGTTTCATCATAATAGGATGGATTGTAATTTGTTGGAGATGGTTAGTTGTTCAATTGTATATTTTTGTGCATGGCCAAAGTTGGAGGAGGTGTCTTTGCATAGAGGATTTCTGGACAAGAAACACAGTTGATTTGATTCAAGTGTACGACTTAAAAAGAGACCGACAACAATTCTCAAAGGTACAAATATTGTGCACAAAGATATTTACCAAAGTCAAGTTGCACAAGTTATTGTATCTAGTGTTGATGCTTCAGCTAGTACGGTCTTTTTCAGCAAGCTGTGTGGTCTTTTGTCGAAGGTCATTATAGGTAATTTTCTGTATTAGTTTCATAAGAACATATTGGAAGGACATCAAGTTGTAACACCTGAAAAGTATAAAAGAATTTTGGAACTAATATGTATGCCAGGAGAAGACCCCTCTGGTTTGTGGGAAGCCAATAAAATGTCTTTTAATAAATTAAAGCTTCTAATGCAGAAAAGTTGTGAAAAAGGCAAACCAAATGAGGAAATCAACTCAATTTTTTGCCTATATTCTATGCAATGGGTAGAGGATGGGAAACAACTTCTAAATGTGCTTCAAACAAGAGTATTTCCCTTAGTTTTGAAGCATTTCCCAAGTGTAGAAAAATAGTGTGTGAGGATTACAGTAGTGTCTCTCATCACTATCTTCGGTCGACTACACAAGGCCAAGTCAGCTACATTAGGGAAAGTCCTGAAAGCTTGTCAAGAAGTATGGGACTTGTTGAGCTTTGCAGATGAGTGTGATATAGATTTCCAGGCTAATGAAATAAATCTCTTTGATGTTCTCAAAAAAGAACAGGATCAAGTCTATATGGCTGCAGAAAAGGAGTTCTACAAGCTACAAATGGAGTACGAAAAACTTGATCCAAGTTGTGAAGAGTGTGTTATAGATGTCCAAGAGGCACGAAGAATTCTAGAGGATCTATCAAGGGAAAGTGAGCGCTTGCTAAGAATTGAAAATCTACTTGGAGATGAAGAGAAGGTTGCTGCAAATTTGAATGATTCCAAAGACTGGGTGAAAATTGCACCAAGCTACAACCTCTACAAACTATGCAGACTAATGTTGGACGAAGATATTGAAGATTATGTGGCATGGACAGAGGTTTCTTGGAAAAATGTTATTGCTTGTTGTGTGTCAAGGCTACCAGATATTCTTGTTAAGCAATATTGGAAATGGGCACAAGAGTTTGAAGAAGATAAGTTATGGGAAGCAATTGATCTCGTAAGTAAATGCAGAGGAATTATGGAAGCGTGGGAACCTGAACCAAACATGACAAGGAATACCACAAAGCAATGGGCAATCCATGACATGCAGCCAGCATAATTCCCTACCGATCTTTATTTATTTTTTAATGGTATGTTTTAAATTTGAGTTGTTTCCTTCCTAGAACATTATGTAAAAGTAGGTTATTGTAGTTCAGGGCTTAAAGTCTTATTTTCAGGACTGATTCTTTTCTCTATTCCTGATTAAAATTGCCACAGTGGTTGATCATGTTGCTATTGTCATGTTTTTACTGTTGTACCAATTAATATTGACAGTTGTATTAGCTGTTGGTCTTGTATTCATATTACTGTTACTTTTTAGCCGATAGGCTATATATATAGTAAGAACTTTGTGTTGAAACCTGTCTCACGCAAATTACCACTCCCGTGAAACAATGCCTGTGTTTGGTGTTCGGAAAACTTCTTAGAAAACAATTTGCCCGTTAATTCTTAATAGCTAATTACAGAGGCTTTGCGATCACCCAAAAATTTATTTCAGAGACAACTTGGAGCGCTTCATTTATTGCAAAATAAATCTGCTACAATCGCTTCAAGGATCATGATTAACTTCCAGGGATGGGATTAGTGCAAAATAAATCTGCCTACACTAGCTGCTTCAATCTACTAACAATAAATGGAAATCATATCTAAATGTAAAGTAAGACAACTTGCATTAGATATTTTACTTTGAATCTACTCTCCCTATTAATGACAGAAAATATCCTTGCAGATTTCACACATCTTTGCTTTGAATGCATTCAGTCTTGCCACCTTTCATCACCGTCGGAAGTGTCCACAAATATGTTGGAGGTGAGTTGATCAATTTATCACCTCTCATTTCTTATTTTGTACTGCTTGTGCCCATATCTTAGCTTCCACCTCATTTCTTCCATCATTCTGCTTCGTTTCCACATCTTTTGGGGGCAGCTCTTTTATTTGAGTAACTGTGGAAAATAAAAATTTGTTCAAGTTTTGTTTTCTGTAAGTTTTGGATTGGGCTGCAACAATTTCCCAGGTCTTTGCAGTTGTAAGGGTGGATCCATGAAATGTTTGTCAGTTGTGGAGGAGGAAGATTAACAGTCGAGCAAAATACCATGCCAGGGTTTCAAGATAAGGAACCTAGAAGCACAGAGGTCACAGGTTCAAAGCATTCGAGGATTGGCTGTTCGAAATTTGAGAGAGTGTTTAGAGATTATAAGGATGGGTTGTGAATCCTATGGATAATGATGGGTTTGTGTTTTAAATAGAGGAAATGTACCAGGGATGACAAGCCTTTGGCGGCAGAAGGTAAAATTATAGCAGCAGATGAAAGTATTCTGGCAGCTAAGGGTGGAATTTTGGCAGGGGATGGGAAAAATTTGGCCGATGGTTTGAGGAGATTTAGAATTTACATAGCCTAAAGAGTTCGATTCACCATTGATTAAAAGATGCAAAGAAAAGACTCCACCATTCAGTTATTTTATTTGAACAGAGAGATAGAAATCAGGCATCATTTACTGAATGGAGCTGTGCTTACAAACAGATCCAACGGAACTCAAGGTCCAACAACAATCAGCACTGCTCAATGAGCTCTTCCGCAAGGATTAAAAAATCCACAGGGTTCAATAAACCAGATCTGCATGCAAATAACCATAAATAGGCAAGATACATTTTTAAATTTACGCCCAAACAGGGACACTGAAGAGAGATGGAACTCACTAGATCTTAAAAAACAATTGTAGAAAAGGACCCAGGAAGAGGTTTAGTAATAAGGATTGGCGGCAGAGCAGCTGGGAGGAGGCGGCATGGCCATAAAGAAGGACTAGGTAGAATTATAACCGGGTGGCATGGGGAAAATGTAACGGTAAGGGGCGGGGTTCGAACCTCCACAACATCCAGAGGAGCAACGTATCTTGTTGCTGTACAGTGCTACCGATCCTCACATAAAATGTTGTAGTGTTGTGTATGAAAAAAGTGAGCATCACTATCATCATTGACACCAATATTGCAAGGGAAAATTTAGCCCATGGATTCTCCTGGAGGCATTCTCTCATTAGAGACTCAAGCACATCTGGCAAAACGTGGATGGCATATCTAACATGCAGCATACTGGAGCCAAACGTGGAAGACATGTAGCTAACACTACATTCATATCTAAGTCTGTGAACACTTGTTTGAATGCAACTTGTTAAGTGCAACACTTGTTTGAATGTGATTTAAACATACGGTTATAAATGATGGATGATTTTTCAATGGTATTTAAAAGGTCAAAAAAAATATTTACATTTTGTGTGATAAATTTGTTTGAAAAAATGTTAACGAACTGTGTGATCAAATATAAAACTTTGCATTCTTTCTATACATCTTTAATTTAACAATTATTTTATCATCAATTCAACACATTAATTTACTTCTTAAATTTTTCATCTTGCATTTAATTATTATTTATACAATTTATACAATTATACATCTTCACTAACAAGTAAACTATAAAATTATTTTCACCATATATTAAATACAAGCTTTCTTAATAATTGTGCATAGTGTAAAATATACACAATATTTTATTATATAATAGATATTTATGTATTTTAATTTTAATATATTATTTGTAATGATCCCTATATTATAGACAAACATACAAATTATAAGTGAGTTTTAAATATTGTAAATGATGCAATAGACATTTTTAGACTACTAATTGGAAGGTGGGGGGCTCACCAAAAAAAATGTTTCAAGATGTCACATCCCCCATTGCATGCATTCTTCTCTACCCCACTTAAATTGTGTTCAACTTGCCCTCTCCTCCATGTATTTATTCTATTTGAGCTCTTGGCATGTTTTGCTTCAATGGATGATTAAACATTTTTCCTAATTTTATGCTTGTGGGAATATCTAATAAAAACCAATGGTCATTTAATTTGAGATTTCATATTTATGAATTCAATGGAGAACACTATTTGAGGTTGATGGATCAAAACCTTTCAGCTCAAACTACCTCCAATAGTCATAAAGAAAGGAAACATGGATGGAACTTGTATTTACGTAGAGAACTCTACTAGAAAAACACAATGAACAGTTAAAGAGCATATTATTGGCCTCTCATTTAGATGTAGTGGTTTCTAAGATTGATATCTAAGCCAAAAAAATAAATAACACAATCTTATCATAAACTTGATCATAAAGTAAAACCAAATTACAAGTTCAAGTGGAGTGCATTATAAGACATCATGTATTTTTTAATAGGAAATTTCTCTTAGCTGGGCTTTAATTCTACTTTACATATGGTTGAGGTTGTTCTGTAACAATTGTGGGGAATGTGTCTGTGTAACCTTTGTTTGTAGATATTTAGAATGTGGTTCAAGATTACTCCACCTTGTGTTGGCTGAAAGTAAACAATCAACAAGGCATTGAGGCTATTGTTTATGAATGGTGGATGTTCTTAGAGCTTGATAAATATATGCAAATCCTGACTGTAGTCCAAGCTTACTCCACACTTTGCTAAATGGTGTAGATAGCAATTTAAAGAGAAAATATTTTTGGATCATTTTAGACCAGAGTTTGTCCCTTTGGTTTATCTGCTCTAGCCTTAATTGAACAATGAAAATCATTAACGTGGTCTGCTGACGATTAACCATAATGCATACCTTACAAATTTAATTTTTTTAGTGATATATTTCAAAATGTCTTAACATTATTTGATCCTATTAACATAATCCACGATCTATCGACCAATGATCATATTGAAAATTTCTCTACATCGCCTTAAGAGTTAGAGGAAATATCTAAAAATTCATTCCAAAGCATGATCAACATCTTCCATCAAGGTCTAGCAATGGTCCTTCCCAAGACATATTGGCATCCTTTGACCTCATGGTTACAAATATTGAAAGAATCCCTAGCTCAACATTTGATCCAAATCCACTCAAAGCTCAAGAGAATATTGAGCCACTTCCCAATGACGATCCCCAAGAACCCACTATAGGCAATACATCCTTTGAAATTGACCCATGTCAAGAACTTGACCCAAAACATGTCGAAAGCAATTCCATAATTAGTCAAGATCAAGAATTTTAATCTCCAAGATACTACAATGATCTAATGGACACTCTCCTATCTATACAAGATGTCACAAAAGATGGTCATATCCAGATAACACATTCCTCCATCTACCCATGAGATGCTTACTTCTAATGGACACGTAGATGATCTTCATTCAAAACAAGAGTCTCATACTCTTGACATCATTACCAAGGAACAAGAGTCTCCTACTCTTAACATTTGTGCACAAGACCAAGATGTAGAAAAATTTGGAGACATAGCAGAAACAAATCATGAAGAAGACTTCTACAGAATTCGTGAATCATAAACATCTTGTGGACACCTAGAAGAAATAGATCATGAAGAAGGATTCTACAGAAGTTGTGAATAGAAAACATGATATGAAAGAATATCAAGAATGAATCATGAGGAAGAATTTTATAGTGAATCTTCAACACTTCTTGAAGAAACATTACAATCTGATATCTCACAAGATCAAGCTAAAGATATCAATCAAGAACTTATCCCACATATGGAGGATCCTATCACTTATAAACTTTGATCACTTACCTTTCTTAGGGAAAGCTACCTCATCAATAAATAAGCTGACACTTTCGAAGGTCCACGACAGAACACAAAAGGATTAGCACCCTACTTCCAAGATAAATCATAGCCTATTACAAAAAAAAATGTTTCTACAGATGAATTATCAAGTCAAAGGATTAGGTCTACATGAACAAGGTGTCCTAGAACCAATGTAGATTATTGGAAATCCTAAGGATCAAGGCCTTGGTTATTCGACAATCAAGGAATATAAACATATCAGTGATACCTCTATAAAACTGGGGGCAATTTCATCTCAAGCAAACGTCAACATAGGAAGAAGATTAATCACTTGAGGTAGATCCAAATGGTGCACAAGAAGTGTGTCAAAACTCCTATGTTCAATAGAATGAATTATGCTTACTGAAAATTTAGGATGGAGTCCTTTCTGGTATCTCTTGGATTTGGAGTCTTGAAATCAGTTGAAAAAGGATATACCTGATCCTTAAATGTTCAGAAAAGTAAGATAAAGGATTATGAAAATAATGGTAAAGAAAGGAATGTTATCCTAAGTGGTCTTTCTGATTCTGAGCTTGGAAAAGTGATAAGTCTAAAAAAATTTATTTAGATATTTACACAAAGATGGAAAGTATTTATCGAGATGACAAGGTCAAACAAGAAAAGATGCAAAACTACAAAGCCAAGTTTGAAACCATAAGGATTTATAAAGATGAAGATATTACTACCTACATGCTTAGAGTTGATGAAGTTGTCAATGTCATTAATGGTATTGGTGGAAAGTTGGAGGAAATTGAAGTTGTGAAAAAGGTATTAAGAACTTTGCCTAAATCTTATAGCTCTAAAGTTTTTTCTATTGATGAAGCTCATAATTTAGATAATTATTCTACATATCAAATATATGGTGCTTTAACTTCTTTTGAAATGAGATAATTTGGTCAATATGCTACAAGTATAGAATTTTCTTCTAAAATCTATAAAGTAGAGAAAGATGATGGATCATATCTAAATGATCTTGATGAGGTGGAAGCAAATTTTGTGAGAACATTGAAGAATGGAACTAGAAAATGTAGAGGTAAGCTACTTTAAAAAAAATTAATAATGGAAATATAGCTCATTATGCATTTAAATGTCCAATCAAAGTTACCAATGACATTTACAAAAGGATCATAAAGGTAAATTTTTCAAAAAGAGTTATTATGTTGAAAAGGACAATGGTGTTTCTAATGATGAGGAATAAGATTATCTAGATGATGGAAGTGATGGAAGTGATGAATACTTGTTCATGGATTTAAACGTTGGAACTAACTCTACTAATTTCGAAGATGTGTGAAGGAAAAAGCTCCGGAAACATGTTATAACATTGAAGGAACCATGTTGACTGATGTCCATGCTAGAGATAAGAGCAAAGGTTTGTTGACAAAAATAAAATTTTCTATGATAGAAGAACAAATATACTTTTGTTTACTTTTTGAGATAGAACCTAAAACAGTAACTGAGGCATGCAAAGATAAGAATTGGATCAAATCTGTGAAAGAGGAGTTAGAGTAGATTGAGAAGAATCTGAAGTAGGAATTGGTTCCAAGACCGAAAATAAGAATGTGAGAGGAACTAAATGGGATTTCTTGAATAAGGCTAGAATTGTGTGTAAGGGTTACTCACAAGTTGAAGGTATAGATTTTGAGGAGACTTTTGCTCTAGTGGCAAGGATGAAAGCTATCAGGATGTTTTTGGCTTTTGCAACACAAATATTTTAAGGTATATCATATGGATGTGAAGTCTGCATTCTTGAATGATGAATTGGAAGAAGAGGTATACATTGAACAATCAGAAGTTTTTCGGTTATTAGAAGATGTTGATATGGTCTACAGATTGAAGAAAGCATTGTATGGACTCAAACTAGCTCCTAGAGCTTGGTATTCAAGGTTGGATAGGTATTTGTTGCAACAAAGATTTATTAAAGGTACTACAAATAGCAATGGGTAAAATCACAAACCTGTGTCACACTTTATAAAGGAATCAGCCAACAGCAAAAAAAAATTGAACTTTGACCATATAAAAGTGATCTTTATGTTTTGAGTTTCAAAATGATGTAAACTAATAAAATGTAGAAATTTTGATGAAATTTATTCCTGTAATTTTTCAAAAAAAATAAAAATTGTTTTCATTATTTTTTTTTATCAATTTAAGAAAAAAAATTGGAATGTTGAAAATTTCAGAAAAAAGTGATGTTCACGGGACGTCAAGAAACAAATTGAAAAAAACTTCATTTTTCCCTGAATTTTTTTCTCCAAAAAGGTAACTTCAATATCTAGTGCAAGGAAATAAAAATCAAATTTTGATGTATATTTTTCTCGTAATAACGTTTTAAAGTCAAACTTGTCAAAATTTGACATTTTTCATGGGACGTCAACTATTGTCTATTTTTTAATCATTTTCAAAAATAAATTATACCCTTTTGAAGAGGACTCTCTCCTCTAGTGCATCATATAATTTTTCAAAAAAATATATATATGTTTTATTATTTTTTTAAAGTTCTAATCAGCCTCTTTTTTAACTTTAATAACCTACTTGCATTATTTTAAAAATAAAATATATTAAAACTAATCAAAATATTAAAAAAAATACATATTTAGATTTTACACTCTGAGCTCTTCAAAAGGGTATTTTTCTTTTTTTTTCAACATCATTCTGACTGAAGAAATACTTAGTTGAAGTTGAAAGTTTTAGAAAATTTTGAAAAATTTTGAGTTGCCGGCCAACTAGGATGCCACATAGACAGTTTCCGTAGAAAGGGTTTTAGCCAAAACCCTTTCTATAGAAATCTCACACATAAAATAAGTCAATTTCAGAGCGGCAAAAGGAAAAAAAAATTATTTGGCCGAAACATATTCGGTTGAAACCCTGTGTGTAAGGGTTTCGGTTGAAACTTATTCGGCTAAAACTTTTCCAGCTAAAAATGTTTCTCTTGAAACTATTTATTTGGCCAAAAGTGTGGTCAACACAACTTTGTGCTTTTACCCCAATATGTATCTTAAAGTTGAAGGAGAACAAATCTTAATTGTGGTAGTATATGTTGATGACATAATATTTAGAGGAGATGAATGCATGTGCAAGAAGTTTGCAGAGGATATGCAAAAAAGAGTTTGAGATGTCAATGTGTGGAGAGATGAGTTTCTTCCTTGGGCTGCAAATAATTCAATCAAAGAAAGGTATATTCATTTCATAGTCAAAGTATGTTAAGGAAATGTTGAAGAAATTTGGGATGGAGGATTGTAAATTGGTATGTACTCCTATGGTTATTAGTTGCAAGTTGAGAAAAAATAATGAATCTCCTAAGATAGATCGAAGCAAGTATAGATCAATGATTGGTGGACTGTTATATCTAACTGCTAATAGACCGGATATCATGCATTTATTTTTTCTTGCGGCTAGATTTCAAGAAGATCCCAGAGAATCTCATGGTGCAACAATGAAGAGGATATTTTGATACTTGAAGGACACTTTGGACTACGGTTTGTGGTATCCAAAGGATATTGACTTCTCCTTGAGTGCATATACAAATGCAGATTGGGCAAGATGTATAGATGATAAAAGAGACCTACAAGTGGTCGTGCTTTCTTTCTTGGAAGTAGATTGGCTTCATGGTTAAGTAAGAAGCGGAGTATATTGTAGTAGCATCATGTTGTACACAAGTATTGTGGATGAAGAAAAAATTGAAGTATATCAGAGTATCATACAATGAACCTATTTCTATCTTGTGTGATAATACAAGTTTGATAAATATTTCAAAGAATCTAGTAATGTATTCAAGAACAAAATATATCGAGTAATCTGGTATCACTTCTTAAAAGATAAAGTTTTAGAGAATGAGGTGAAGTTGGAGTATGTGCCTACTAAGGGTCGGGTTGTAGATATTTTCACAAAGGCTTTTCCTAAAGATAATTTTGAGTATCTCCAAAAGAAGTTAGGGGTTATTTCCCTTCCTTATTTCAATTAAATGCATCAATGTGTGATTCTAATTGGGAAGCATTTCAAGATAAATTATTGGTCCTAGACTGATGTTGAAGGTTACCTCTTAGGGGGAGTAGGTAGTGATATTTTTGGTTGGTGCGGTCATATGGAGCATATTTTGTGCCCCTAAGGGGAGGAGTACAAAAAAGTGAAAGAGAGAGTTGTTTACTAGTGTTGTCCTTTGGAGTGTTGTCAAAGGAAGAGGGAGTAGAAAATTTCTATGCAAATGCAGATGGAGAGCGGAGTAAGAAGAAGTGAAGCATAGGTGTTGCCTAATGTAAAAGTATGCAGGAAAGAGGAAGCTCGTTGAATTTATGGCTCTTTTCCATTGATGTCAAAGGGGGGGAGTGATCTAAAAAACATAGAGAGAGTTAGAGTGGTTGAAAAACCATAGTACATAAGAGTATATGGGGGAGAGTAAGAGCATGAAGAACTCCTCAGATAGGGAGAGAAGAAGTCTCTGAAATAAAATTAAAAGAGAGAGTGTGAAGAGTAAGAGTTTCCTTGATCAAGGGGAGTGTTGTTTGTTGTAGCTTTGCTACTATTGATGGTTTTTTAGAGAGTTGGTGTTGTCGTCATTTACAAAGGGGGATATTGTTGTAAGTTTGATGTTGTTGGTGTTGTCATTAATGTCACCATAATGTTGGAATATTAGAGTCATTTAGGTGTTATCATTGATTCAACCCCTTGTATGTAGAGAGTTTTGGAAGACTGTTGGTATTGATGATGTCAACCTCTAGTAGATTTTGGGAGAATTTTGGTAGTATGGATGTGTTGTGGTTTGATGAGTTTTTCCATTGATGATAAGTGTTGGAGATGTTGTAGAGGTGTTATTAGTGTTTTTGATGCAGTTGGTTCACTTGGTTTCCAAGTGCTTTTGAGGAAATTTGAGTAAAAGAGTGTGCAGTGTGCTTGAGTGGTGTTCTATGTTTTTCTCTACATTTCTTCATGGTTGAAGATACTCTTGTGCAATTTGGACGAGTTGATAAAAGGTGTTCAGAGGTTTTATATCCATATTTTTAGGTTTTGGATCGTATAGAAGTGGAAGTTGTGTTTGATAGTGTGTGTTCCTATGAAGCGGATTGTCTAGGAGAAATGAGATTGCTCAGCATTTATCCACATTGAAGTTTCTTATCTTGTAGTTTTAGGAATGTGTTTATATTGTTTGTATCTACCTTCCCTTGAAGTTTCAAGTATTGTTGTGTTCCACAAGGTTGGTTAGTGAGTTGTATGTATGTGTCAATGTGTCTAGTTGCATAGAATGAAAGTGTTTTTTCAATTTCAGGTGGTTACGGCATTATTTTTTAATATTCAAATAATGTGGAATATTCTTGGATTTTTTGAACTATTGTGTGGTTCGTGAGATTTTTTTGGACTTAGAGAGGCATGTTTTTTATCACTTGTTAGTGTTAGTGTAGGTTTGGTTGACCTAGCATGCTATCGCTAATTATGGGGGATATTTTTTTATTTGTGGAAGTGTTAAGAAGTGTTTTGATATATATTTAGGTCTTATTTAACCCGTGGTGTGGTCTTCCTTCACTTCTTTACACCACGAAAGTGTTTGTTTTCGATCTATTTCGTGTTGCATGTTTGAGGTGCACACATTTCATTAAGGTTGGCCTAATTGATATTGTTTAGGTTGTGGATGGTATAAATGCAAGGTGAGTTTTTGGAGGTGATGTGTAGTGTGTGAAATATGTGAATGTGATCAAGTCGTGATCTGAGTGCGAGCTTAAATTCCTATGACTTCTGGATGTAGTGAGTAGGTGTCTACATTTCAGTCTACTTGAATTTGTTGAAGGCAATGATCCGAAGGTTACATATGGCATAAATTTGGAGTGGTGGATTTCTCATGTTGCCTTGAGATAATCTCTTTGTAACAGTATTCTTCTATTATTCTTTCTTCTAGATAGTGAGTCCTCTTGGTAGTGAGCCTTTCTTTTTTTGGGTTTGGCAATGAGCCTAATTATATTCGATGTTGCAATTCATATATATGTGAGCTAATCCTCATCATGGTTTTTCCCTTCTTAGTTTTTCTACGTAAATATGGTGTTCTTATGTATTTGGATGTGTTTGCATTATTGTTTCATATGTTTAGATTTTGCTAATGCATGATAAGGGTTTAAAGGTTAATAAGGGTTTGAATGCTATTGAGGGATTGAATGTTTTAAGTATACAATTGATTCATCCCCCCTCTCAATTGTCTTGTGCATCTAAAATTTTATTATACTAATTTCATTGATATAAATAGTAAAATAAGGTCCATCTTTGATAACTAGACAATTTATTTCTTAAATATAAGTTTAAAGAAGTAATTAGATGAATAAATAGTTGCATGAAAAACTATGTGCCATTAATTAGATCTCATTGATGCTCACTATGATATTTAATATTTTCATAACATTATCAAAATTATGAACCCTATGGGTCTATAGATGGATTCAAGATAATGGTATCCAATTAATGAAAAAACCTACATAATATTTTCCCACCAAACATCATCTATGATAGCTTGTCATGCAATTTTGAACGTAAATATTTTATATAGTTTGTCTCTAAGCAAAATGATCTACAACCATAGGTATAATAAAAGGCTTCTTTGAAAATTGCAAACTATACAAATGAACCTAATTATATTCATGAACTTCACCCTAAATTGTAACATTTAAATACCAAGCCAAATTAAACTATGAATAACATATGAAAAAGATAAATTGAAACCATGGAACATAGGATAAGTTTGTAAAAGTAAAATTTGATATTCTCAGATAAATTAAATTGGATTTGAATTTATATAGGTTAAAATTAATTATTGTTATAAGTTTCAAAATTAAATAACTTTATAGTTATTTCACTCAATTTTGATACACTTTATCCTTGTGAAATACTACTCTTGATTAATGGATAAATTTGGACATTCATCTTGGATAGTTTTGATGATTACTTACTATTTAGATAAAGAAAATATTTTAGATGAGTGAGAAAGTTAATCAATTTATGGAATATCCCTTCTCTCAAAATTTAATGACTATTTACTTTAAATTATTATTAATAATTGGTTTTCTTAGATTAAATTAGAATGCTTATCTTTAAGAGAATAATATTGTTATAATTAAATGAGTAATTTTCTCTAAAGATTAGTATCCTTATGGATTTATAACAAACAATTGTATTAATATTCATTTTGAAAGAGATTGTTGCAATAAATTTAATGAAAAAATAGTTCATAGTGTTAGTGGTGCTAGAATTAGATGTAGTCATATTATGAGAGGATGCTAGATTAGATTCACTTGAAATCTTAAATTTGAAGTCAATTCCCCACATGTCAAGAGCCTGCATACATTTATTATTCTAATCAACTTAGTAAGGCAACTTAATATTTTTTCCTTACATAAGAATGTAGATATACCCAATGAATTAACCCTTTAAAGTGTTGGAAAAGTTGTTTATTAATTTATTTATAGACTTACTTTTATTAATAAATTATTTTCTTCCCTATTTTTTCATAATAATTTTCATGATGTTATTTATTTTTATCAATAAATTATCAAATATTGATTGATATAATTTATGTGTTTTATGATTTATATCTTCAATATTGAAGGCTAATAAGATTTATGTATTCACACATGAAATATTTGTGTTGTGCCTTAACTTCATAGTTGATTTATCCCTGTGAAATTTGTTGCAATTAATTTTTGTAATAAACTTTCAAATACAAGGATCTAATGTAACTCGATTATGTGTAGACACTTAATTATGTATGAATATCCAATAATAATGGAGTGGGTAAAGTGGGATGCACATGTGAGATTGGGGACATATCAAATATTTTATTATTCTATTGGGACATTAAAATATTATTGTAATTAGTTGTTGATTTAATGGAGTTATGTAGATGACTTATAACATCTTTTGATTGACTATTATTAATCAAGTTTTTTTACAGCGTAAGAATTAACTAGTGGTCTAAAGGGAGTGCTAAGGATTTACGTATGATATTCTAGATCATAACTATGGGTTATCCCACAATATTGGTTTACAATTTTTGGCCAAACTAGACATTGAATTGAATTTTTTTAACTAAATCTTCACTTTTGGGCACCTTATAGCGGCTAAACCGTGAGAAATTTGAAGATGATGCAAACTACTGATTTGTGAAATTTTGTCTATAGATTCTAAATATTTTTTTTTGAAAAATTTTGGAATCATATTGCACTTATTTTTCCATCTTCTTTGAAAACTAGTTTTTAACAGTAAACACCATTTTTAAAGAGTGACGTTACTGGCTAACACAATTGTTTTCTATGAAGGATAAAATTCTATTTTTTTTCGAATTTAGATTTGTAACTACAATATCTAGTGCATGGAATTGGTTTCATAGAATTTCATTGAATATTTTTTTCTTAATTAAGTTTCAAAGTCAAACTAGTTACAATTTAGACATGATTTACTGGCTAAAACATAACTTTTTTGTATGTATCGAAATTTATTTATTTTTTGTTGGATCAGGGACATCAATATCTCGTGTTCTGATATTTTTCAAAAGAAAATTATAGTCTACTATTTTTCCACATGTGCAGAACAAAGAGCTTGATTTTTGGTGAAAAACCTATGTTTAATCAAACTAAAAAAAATACATAATAAAACCAAAAGATATTAAAAATTATATTCGATGGATAGCTCGGTATGAGGACTGCCATCATCCATTTGGGTCTGTGAAGTCTCCTCCATTTTCATCCTCAACCCGAGCTTTGAAAGGAAAACTTTTTTAGAGATTTGGTAGAAGAGGAGGGGAAGGGAGAAAAAGGGGGGTTCATATGGATCCCCCTTTGAGCGAACCCCCCTTTTTTTGAATTCTCCTTTGTCTTAATTTTAAAAAATGTGTCAAAAAGTGGGTCAGTTCACTTGAAGGGAGGTCCATATGAACCCCTTTATGGGTCCATACGAACACCTTAGTTCGTGTGAACCCCTAAAAACCAAAAAACATTCATGGGAGCGTTTTTGTATTTTTTCTTCCTCAACGGAATTGTAAACCAGTATTGTGGGATCACCCCTATCAAATATTATTTATAAGAGGAGATAAATTTAATTTTCGAAGTCATTCTCTTGTAATGGTTCATGAGAGTTCTTACAATGGTATTTTAAAGGATAGTTTTGGACCCAAGATTTTATCTTTTCATATCATTTTTTTCTTCAATATTGAATAATATTTATCTCATTATAGTATCATGCCTCTGTGAGTGTATCATGACATTTCAAATTTACATTGTTTATGTGGGCTTTAATGAGGTTAGTTTTTTCTCAAAAATATTTTTCTAAGGTATGCATGTTTCACTCTCATCTATGAATTTTATATTCTTCCTCTCATTGTTGTTTTCTTTTTTTTTAGATGCCAATGTGTTTCAAATAATTTATTCAATTCGATACTTGTATTTCTCTCCTCATAGGGTTAGTGCAAAAATTATTTGTATATTTAGTACCTAAGATTTTTCTTGATTTTAAATTCTAGTGGTTTATGGCGCATATTTTCTTAGAATTTAGTACTAGATCTATGGTTTTTATTACTTTTCTTGTCTTTTTAATCATTTTTTGAGTGGATTTTCATAACTGATTTTATTTTCCATGAAAATAGTGATGGAAAGAACTTGCATAATATAGAAGGTAGAGAAACTTGTGTTGGGGTCAGAAGGAAAATATCTAATAGTTAAATGCATATTTGATCAATAAAATAGATAAATAAAAACACACAGAAAATTATAGCAACAACAAGACAACACAGAGAATTTGACATGGTTCACCCAATATGGGATACATCCACAAAACCGTAGCCATCCAATGATTTTATTATCTAGTGCAAAACATATTACAATCTCGTGAATTATGCCCTACTGCAACTCCCATCCTGACCGCTTATAACAATATTTTTAGAAGCTTCTAGAATTAGGGTTTTACAAATTCATTTTTTTCTTGTCAGTGACGAAGCAAAAAAATAGGAGAAATTTTTTTCTTGTGGGTTGCTGCCCCCAAAAACCGGCCCGGCCCCAAACCCCGGTTAGGATACATGAAGAGTGTATAGTATAGCATGATTAGTCGCCACATACCAAGAATCTCCCACTTGTAGACTCTCTTGGATGACATCACTACACTTATAGGTCCCACTAGAAATAAGCACCTTGGACCCTGCTGCTCTGTTATACTTTTAACCATGAAGACCAACCGAAGCTAAAGAGGAGCTCAGATTCTCCCTTGTCACTGCCTTTGTAAACATATCCATTTGATTGGCATCTATATGTATCTTTTCCAACTTTATCTATCCATCCTCCAACACTAACCGAATGAAATGATATCTCAGCTATATGTGTTTGGTTTTAGAGTGCAAGGCAGAATTCTTTGCAAGATGTATACACTATGGTTATCAATAAACAAGTGCTTTTTAGCCTATTGTTTTCCCAACTCTTCCATGAAAATTTGCATCCATATCATCTTCTTTGTTTCCTCTGTTGCAGCAACATACTTTGCCTCTGTGGTGGATAAAGCAACCACCTTCTGCAACTGAGAAATCCAACTTGTTGTTGTCCCACCAACTATGAATACATAACTTGTGGTACTCCACCTAGTATTTATATCCCCTACCAAATTTGAGTCAACATAGCCTTTTAAAGCAGTATTATAGCCCCCAAAATATGAACATTTATTAGATGTACCTCGCAAGTACTTGCGAATCCATTTTACTGCATTCCAATGCTCAACTCCAAGATGACTCATATGCCTACTAACAACTCCTATAGCATGTGCAATATCTAGTCTTGTGCATACCATGCGTACATTAAACTACCTACAGTTGAAGCATATGGTACCTTGGACATTTTTTCTTCCTCCTCTTGTGTCTTTGGACACATATCCTTTGTCAATTTAACATGAATAGGCAAAGGTGTGTAGACAGCTTTGGCATTCTCCATATGAAATCTCTCTTAAAATAAACACAATGGTCTGAATTACACCGATTGTAGCCATGCTCAGCCATAAAGCTATCAAATTTAATATACCATTGTCAACTTGCTTGCTTCAAGCCATATAATTTTTTCTTTAATCTGCACACCAATTTCTCTTGACCTTTGACCTCAAATCCTTGTGGATATTCCATATATATTTCATCTTCCAAATCACCATGGAGAAAGGTTGTTTTAACATCTAGCTCCATCCTCCTCTTTCAGCCTATAAACCCATTTGTTTGGTAAAGCCTTTTTACCTACAAGCAACTTGCATAATTCCCAAGTTTGATTGTTCAGCAAAGAGTTCATTTCTTCTTCCATTCCATGCTCCAACTGAACCTTGGTATCCACCTGCATAGCTTCATCATAACATTCGGGTTCACCAGCATCGGTTAATAAAATAGAATACAAGGAGGGAGAATATTTTTTCGGAGGTCTACGTATCCTTGAAGATCATCCAACATTCATTGGAGTTTGTGGTATTTGTTGTTGTTTTTGTTTCAGAGCATGAGGAACCATTGGAACATTGTTGTTTGGAGTATCATCCAGCACTGCATAATCATTTTCTTTCTTCTCATGCTGCTGCAACTGATCTTTGTACAACACTTTCTCATTGAATATGGCATCACTACTTCTCCCAATTTTTTGATTTTCAAAATCCCAAAGCCTATAACCAAATTCATCAATTCCATATCCAACAAATATATATTTCTTTGATTTATCTTCCATCTTGGTTCTATTTTCATAATCTACATGTGTGAATGCTTCACAACCGAAGGTTCAGATAAAAGAATAACTCACCTTCTTACATGTCCATACTTCCTCTGGAATACCACAACCCAAAGGAGTAGAAGGACCTCTATTAATTAAATAACCAACATTTTTTACAACCTTTTCCCACATGTTTAAGGGCATCCCAACATGCAAACTCATACTCCTTGTACACTCCATTATTGTCATGTTCATGCGTTCAGCCACTCCATTTTCCTATGGAGTTCTTGGAACCGTTTTCTTCCTACGAATACCATTAGAGGAACAATATTCAAACTCTTTGCTATAATACTCACCACCATTATCAAATCTGAGACATTTTAATCTTTCACCTATCTCATTCTCAACCAAGCTTCCCCATTTTTTAAGAGTTTCAAATACATCAGATTTTTGCCTAAGAAAATAAATCCATACCTTCTTAGTTACATCATCAATGAATGTAACATAATATTGAGAGCTACCAAGAGAAGATACCTGAACTAGTCTCCATACATCGGTATGCACAAGCTCCAATTTCTCATTTCTCTTTTGCTTCTCATTCTTTAGAAAACTAACTCTTTTTTTTATCCATACACTACTTTCACAGAAATCCATATTAACACATTTTAGACCTGGTAAAACTTTATTTGAATGTAGTAATTTCATACCTTGTTCACTCATGTGCCCAAGTCTATAATTAAAAGCTTTGCTGCCCATGTAACATAAGTGGTTGATGTATGCACTAATGAAACTCACCCAATCAACACTTGCAACAAATGGAGACACGTCATTTACTTTTACTAAGATCTCTTATAGTAATTTCTAATGACACTTCTCTATAAGATCTCTTAGAGTAATTGGAATCCCTCACCAGTCCATCAAGCATCTATTTCTATAGAAACGTGATCAATTAAACCATCACTTCAAAAAAGATTGCTCTTTAGTGTAAAATATTTTGTTAGGAAGCCATCACTAAGTACTATACTTTAGCTAAAATAAAGATCCCCAAAAGTGTTGTAAATCAACACTCCTTGGATTACAAAGAATTACTAGGCTTCTTGTTATTCCACATGTATACATAACAAATACTCTTAATCCTTTACCCAAGTTTTGTAACCAAATGGAACAACTCATTTGAATTATGCCAAGAAATAATTATTGAGGCACCTATTCTATGTGTCACAAATCCAACAAAAAATAGGCCATAAATATTATTTATATTTTATTATTTTAAATAAAAATAAATTATTTAATCACTTATATGTTATTAGACAACAATTTTATTCTCAAACGACATTATTGATATTATATTTATTATTAAACATTAGTACTTGGATGTGTAAATAGATGTCATATTTAAGATAAAGTGTAAGTTTATCTTTCACAATCACTACATCAAATGTGTCCCCCCCTTGCTACCACTACGTAATGCCTCTCAACATAATTAAAAAGAGATTTTGTATAGGTGTATTCTTCCATAATATCAAACATTTTATGATATAATCTTCATATTTCCACTATGTGATGGAAAGGTTACTACTCCTCTATGGCCTAGTTAAAGATGTCCCTTTCACACTTTGTTTTGTTAACATGTTATGTACTTTATGGTTAGCAATGCTTCACCCTCCTTGGTGAGTTTATGGAGATGTTTCCAATGTTTCATCTTTAATTAACACGGAGACATTATAGAATCCTTTAGGGATCTTTTGATAGAAGTGTATCTATTAACATTCAATATTAAGCATCGTCCATAACCTAGAATCGCGAAAGATGTTTTCATTTTGCCTATTGTAAGAGTCGTTGGCAACATTTTTGGAAGTATTAATGTTTGATTACCCTAATATTGTAATTTACTATAGATCTTCCTCATGTATGAAAAAAAAAAGATTTATAGATAGGACACATTGGACAAGATAGGTATAAATATTGTGTGATTTTTATTTGTCTGAAATATGCCATCATGGCAAGTAGGATGCATATCTAAACGGGGGATGCATATCTAAACGGGGGAGTTGGCATTTTAAGGGTATATAATCAAATTTGAGATTTTAAGGGTATATTGATTGGTATCCAAAATTACATTAAAGCATGGATGGACAACATAGACATTATCGGAAGTAATATGAGATAGCCACATGTGTTAATTCATCAAGAAATTCCCTTATAAAATTCTCAGTAGTACTCTCAAAAAGTATATGCAAATGCAACCACAAAATATTCAAAATATATCCTCTTTGTCAAGTTGAAATCGCATGACAAAAATTACAAAATAATCTAATTGAATTAAAGCAATACAAGCCACTCTTGAGAACTCTTCAAAGATTTAGAACACTAGTAAAACTAACAATGGAGAAACCTTCCAATGCTAGCATTACCTCATTCTAGGCGTGAGATCTCTAAATATTACATGTGGTTATTATAGAAGCAACTTGTTAGAAATGTGGAATACTATAACAAAGATGACGTTGATAAATTGTCCTTCAACATGAGTTTAAATTAATATTGGATGTTGTGATGACTTGGAGAAGTATTTACCAATCTCCAACCATGTTGGCAATAGGGGTCATGTGCTTTTTTCAACTCTTTATAGACAAGCATTTACCTTACCCTTCCTTTGTGAGGCAAACTTTGAAGTATTTAGTGGGGGTACTGTTTACTCTATCCATGGTTTTTTCCGGGTCTCTTAAACAGCTCTCTGCTTCTTTTTTTCAGTGCCTTGCATGGACAAAAGAAATCAAATTTATTTAATATCTTTCACATGGTCATTAGAAAAGTTATCCTTTCACTAAAGGGTAATAAAATCTCTTCAGTAAAGTCCAATAAAAATATTTTATTAGTCATTGCCTTCTGTTTCCTTCCTATTTTCAAATGTTCTTTCTTTCTACATTTCAACTCAAGCAGTAAGGCAATGAGTAGAAAAAAATTCATACGCTTATGCCAAATGACAATATAAACAGTATATATACCCACCAATTAGGACAATTTTACCCACCTGATACTGTGGAGATATATACCCACCAATTAGGACAATTTTACCCACCTGATACTGTCTACAAGAATTATCACAGATTTGACTTGTACGTTACAAGTGAGACACTCGGCCTATTTGCTTTAAGACAATTCACGGTATTAGTAGGGCAAATTTAAAAATAGCCTGCCTTCGTGCTATAACGTTCAAGGGTTATCTTGTTATTCATGGTATTAGTAGAGCAAATTTTAAAATAGCCTGCATTCGTGCTATAACGTTCAAGGGTTATCTTGCTATTCATGGTATTAGTAGAGCAAGTTTAAAATTAGCCTGCATTCGTTCTATAACATTCCAGGGTTATCTTGCTTTTCCATATATCATTACAAAAAGGAATTTTCCATCTTTCTTCGTAGATTATCGTTTCACATTTATTTTAAAGCTTTTTTGGTTTGTATTAATCAATTATTTCCATTAAATATGATATTAAGGAATTGCTTTAACATTTCCGCTGTGTACAGTTTCAAGGAATCACTTAAATGTCACCATTTCGTGTAATTTGAAGTAACTGCTTTCAAATTTCTATGATCTTAAGGAATCGCTTAAATACAATTAAAAAAAACATCTTTAAAAAGCTTTGTTTTCTATGGACAGATGGGCCTTCGTCAAATTTTAACTAGATAAATATTGTCCAACATAACTGAAGAAAATAACTAATAAATTCAAAGAATAATAACCAGTTTTACACAAAAAATTAAGCATCAATCAATCCAAATTGTCTGCCAAACGTTCATGAAAAACGCAAGGCCAAAATGCATGATATAAGTCACATAGTAGATTACTGCACAATAGACACAACTTATAAAGGCAATATAATGAACACGCTCCCAAATTAACAAATACTTCTCAATCAATTGCTATTAACCACCAGCTCGATAGCACCAACTTTGATTTTGCTCAGTTTCCCAATTTTATATCAGAGGTTTAGGATATGTATGACCAGATAAAGTGTAAAGTGATCACCGATATTTAGAACGAACAAAATAACTGGTTCAAAACGGTTTTCTTTGCAAATAAAACTTGAATAATAATGTAGGAAAATAACTAAGTTCCTCTATCCACTTTTTCCTGATATGTTAAGCAAAGAATAGATTAAACAGAAACGTGAGACACAATGCGTAACACTAACAAAATAAAAGCCTTTGGCAAAGATAAGCTAGATGTTTTGTGTAATATCAACTTGAATATTATTGGTAAAAACAAAATCACCTTCAAAACAGAAATAAGGCACATTCAATTTCCTGCTGTTAAGGCCCTAAAAATACTATTTGAATGCTCATCAACAATTGTAGTTCACATTACCATGTCATATCTGTGTTCTGAAAAGAACTAGCTAAAGCCCTTCTCAAACAGCATTTTTGAGCAGTGAATTGAAACATCAATTTCCTGCTGTTAAGGCCCTAAAAATACTATTTGAATGCTCATCAACAATTGTAGTTCACATTACCATATCATATCTGTGTTCTGAAAAGAACTAGCTAAAGCCCTTCTCAAACAGCATTTTTGAGCAGTGAATTGATACATTCTTTGATATATTAGATTATTACACATCTTGTGATTCATGTGGTATACAAGAATGCAAGACGCGGATATTAATTTGAAGTGATTGATCAACAAACATGTTTCCATTAGAAAAATGATGCATTTGCACAAAAATACTTTATATACATTGTGTGTACAATAAACACAAGCTCGCAGCATGCAAAAGTTTGCAAGAATTTGCAACACCATCGCTTTGGTCAGTTTCCATAACATTAATAACAGACTTAATTTTAACTGTTATTTCACTCAATAAATAATACTGGATTATGAGGTATCTAAGAATGGTTAGACAACGTCAAAAATGATGACTGGGAGTTCACCTCCTCTTTCCATGCTATTATTGATAGAGAAGAAAACAACAATGAATTTTACTACAAATATCCTGAACAAATGTTCATCCTTCTAGGGCTATCGGTCAGATGCCTGCAAAGCAATCTGAATCTCGAAATATAAAGATGAATGAATGTTTGGGCTTGTCCAATAAGCCACACACATAATAAATGGCTATAATTCAAATTAATAGGTTAGTTAACAAATATTATGAGGAAAACATGAAGATTAAATACAAGCAAACAACAAATCACTGGCTAAAAATCCTTAAGCCTCTGCAAGCAATGGGCCATGCGAAAATGCTGCTCCGTCTAACTTTGATCATACCAATACCCTATATGAACAATTGAATGTACACACATGCCTTGGATGGGCCTGAATGCAGGGCTTTGCCATCACAAATGAATATCTACGTTCAAGCTAAAATGATACTCTTGATTCATCTGGGTCTGCCTCAAACACACAAGGGAAAATATATAACCCCACAGAACTACATAAATCAAAGAAAATGTATACAAAGCAGGCTCAAATACATACAAAATATCGAGTACTGCCTTGAACTGAACAAATAATTGCACCTGTCATATGCATATGCTTTCAATCCCTTCTCCCTCTATATACCAATTCCATCTCAATACTGGAATAGAGATATGTCAAGGCATAAGACTCAGATTTATTATACCTGGTGGATTGCCTAGCTGCAATCCTTGTACAAAAATCACTAAAGCCCTTCCAACGTTAATGCAGCTCCAAGATATCCAGCCTGTTGCCTTTTCAGGCCTTGTGGACAAAACTCCATGTCCCCTCCGTTATTCTAACCAAATGGGTTACCACTACCAACTGATGAAAGCGAACTTTTAGAAGACAGCTGAGGACCTCCAAAATTGCTGAACAGGTCATCACTGGGAAATGAACCAGAAGAAAAGCTGTTACTAGGGGGTGCGGCTCCATATTGCCTATTAAAAAGAAAAAAAGAAATTAAAACTCAAACGTATTGTTGATCAAAATCTAAATTATCAAGATTTAGCAAATTACAATCATAAAATCATATCCTGTCAGGTCCTAAGCAAAAAGTTAAAAACTCACGCTTGCTTTGGAACCTGCTGGCCCGCGAAATATCCTGCAAAGTAACAGTGCCAAAGACTTAATTGAGAACATTCACCTCACATTTATATGTTTACTATTTTTTAACAAAACAGTTGAAAATAGGAAAAGAAAATATACATCCCCAAGAATTTTAGAAACATGGTGACAGAATACGGCAGGTCTTCAGAAAAGAAAATTCAAGACGATAGAAAAAATCCTAAAAACATGTTACAATAATATATTAGCAATTGGCTACCACGTCGCTACTGTAAACAACTCACAGTACCCAATTTTCATCACTTCCAAAAACTTCCCAATTTGCTCATGGCAATAGATTTGATTACAGTTATTAACTTATCCAACTACAAATTGTGCCTTAAACCTGCACTGGATATTGACCAGGATTTTCCATTTGCTTTTAGATTTAATAGTGGCCAGCAATTCAATCCATCACATGAAGTTCTTGTTCCTCACCTTGTAAGTTTCAGTCACCAAGACTAAGGGAAACTGTCGTGGTAAATATAATAATATTATGATAATAATATGAAAGATAGTTTTATCAGGAGAATAAAATCTAAAAAGATAGCACCTGAAAGCAAAACTGAAGAAGAAATAAACTTCTGACGTGCACACTTAAAGCTTTGGAGAAATTTAGAAGTGAAATATATCAACTACACCAGACAGACCTATCTCTCAAAAAGGGCTCTTCCACACCAGCCCATGAAATATGATTTTTAGGTATAGTGCACCTCTATAAAAGTTAGCACTAAATACTGTTATTCACATATTCACCCTCCCCACTTTTCTTTTGAAGACTCAAGTAAACCTCAGAAAACCACACAGCAAATGCAGCAGGTTTTGAACTCATGAAAGTATAATATTACATGCACTAAACAATTGTTAAACTATTGAGGATTTTGATCGAAACTCTCTGCATCTGAAAAAGAAAGAAAATCTCATGAATCAGGACTGAAAAGAGAACGAATATATAGAACCTAAGAGATACAAATGCAAAGCAGCAAGACTTTTAGGTCTGAAGGAAAGCCAGTCAATGTAAAAATATATAAATCCATGTATCGTACACTTTGGGGCCACCACAAAAATAAACTTTCATCTATGTGGTGAAAGATAAAGCCTATCCTTATATGCAGCTGATCATACAAAGAAAGAAATCAACAAGCTCAAAATGAAACCAAACTAGAAATCTCAATTTAAGGGCAAACTATATCACATCACAATACTTGTACATTTAAGGCCCAATTATACACCATGTTGTTTCAGTAAATAAAGACAATCCCCTGAAGACCCCAATTTACATACATAAAACCCTATCCAATGATGAAACCATTGGATTTTAAATTTTTCATTAGATTGAAGCACATCTTTTAGATTCTCTAAACCATGGAGAAGAATTAAGAATGCATAATATCTATAGTAATGAAATAAATATGTAAGTTATGCAAGTCAGAAAAACAGAATAATATTAATCTACTTTCCAGTTGCTATATTCATAAAGCTGTGGCAATGAAATATAATATACATCAAATTTTTATGTTAAAGACCAAACTTAAATGTAGTTTCTGAGGTCAGATCCCAGCAAGCACCAATTTTGTGTGTGAGTCACTCTTAAGGAAGCCCATGTAATGTCCCATGTGTGAAGGGCTAAACCCCAACGGATGTCCTAACCCGTCGTGTTGGCAGGTGTGTACCTAATAACCAGATGGTGGGGCTCCACGGCCACGTGTCCACTGTGCTCATGGCTTCATGCCTTCACCTCCAAGGCTGGTGGGACACAAACCTCACCCTTAACACCCTGGGTAACCACTCTCACTATTAGGCTGGTCTTTTGGTGTGTGATTGGGACTTGGGCCTTTATGGTATCAGAGCCAACATCTTGAGGTCGAGCCCTGTGGAGCGTGGTGGGCTGATACCACAAAGGCCCAACCACTACACCAAAAGACTGGCCTAGTAGTGAGGGCGGCTACTCAAGGTGTTAAGGGTGATGATTGCGTCCCACCAGCCTCGGAGGTGAAGGCATGGAGCCACAAGCACAGTGGACATGTGGCCGTGGAGCCCCACCATCTGGTTATCAGATACGCGACTGCCAACACAACGGGTTAGGACATCTGTCGGGGTTTAGCCCTTCACACACGGGACATTACAGCCCACAAATGATTGTAGATGCATTTACCCTTTGCCAATCCACCTATGCCGGGAATATTCACCATCCCAGTCAGCCAAAAGGAGAACAGAAATCCAGCACTTGGGATACTTGAAAGTTTTAGATTTGGAATAGTATTCCAATACCTTAAGAGCAAAACAATATAGATTTATTTCCCAGTCATTAAAGTTCATAAAGCCACAAAAACAAAACAGTTTGTAGTCTTTCTATTCTATCACCAGACATGTAAGTTGCCAGTTCAGGTTCAAGTTTCAGGTTTGCATTACAGCAGATTTTTTTCCCAAATATTGGATTCATGTATGGTTGTACAATATATATATAAAATATTAAAAATATACATCATTTTATAAAAATATAATATTAAATTAAAATATATATTATTATATTGTGTTTATAACTTTATATTACATAACATTTGAATATATTATATTTATAATATAATAGATAACCTATAAGCTGTGTTACCGGATCTGCCAGGGGACTGGCCAGATCCAGGTCCAGTTCAAACCAGATCCACAATCCAGTTCAGTCCACCTGCAAATAGGCACAGGACACAAGTCTAGGGAGGTAGTTTTGTCTGGGATGAACACAAGGAGGATCCTAGCAAACTGAACCAAACCCAGGGCAAACTTGTCAATTTTCCTGCTTTTTCAGAGAAAACAAAAAAAAAAATCCTTTTTTGATTTTTCTTCACCTTTGACTTTGCCTACTAAAAAATTATGAAAATGGTGTGCTATGAAGATCTACGTAGTTTTTAATGTCTTCATCTGGGCGTGGTGGCAAGGGCTCTGTACCTCAACCCCACCCTGTATCACAATAGGGAATGTGCCAGGGGCACTGCCCCCACACCCCAGCAAGGGGCACTGGCACTGCCCCTCCATCCTGCTAGAGGAGCTGCCCCTCAACCCTGCTAGTGACACTAATCCCAAACTCCCACAAAGTTGTAGGATATGGATGCTTCCACTTCCAACATGTTGCATTATGAGGTTCAAAAACAAGCACACTTTTAGTATGAGTGGTCGTGGCACTACTTGTGGTTCTTCAAATGTTCCTGCATCATCTAAAGTCGATGATGATTATGGTGTTGATGATTCAGAAAATTCATATAACACTGAAAACTGATTGTTCAGCTTGATTTTATTATTACAATATTGAACTTTAGAGTTTATGATGGTTTTGTTGTTTGTATGATGCTATGAGGTATTCTAAAATCAATTCCTGCTTTTAGGCTGCAAATATATATATATATATATATAGAAAATCCATATTACACCAAAAATATTGTGCTGGATCCACGAATCCAAACCAGGGTCTGAAGCAGAACCAGCAACTTAGCCTATAAGTTTAATCTATAAATCATTAAATAATAGCTCCAGAGAAATGTTTAATCTGCAGCTCCCAATATATTATAATTATATTATATCATTATTTCCAGCTCTCATTTTGCCACTGCTACTGCCATTTCATTTCTTCCATTCTCTGCAATTGTGGTTTCTCCATCCTCATTTTCTCCCACCTGTCCTGATCCAACAAGTCTTAGAACTATAGTGTTCAAGAGAAGAAATGATAAAGGCTTGACTAGCCCCTACCTATATAACTGCTCCAGTTGCCCTCATTTGGGTCTACACATTCAGTATGTGTTTCTTCCCATAAATGATATTGAGGTCCTCAGTCGAGTGATCATCTAAGTTTCGGGAGTAACGCAAGCATCCCAAGAACTGTCAAGGGCATACCTTTAAGGAAGCGCGAGATTTTCTGATTTTGACACCCAATTTCTGTGATTTTAATGCAGATTCCATATGGATTCACCCAGGTACGGCCCAGAGAGACCCACTAGGGACTGAAGGTGTCCACACTGGACCCTGGGCAAGGGTAAACCCCAGGCTGTCATGAACCCAAACCTGAACCCAAAACCAGGATCATATTTTTGCAAAATAGGGGACAAAATCAAAGAACCCAGTAACTTGCAGAGATTGAATAGTCCCCCTTTCAAGTTTTTAATTTAGCTCCAGAGATTACATATCCCCCTTTTAAGTTTTAATTTAGCAACTCCGATTGCATGATCATTCTCTAGCTGCTAAATCAAAAACAAAATTAGAAATCTCAATTCATGATAAACAAACTGAGGGACTGATATCTCACAGATTTTATCCGACAAATCCCCCAAAGAGAAAAAAAAAAGTTCCAGACGTCAAAAACTGTCTGTGAGACTTGGATGCAACTACATACAACCCAAACTAATAATCAAATCCATAAGATTTTGATTTGGTTTTCCTAAACACCATGTTATAAATGCACTAAACGCAAAAGAAACAGCCTAAATTTTCTAAAAATACTTCAGCTTCAGCAAGCATGCACTGCTTTTGTTGGAAACCGATTCAACCAAAAGTCAAAGGCTAAAAGTAACTATGGCCTTCTATCTAATTCCATTCTTTCATAATTATAGAAGTTACAGAACAGCCCATAATGTTTCATTTAGGATTTAAAATGTTGCCTTTGAATTACATGACAAACTTAAGTATGTCTGGCATCATAATAGGTGAAATACAACTAAAATTTCACCATCAACGAGGAAATTATTTACCTGGAGCAGCAACCGGATAAGGAACTGGTGGTTGTGAAGGTGGTGTCCACTGTCCATTAAGAGTTCCTAAAGCAGGACTAGGTCCTGCTACTGGAGGCACACTAAAATTTGGCAGAGCTGCCTGCATTGATCCCATACTTGGAAACTGTACAATAATTTCAACCACCATACTATTTTAGCATCAGAAGCATAGCAAATCTCAATGTTAAAAACAAATATATCAAATACCAATCGTTTCAACTTTCAACAAGTGACTAAGAAAGCATGAAATCCAAACAAGGATTTAAGACATAATCAGTTCATGTTTTCGAATGAGAAGGGTATAGACGCATAAGACCCACTTAACAAAGTCAATAAATGAGACAATGAAATTATTTTCATACTATACCACATTTGTGTTGGACCACTGTGTAAATTTCAATCACATATCAATACTATTAATTGTCCAAAAATAATTCGAAGGTCCTTATTACTGATAAAAAAATTAACAAGATTACAAGCATTGAGCCCTCTAGAATCTTCAATTTTAAAAAATTGAAATTGGGAAAATTACACATCTGCACAAGCTGAAATGATTACTCTCAACCATAGTAACCATTTTCAACAAGTAGACATTGAGGGAAAGTGGTTACATGCATTGTTATATACTAAAATTTTAAATACTTAGTCTACCCACCCATTTATGCATACCATAAATGGGAATCCCCATTACAGTGTAATCCAAAATCAGGGATGTTTCCATAGACAGGACACTTGAAAAAATTTTAAAAAGCCTAAAGGTAAAACAGAAAAAAAGAAACATAAAAGCTACACCAAAAATACCTATCTAAACAATCCATCCACGCTATTAAAGCAATGATGTAAAATGATACCCAATAGAACTCATTTTCCAAGCAGAAAACAGCACTCTATGAAACATTTTGAAGGCCTTATTTTGTCTTTAGACAGCTTTGGCAAGTTCCAAAACTACCATTTCGATTGTTGACGGTGAGCTGCAAGTTAGATTGTTTTGAAACTTTTGTGTCCAGAAGTTGTAGGAGTTAATACTTGATAATGATCTGGAGTTTTAATTTTTAATGTTGGTGTTCAGTATCGGTTTCTTCTCATATTAAATGCCAAAGAATTTGTCTGTGCGCACGACATGAACAGAATGTCATTACCAGAGCTGTAGGGCTTCTTATTTTTTGTTTTGTACCACTACCATCATTGGTCCCAAAAAAAACCTAATCTCATATAAGATTACGACATTGCCTTTATCACAGGGCAAGAAATATGGGACAAGAAATAAAAAAAACATGCACCATGTGATCCCCGGTGATATGGAAGTTATGCCAAAGTTTTGTGGCATTTCTTCAGTGCCACTAACTAAATGGCAGAAAGGCCTGTCCCTTGACACACTATGATTTCATTATTGAAAAGTTAAAATGGATTAAGCCTTTACAGTTAATTAACGACCAACAAACTATAAGATTTTATCTGTAAAAGCAATAGAGCTCTTGCACATGTTTATGAACTGAGAGGTTGGGATTAAGAAAATGCTCTAGAATGATTATCCTTAGCAAATAAAAACAACTCAGAAAATGTCAACCCCATATCCAGCACAAAGAACAGCCATAGTTCTCAGGTTAGCCACTTCCAAGTATGAAGACAAACCAATCTTCATTTAATAAATGTTACCAGGTTTGGCCATCCTGACCCCATATCCTTACCAAATGTATTCCCTCAAGTCCACCTTGGGCACGGCCCAGATGACCCAGGTATGTCCTAAGTACGTCAGAGTCATACCCAGGGTACCCAGGTTGTTAGGTCTGTGCCCTTGGCAAACCAAAGTATGCTCAGGCATACCTGGGTGACACAGCAGCAAAAATTGTTTTGTTTTAAAAAATATCTTTAGAAACTAAACCCAAAAAATCAAAAGAAAACCTAAAAAGTAACCAAAACACCCCTAGCTGTCATTATTTGTCATTGCTCAGGGTTGTAACTTTGAGATTTAATAATTTGGAGAAATTTAAATCATCCTGCTCTTATGATTCAAGTGAACCAGATATCTTGGCAATAAAATGTGTTTCACTTTTTCTGTTTTACTTTCACAGATGATCGAATTGTGCATTGCATTCACACTAATGGGCTTCCCTTTCAACCGTGCAACATCACCATATTGGAAGGAAACGGTGTGGATAATTAATCAAACACCTGCAAGTCATACAAGTCTTGGGTATGAAAAGGTGTGCACCACTTCATTGGCAAAAGAAAGAAAAAATTGTAGATTCATCACTATACAGCAAATCAAGGATTCGTGGACCAAAACAAGAGTGCATTGTTTCTATTCAACAGAAAGATAGAAAAAACAAGCCCTATTGCAGTGGGCCCTAAAGGGGCAAAATTTTTGAAGGCAATTGATTGCGAAAGGGAAGTGACAAATGCAAACTTCATCATTGACTACCTGGCATAGGCAATTGAGATGGTGGATGCTTGAAACATTGTCCATGTTATAAAGGACAACATTAAAGATTGCAGGGAACCATGTTTATCGATCGAGGAAAGATACAAGCACCTTTTTTTACACCATGTATTGTCACTTACTAAACTTGGTAATGCAAACAATTGGCACACAAATCAAGTGAATCAAAGAAATCTACACTTAGGCTATGGATATTTAAATCCTTGTGATCAATCTTCATGTCACAAGATGGAGTTGTCTAAGATAAGTAATGAAATTTCAATATTTTTTTTTTAATTTACTCAATTTGTATCTCACACAATCATTTTGAAATGACTTGTGAAGGTGCGACAAGCGTCATCGTCATCAACAACCTTTTGAGTGTATGAAGGCAATCACATTCAAAGGGGCCCAAAATGTCAAAGCATTAGACACAGATGATGGTTGATAGGCTCGTAAAGATGATCTTGAATTTCTTGGAACCCATGATAGAAAAAATTAAGGTCACAATAGCAACTAAGAGTGAAATAATTTTAGCTGGGAAATTACTTGTAAATTGCTTGCATTAACAAGAAGGAGAGATTACAATTTATAGCAGTGGCAAGCACTGAAAACATTAATGACCCTAGCTACTTCAGCTACTTACAGTTGTAGACATTTAAGATGTCTAACAACCTCTACCTAACAAGTAATTACATTTATTATTGACCATTAACTACTAGATAGATATATATTAAAAATTATCCTAACACCCTCCCTTAATGGTCAATCTGTCAACAACACCAAGTTGCCCCCTGAATTTGACAAACTTATCCAGGCTTAGAGACTTGGTGAGAATATTTGCAGTTTGATCCGCTGTCAGAACATACTGCAGCTGAACCGATCCATCTTCTACTAGCTTGCAGATGTAGTGACAATAAAGCTCAACATGCTTGGTACGTTCATGGAAGACTGGATTTTTGGCCAGTTTGAGCACCCCTTGATTATCAGTGTACAAGGGAGAAAATCTTGCTTGTGACATGTGCATGTCAGAAAGCATTCTGCGGAGCCAAACTACCTCACATGTTGCCTTAACAGTTCCTCGATATTCCGCTTCAGTCGAGGAAAGAGCCACTGCATGTTGCTTCTTGCTGATCCATGTTAATACACCGGTACCCAAACTGAATACATATCCAAAAGTGGATTTTTTGTCATCCACTGAACCTGCCCAATCTAAATTTGTATAACCAATCAACTTTGGATCCTTGCATCTGCCATACAAAATGCCATAATCTGAAGTGCCCTTAACATATCATAACACTCACTTCGCTACAAGCCAATAATCAACTTTTGGAGTTGTCATGAAGTGAGAAATGTAGCTCACTGCAAAACTGATGTCAGCTCTAGGGGCAGTGAGGTAGATCAGACTGCCCACTAGTTGCCTGAATGTCGTTTCATCGACCGGAGGTGAATCAGAGTCGGCTGACAACTTTAGCCCCTTCTCCATAGGTGTGGAGGCAGGTTTGCAATCCTGCATCCAAAAATTGTCAAGCAGACTTCGAGCATATTTAGACTGAGAGATAAAAATACTATCATTTGTCTGCCAAACCTCAATACCCAAACAATAATGGAGAAGCCCCAAATCTATCATGTCAAAAGCCTGACACAAATCCTATTTGATTGCTGCAATCATATGTGGTGAACTTTCAGTAATGATCAAGTTATCAACATAGACAACAAGAAAGAGAATATCATCACCAAAGTATTTGACATACAAATTAGAGTCAGAAGAGTTGCGCTAAAAACCATGATCAACCAAGTACCGATCAATCTTGATGTACCATGCAAGGGGAGCCTATTTCAGTCCATAGAGTGCTTTCACAAGCCTATATACCTGATGCTCTTTGTCGGCAACCTTGAAACCAGGAGGTTGCATCATGTAGACTTCTTCCTACAACTCACCGTTGAGAAAGGCACTCTTGACATCCATCTAATGAACTGTCCATCCAAACTGAGCTGCCATGGCGAGAAGAAAACAAATTGTGCTCATCTTGGCAGTAGGAGCAAATGTATCCTCATAGTCAATGCCCTCCCGCTATGTGAATCCCCGAGCAACTAATCTGGCCTTGTATTTATCCAAAGTGCCATCTGCATGATACTTGACTTTATAAACCCATTTGCAACTGATAGGTTTCTTCCCAGGCGAAAGATCAAAAAGAACCCAAGTGTGATTCTTCAGAAGACTATGGTATTCTGTCTCCATAGCCTTTTCCCACTTTGGAATTCCTTAAGCCTCTGAATATGTCTAAGGCTCATAAATGTTGTGGATGTTGGCCATAAGAGCAAAATTGACTGTGTTTTGCTGCTTGCGCTTTCTACAAGCTGATCTGCCCTCGATGAGTTCATCATCATGAAGATCTCCGATAGTCTTGAGCCACCACTTAGACCGAAGAGTAGAAGTACCAACATCTGGAGTAGGAGAAACAACATATTTTGGGATTTTTGGAACAAAGTCATCTAGAAATGAATCCTAAGGAAAATCGGGTGGTGCTAAATCATGACTGGTAGACTCCTCATCTGCAGAGTCAGAGTGCTCTGAAGCCCTCCCATCAGGGGAACCAAGAGGAAGATGAACACCCTCATCAAAAACCTTCATAGACTGATCCTCAGGGTTGGTAGTAGGAACAAATGGACCAATAGTCTCATCAATCACAACATCATGATTGAATATGAGACGATCTGTCTCCACATTAATCAACCTGTATGCTTTGTGATTGTCGTTGTAACCAATAAACATAAGTTTTTGGCTCTTGGAGTCCAACTTGGCACGCTTGGCTTCTGGAATCCATACATGAGTTTTAGAACCAAAAACTTTTAGATGGCCCACCTTAGGCTTACGTCCTGACCAAGCTTCTTCAAGGGTCATCTTCTTAACAGCCTGTGTAGGTGACCGATTCAAGAGGTAGACTGTAGTATATACTGTTTCAGCCCAGTATTTCTTAAGGACATTTTTGTATTCCATCATAGAACGAGCCATTTCAATAATGGTGCGATTCCTACGTTCAACGACACCATTCTGTTGAGGGGAGTATGGTGTGGTGAGTTGGCGTTTAATGTCATGTGTAGCACAAAAAATAGAGAAGCCAGCTGAACAAAACTCCCCCCCATTATCTGACCTTAAAGTGACAATCTGAGAACCTAATTCTTTCTCAACCAAGGCTTTATATTGCTGAAATGTACTAAACACATCTGATTTATTTTTCAAAAAATACACCCACATTTTCCTATTGAAATCATCAACAAATAATAAAAATTACTTGGACCCAATAACAGATGGAGTGTTCATTGGTCCACATACATCAACGTGAACCAATTGAAGTACCTTGGAGGCTTGCCAAGAATCACCATCCGAGAATGGCGTCCAATGTTGCTTCCCAGCTTGACAGGCTCCACAAACTCCATGATTTTGAGTTTGGATCTCAGGTAGACCAGCAACCAAACCCTCTCGAGACAGTTGAGAGAGATGGTGCACATTCAAGTGCCCATAACGCTAATGCCAAAGTTTGTTGATGGAAGTACTCTTGGCTGCCAACGCGTGCTCCTGAGAATCATCAGAATCAGCAAGTCTATACAAACCATTATCCTCAAGCCCCATAGCGATCGTAGTACATCTCCTTATCAACAATGTTGCAGGTGGACGAACTGAAAATAACATCCAACTAGGGAGAATGCCTCATGATCGTGTTGACGGAGAGAAGATCATGTTCCATGCCTGGAAAATAGTAGACATCGAGAAATAGTAAGTTTCTCCCTCCAAAGTGAATATGAACATTGCCCTTACCAGCAATTGTGTACTGCCTCCTCCAAAGATCAGTGAATGGTTCATATTTGGTGAACCAATCTCAATGATGAGTAAAATGCCGAGAAGCCCCTGAATCAATATACCAGGCAGAAGATTGTACTGGATCTGCTCTTCTCTTGGCCATAAAAGCATAGAATGCAGATTCTTTCTACTCAAAGTGCTCTGCGACATTTGCCTTTTGTTGAGACCATTCCTGCTTCTTTTGTTCAGAAGCCAACCGAATTTGACAATCAGCCTTCATGTGACCATATTTATGGAAATAATTGCACTGAACATTCTTCTTCTTCTTGCTATCCTGAGAAGAACCAGAGCCTTTCGAGTGAGAAGATTGAGCCTTCCTTTTATTCTTAGCAAAAGATTTGGCAGAGAACACTTGCTTTGTGGAGGTAGAACTAGTACTGCTCCCAAACTGCTGTCTGCAACGATCCTGTTGTAGAAGCTTATTACATAAGTCTGGAAACTTCAAGTCAACATTTGTTGAAGTAATATTGAGCGTCTCAATGAAATGCTCATAAGACTTTGGCAAACTCTTCAAAGTAATGACTACCATGTCCTCTTCCTCCATTATTTGACCAATCGCCTCCAACTGATCATGAATGTCCTGAATCTTTGTCAGATGTTTCCTATAAGGACATTTTCCTATGCTCCACGGGGACGCGTCCCTTATGGTTTTTACCCGTTTCCCGTACCGGGTACGAAACAGGGACATAGGTATGGCTAGGAAATGTACCCTGGCAGTACCCCTTTGCCCTCCAAGTACCCGGTACTTCTAGGGGACGGTTTCCCTTAGGGGACTTGGGTACTATTAGAAGTAAAGTACCCGGTACTGCCTGGTCGTACCCCAACTGTACCGGGTACTTCTAGCAGTACCCTACAGCCCAACCAAAAAAAAAAACCGCTTTCTTTTAAAAAAATAAAGAGCTTTTTTATAAAAATAAAGCTATGGGCGAGCCCACAAGGGACACCCCATCACACTTGACCTAATGTAAGTGACATTTAAGCTCCAAAATGAGAAAAAAGTAACTCATTTTTACTTTTCCATTGTGAAGTGAAGGAAAGCAAAAGAGGAGCAGCTAAGTGAAGGAGAAAACAGCAGGTTGGAGAGGAGCTTAGGGCATCATTTCAGCATATTAGAGGTATGTTTTTCATCTTTTTTTTGTATTTGCTATTTCTTTTTAATTTTTGCAAGATTTTTTTAAGTTTTACCAACACATAAGAATGTGGGTTTATTTTTATTTTTTTTTCAACTTGCAGCTCTTTGAATTTAAGAAACAATCATGAGTAGCGGCAATGATAGTGAAAGTGATGATAATGATATTGAAATTCAAATGCAAGAAAAAACTCAAACTCAAAGAACAAGAAATAGACCTAGAAATAGTGCAACTGCAAACATTGGGGGGTGTTCAGAGAGTGGGAGTGGAGTAGGGTCAGCAAGCTCAAACCGATTTGAATGTCCATCTGAAACCCTCAAAAAATGGGCAAAAGGCCCATTTAACCCCAAAAAGCCTCTACTACAATTTGCAACAAGAGTTGATAAAGATAAGAAAAAAAAATTGTGGGGTAGTAGATTATGGGAGTGTCATTTGTGCCACAAACAATACTATGGCAGCTATACAAGAGTTTATTGCCATCTTTTGTGGATTGGTGGTCAAGGGGTGAAAGGGTGTAGAAAAATAACCCAACAAGAAAAAATTGAGGCAACTAGATTGCATATGGAGGGGGAAGCATTAAAGAAAGGGGTTTCAATTGAGAGTTTGCAGCCTAGTATGGGAAAGAAAAGAAGTATGCATGTTGCTGATATGTTTAATGTTACAGTAAAAGCTGGGGCTGATTCCTCTATTGCCAAGTTTTTTTATGGTAATGCCATACCATTTCATGTCTCACGTTCACCATATTTTAAAAAAATGTGCAAAGATATAATAGTTGTTGATCCCTCATATGTTCCACCTGGAGAAACTAAGCTACGCACCACTCTACTTGATAAAGAGTACTCCAAGGTGAGTATTTTGATGGAGGACATGAGACAAACATGGTTGACAGATGGCTGCTCCATAGTCATGGATGGGTGGACCGATATCAAACATCGGCCACTCATCAATCTTATTGTGACTAGTACAGTAGGCTCTTATTTTCTTAGAGCTATAGATTGTTCGGGCAAAAGGAAGGATGCAACCTTCCAATTTCAGAGTTTGAGAGATGCTATAGAGGATGTTGGAGCCTCTAATGTTGTGCAGGTATTGATCACAGATTCACATTTTGATTTTCTTTCTTTCTTATTTTTGATTTGGAATGTGAGACATCATCTATAAATTTAAAAAATTATTAAATTATTAAATTGATATCTATACTAATCTCATATCAACTTGATGATATGCCATTGCCAGGTAGTGACCAATTCAGCCCGTGTGTGTAAATTAGTTGGATTGATGGTGGAGAGTGCTTATAAGCACATTTTTTGGACCCCTTGTTGTGTGCATGCGTTGAACAATACCTTGAAGGACATTGGGAAGATAGATTAAGTGAAGGCAGTGGTTGCAGAGACTAGAGAGGTGCAAATGTTCATTTGCAACCATCAGACTTCACTTGCTTTGTTCAGAACATTTTCGAGGAAGGAATTCCTCAGGCCCGTGGAGACTAGATATGCCAGCTACTTCATTTTATTGGAGAGGATGGTTGAGATCCAAGAGGCTCTACAAATAATGGTGGTCAATGTAGAATGGGGTAGATGGCATGAGTCAAGCACACCAGAGGGAAAAAGGGTGAAACAAAAAATCCTTGATGATGACTGGTGGTCCACAATGAGGTAAGAAAATTGGCATTGCTGATTTTATTATTTATTTGAATTATTTCATAATTTTATTATTGCTGATTTTCATTTTATTATTTAATATTTATAGGCTAGCTGATTTTAATTTTTGTAACTTGTTTGCACTTGCAGATATGTATGCTCCTTCATCCAGCCTATTGTGCAAGTGATTAGATATGTTGATACTGACTCTCCTAGCCTTGGAGAGATTTATGAGACCTTTGATAGTATGCTTGGACAGGTCAAGCAAGCAATTTATGGCAAGGACCCTACTTTGGCATTTTATGAGGAGCATCTTAGGCCCATTGTGACGCGACGATGGGACATTATGAACACCCCGCTACATATGACAGCCTATGCTCTCAATCCAAAATGGTATGCACCGAGACCTGGGAGAGTGGCTCCATCTCATGATGAAGAGGTGAAAGAAGGCTTCCCTTACAAAAATGTATACTTTAAAGAAATCTACTTTACTTTGCACACAGTGGCTTGCATTTGCCAATCTTCGTGGTCCAACCTTCGGCAAACCAGAGGCGAGGATGGATAGAGCTACATTGGCTCAAACCGACCCTATTGGATGGTGGACGTGGCATGGGAAGGATGCACCAGAGTTGAGATTACTTGTCGTTCGTCTTCTTTCACAGGTTGCTAGTTCCTCTGCTGCTGAGAGGAATTGGTCCACATATAGCTTCATCCAATCAGTCAAGAGGAACTGCCTTACCTCTAGACGATCGAAGAAGTTGGTGGCAGTACACAGTGCTTTGCGGCTATAGGATTGCCAGTCTAGTGAGTATTGTCAGACTCCAGCCTTACGATGGGATGTTAATCCCGAAGATGCTATGCAGATTGAGGATGAGGATGCACAGGAGGGATTGGTTGGGGTTCCA
Source organism: Sequoiadendron giganteum (assembly GCA_007115665.2). NCBI lineage: Eukaryota > Viridiplantae > Streptophyta > Pinopsida > Cupressales > Cupressaceae > Sequoiadendron > Sequoiadendron giganteum. The sequence goes on along the minus strand of CM021100.1, from coordinate 277,396,314 downwards.
TTGGCTGAGGCAGATCCTTCTATTGACATGGACACTGACACTAACTTAGACTCGAGCTCCAATGGCGATGACAAGGGCGATGCTGATTTAGACTTACCTTTTGCTAATTAGGGACACTGGACAACGATATATTTTCTTAGTTTTATGTTTATCATGTCATTTCATAGTTGAGACTTGGAGCCTTTGGGCATTTTGGTTATAATTATTATACTCTTATATGATATGTATGCACATTGATAATGAAAAGCATTTGAATTTTGTTAATTTGTTTGTCGATTCTCATGTGAAATCTCAATTCAAGTCTAATGATATATAATAAGCTTATACAATGTCTAGAATGAATGCTTTATCAATGTTATGCTATGAACATTTGAAATTTCTCTATATTTTTAAAAATTTCCCTATTTTTTTTATCAACCGTCCCCTGTCGTCCCCAAAAAAGACCCAAAAGTACCCCCGTACCAAAAACTCGTCCCGACGTACCGAGTTCTCGCCGTCCCCGAAACCCTGTGGAGCATAGACATTTTCTCATCCATCATGATGGAAAAAAGCATGTTCTTGAGAAAGAACGCTTTGCTCTTGTCGAAGGTTTCATGAAGGGCCTTCAAATGATTCCAAATTTCCGTAACAGTTTTGCCAGATGGTACTTGAGGTAGGCTACTCATTTGTGACTAAGAGTTTGATGAGCATGACAACTTCCTAGTTGCGTTCATCCCATTTGTCTCGGTCCTTTCCGACTTCAGTGGGACAAGTAGAGTTCCCCAAAACGATTTGATCAAGGCAACGATATTCAAAGATCGTAAGCATGCATTGTTTCCAAATATTGTAATTCTTCCCATTGAACTTTTGGCTGCTTTTGAGCATTATATTTGTCAAAGATGCCATCACGTACCTTGAGGTCAAACTGGTGAAGGCAAAAAAAACAAAAATAGAAAAAGCACGAGTTCAAAGCAAAAACCCTAACACGGATTTTGAGGCACTTTGAAGACAACCCAAAAAATCTGAAAAGTAACCAAAAAAATCAACGACACCCATGTGCACAAATTTCAAGGCACAAACTTTGAGACACCCAAAAAACCGAAAACCAACCCAGTTGAGATCTCGAAAAAACCACCAAGAATCTGCAATCAAAAAAAAAATCAACTTGATCTGAAGGGTCAAAACCCTAGTCAAATCTGCAGAAAGCCCTAGGCAACCATTAAAGCACTAGAAAAATGTAGAAAATCGCAAGAAAAAATGCGGGCTTGAAGAAGTAGCAAAAACGCGTCCAAACAAAAGGAAAACGCGCCTTAGAACAATTAAAAATTGCGGCCCTAAATCCTCAAAAAATGCGTCCAAAGAGGAGAAAATACATGGGCAGAAGATCATGAAAAAAACATGTCCAAAAATACATAAAATCGCATTCAAAACAAGATAAAATGGCACCCGAGAGGTTTAAAAATCGCGCCTAGCAACTAGAAGAAAACGCGGGCAGAAGAGCAGGCATAAAAGAATGTCTTTCAAAAGTCGCACAGCCAAAAAATGGCGTCCAAGCTTGCAAATCGCGGCTAAAGTAAAGAAATTCACGCCCAAGAACAAAAACACAATTTTTTTTTTCTTTCTCAAAACGGAAAATGTGATTTTCACCAAAAAAAATCAGACAAAAATTTGATTTTGTGACCCACGAATTCTCTCTGCAAAACCCTCGATTTTCCACCTTAACAGGAACCACGATTTTTAAAACTAAAGAGCCCACGAAAATCAGAAAGAATTGATCTTAAAAAGCTTGAAAATTTCTTTCGAAATTCTTAGAAGACCAATTACCTGGGCTCTGATACCATTGAACAATTTTAGTTGGGAAATTGCTTGCATTAACAAGAAGGAGAGATTACAATTTATAGTAGTGGCAAGCACTGAAAACATTAATGACCCTAGCTACTTCAGCTACTTACAGTAGACATTTAAAATGTCTAACAACCTCTACCTAATAGGTAATTAAATTTATTATTGACCATTAACTACTATATAGATATTTATTAAAAATTATCCTAACAAAGAGGAATGGCCACATAAAATATTTTTCAAATAGGTGTAGAGAATCATGATTGCTAGAACATGATGACCACAACCTTGAATCTCCCAAATCCAGATGGACACAATCATGGCTAAGTTTGGCGATTTTATAACTTCAAGGAATTAGTCTTAACACTCATCAAGACAACACAAGAAAGACATTTATATATGTGGTGCTCCCATGGCTGAAGGCAATCAAAGAGGAATGGCCACATAAAAAAAAATTCAAATAGGTGTAGAGAATCATGATTGCTAGAACATGATGACCACAACCTTGAATCTCCCAAATCCAGATGGACACAGTCATGGCTAAGTTTGGCAGTTTTATAACTTTAAGGAATTAGTCTTAACACTCATCAAGACAACACAAAAAAGACATTTATATATGTGGTGCTCCCATGGCCGAAGGCAATCAAAGTTCTATCACAAGTATGCATTTTTAAATTTTAACCTCCTTACTTTTCTTTAGCTACTATGTATTATATTTATAACTACAAAACTGCAAATGTTGTATTCGCTTTGTCTCCAATCTCAATAAGTTGTGAGCTCTTCAACTGACCGGAATTAGAGTGCATACTCATTTATCAACTAAGTCAAGTGCAACTGGTTGGCTGCAATAAAAGGTAGAGGTGTTGGTCTATGGAATTCCAAGTCGTGCCTCTTATCACATACGCAAAAGAAGTACAAGGAATGGATGATGAGGAATTTGCATGTAACCCCTAAGTGTACTGGGTTGGATGTTTTTGTTACACAACTTGCCACATTCTTTTTAGAGGATGATTTAATGTCCCCTTTTAAATCCTTTAGTTTCAAACCCTAGCACACAAAAAACAATTGCTCAATTGATTATTAATAAGAATTTCTCATTTTTAACTTGTTGATTTAATAATTACTGTCAAAATTAAAATTATTAAATTGCTTTGGATGCTCAAAAATCTGCCCACTTATATCAAGTATTAGTTTCTATAGTACTGTTGATTTCCTTTAGGTCTGCACCAGTTTAATATAATGGGTGCCTTTGGTAAATAACTCCTAATCTGCCAGAGTGAGGGGCTTTCATCCACAAACTAAGCAAGGAAAATAAAAGGGTTTTTCATCTTTTAACTTTCAGGCCTTATAGGGTTTCGTCCTCAGGCTGGTAAGATAGAGTCCACATTCCACAGGAGGTATAAACAGATATATAAAAATGTATTTGATGATGCTTCCTTCTCCCTTTTGATTTCTCTTATACACCTTTTATTTATAGACATAACTCTTCGCAATGTCCCTTGACTTCTGATAAATTGAACTTTAATTTAATTCTAGTTTGTTATAACTTAACCACTCCTTAATGAAATTAATGAAATCACACGTACCTTCCCTTTTAAATTTATAGACATAACTCTTTGCAATGCCCCTTGACTTCTGATAGATTGAACTTTAATTTAATTCTAGTTTGTTATAACTTAACCACTCCTTAATGAAATTAATGAAATCACATGGACTTTACTCTTACCTGCCACCACCAATGTTTCACTTTGTAGTTAATGATTTATTTTACTTGGTGCTTTAATAAAAAAAAAAATAGGCAGAGGCATTACAAATGAGGAGGCTCCTATACAGGATGCAACTAGTGGAAGTTGCATTGGGGCTGCTTGTGGTTCAAACAAACCAAGTGATGACACTGATGCTCTTAACAAAGAGGAATATGAAGATAATTAATTGTAATTTTGTATCAATTTGACATTTGACATTGAGTTATCAATTATCCTTATCACTATCAGCCATGTTTTCAATTCCCTATATTTATTTTTGCAAACGAAGGGTGTTTTATATATTTTTCATATTTTATTTATTGTGCAAGTCAAACATGACCATCTTGAACCCTGGCAAAAAAATTGCTGTACCAGTAAACCCAAACCCAAACCAGCAACTTAGTAAACAAAGTGCTAGTGCAGCTAGATCAAATAAAAATCTGCTCTAACGGATAAACCTGTAATGTCCCCAACTCAAATCATGAGGATTAGCAGCACATTGGCTGTCCTTTCGTTGGATTACCCAAGAGGAAGAGGACATAGAACATTATTGGGTAAGTATGGAGTCTTTAGCTTGTATTATATTTTATTCTTAAGTTGTGTACATGTCTTTTTATGCAACTTAAGTGAAATTAAGTCATTTTAAGTTGTGGGCACATCTTTTTAGGCAACTTAAGTAACTCCTAGCCAAAAGACTTAAGTTGTCCCCTTTTTATGTACTTTAAGTGATTTTAAAAAGCATGTGATAAAAAGGCAAAGGGTGCATGGGTTTTCAAGGAGCTTATTGAATCAATTTTTAGGCTTTTAATGTGGAGCTTTGGATTAAGAGGTTTTGGATTAAGAGGTGGTGATTCAAGGACTGAGAATAATTCATCTCTTTGGGAGTTATTATATAACTCTCTAGAAGTCTTTTAGAGCTCATTGTGTTGTGAGTTTTTTGTTTATTTCTGCTGCATCTTGGCTTAAGGTCTGAAACCCTTGAGTATCCCTGGTTTCGGAGAGGCATACAAGCTCCCCCTAGTCAAAAGGGTGTGTTTCAGTGGAAAAGCTTTGGTTTGTGAAACCCTAGCACATCAATTTTCAGGGGTATTTCTGCTGCATCTTGGCTTAAGGTCTGAAACCCTTGAGTATCCCTGGTTTCGGAGAGACATACAAGCTCCCCCTAGTCAAAAGGGTGTGTTTCAGTGGAAGAGCTTTGGTTTGTGAAACCCTAGCACATCAATTTTCAGGGGTACAATTGTTTATCCGGTTTGGAGACCAATTTAGAGGTGAAACTCAGAGCTGAAGGTTCAGATTTGGTTCAACAATGGCATGATATCTTCACATTTCTGAGCATTCTTGAGGACGTCAACAAAAGTGCAAGTAAATCAGAGCTACTGCTACCTTGTCTTGGAGGTTTGACACCATATTTGAGGGTGGCTAGGGTTTGATCAAGGTCTGAGGTATTTTATGTCTAAATCTGCAACTTATTTCAAGTTTATCTCAAAAAAATAGAAGAAAAATCATTGTAATGCATTTCTGAAAATTCTGGGCAGAAATAAAAGGATTTCCTGCACTTTTCCTAAGTTCAATAATACTCGGAAATTTATTTATTTTAGCAGAAAAATCAGATCATTAATCTGATTGTAAATCTGAATTTGTTGTTGAAATTCTTATATGCGAATTAAGTTTCAGATTTTTCTGTGCCCTAGTTTTGGAAATATTGTTATTTTTCTATTATCCCTATTTGGGGATATTATGAAGTCTCCTATTTTAAGATGCACTTCTAAATGCAGGCTTATTCAAAATCCCTTTGCATGGCTTCATTTTTATCCTATTGTCCTAAAAATAGACGTGCTTTGTTCACATTTAGAATTCTCTTGCATTAAGAGTTCTACTAATGGAACAGACAGGGCATTCCACAACTGCAGTCCCCTAACTTTTCAATCTTTTGTTGCAGGAAGTGAGGGAGCTTGTTGTAGCATCCCACCATCTGGATCGTCTTAGAAAATAACCTTCCTAAGACATAAGATGTCCCCACCATTAGAACATTAACAATATACCATCTAACATTAATAATGAGTTATATGTAATATAATATTAATATATAAATAAAGGAAATGAGCAAGCTACTCAAACTAAGAAAAATCCCACCTAAATTACTTGAAAAATTTATCCTCTTCTACATAGTCTCTGATGCATTGTGACTTCTCAAGTTTTTTAAGTGTGTAGATTTCAATTCATCCATAATCACCAGGAGACTCCAGTATAGAGAGGAGGACCCAATCCCCATCCCCACATCTTTGGGTGAATATAGAAAACATATATGTAGCATCTACATACCTTTACCCCCATGTCTCCAGGTAACAATGAATCATTCACCATATAGAATCTGAACTACTCCCTCCCGTGTATTCAAATTGTTACCATAATCCAATTTTATTTTTAAAAATGATGTTTGCCAGTAAGTAAACCAGATCACTAGAGGAATCTCCAATACTACTTGTGTTTCTGAGCACATACAAGAACCCTCTGCATGTGTTTGCTACATCTGTCAATGTTTCCGACTATTAGAAAACGATAGAACTTCCTTTGAGATGGTAATGATGAATTAGAAGGTGGCTTACTAAGCAGTGGCGTATAAGCACCTCTGGCTTTTCATTGACAATTTAGAATTTCACAGGCACAGTAACAGTTTTTGCCTTTGGTCTTAATATTCAAGTTGCTGTAACCTGCATAAACCTCACACTACAGCCTCTGTTAAATCTTCTGTGGAAGATATGTTTGCAGCCAGAATTATAAAATTAACAACCAATAAGGTCCCAGTTAGTTTTACTGGAATTCAACCCTTTTTAGTGTAAAGATCAGATTTAAAGCTTTTTAGTTGCGAGAAAGGGCTATCACTGTCTTCAACTTCTAAATTCTTGACATATTAAAACTAAGTTACATTTTTAGATTCAATACAAAGATTCAAGTCTTTCATGAACAAAACTAAGCAATAGGCAATGAAAATTCATACCAGACTGCCTTGAGGTCCAGGCTGTTCACCCATAATATCAAATGGATTTGTCGATCTTGAAGGTGGACGAGAAATTGGCACTTGTCCCTTCAAATAAAAACAAAAGTTGCAAACTCGTTTAATTCAGCAGACAGGTTCTGTATACAGAAATGCGGAAATAAAGTATTCATATTTGGCTTCTTAAGATGCTTAATCCATTTGATTTCTTACTGGCAAAGACATTCCCACAGAAGGAAATTGCACTCCAGAGACCCCACCAAACTGCGTGCCCAACTGAAAACCCACATTATGTAAGACTGGTTGAGGTTGAGGATATAACTGTGCAGCAAATAAGTCCTGCAATTTCAAAGACACTTTTCAGCACAACAAATGATATGGCATATGTAAACAAGAATCTCTTCCTGCACTATAATCAATTATGAACTGCAACACTACAATTTGAAAAATAACATAAATATGTAATGGTTCTTTTGAGCTATTCCATGCAATGCCAATTCCTGTATAAACACAAAGCAACAATATACCTCTGGAATTTCCTTCCTTGCATTTTTGGTGCTTTCTGCAGTTTGTTGTCCATGCTGGGGACCAGCATCCATATTTGGAAGAGGGGGTTTAGCTACAGCTTGTGCTGGTTGAACAGTTTGAGAGGTGTTTAATCCCACAGATGCAGTTGATGACAATAAACCATTGTGTGACTGCCATGTAATCAAATAAACATCCGTCAATTTATTATCTATATGTATGCCATATGCAATCATGCCAAAGTTAAAGCTAACAAAAAAGACAGTCACTCAGCATGTGCTGCTTACCTGAGAAGTTGGTCCACCATTAGAAGGTTGCACAGATGGTGGAACTGCATGAAAATTATTAGAGCCTGAAGCAAATGGCACAGAACCTTGTACCTGTTGAGTAGGAGCCCACGACCACTGCCCAGAATTATTTGCTTTTGCAAAAGGATCAACAATACCTGGCGAGGGTCCAGGAACTGGCATCAGTGGTGCTGGTGCAGATGCCAAGGACTGTAGTGGATCTGAAACTGCAGCTGGGGCTGGGGTTGGGGCTGGGGCAGGAGCAGAGTGTGGAGCCCAGTCAAATGTGGCCCATCCACCATTATCAGATGCAGAGGCTGTAGAAGATTGTGAAACTGAAGAGACTCCAAAAAGATCTTGTTGAACTGCTGGAGTAGGTTGTGAAACCAGTGGGGCAGCAAAAGGATCCTGATGTGCAATTGTAGATGGTTGTTTAAATGAGGAAACTGCAAAAAGATCTTGTTGCGTAAATGGCTGTTTAGCTGAGGAAGCTGCAAAAAGATCTGGCTGTGTAGGAGCAGAGGAGGGTTCGGGTTCTGCACTGAAATCTATCAAACTTCCTGAATTGGCTCTTTTCAGGGTTGGCGAAGTACCTTCTACTGATCCCATGCTACTCGAAGATGCTGTTCTCTGCCCCCGAAATTCTTTTCGAATCTCAGGCTGCTAATTTGAAATGTAAATCAGTCACTTTTTGTAACTCATTAATTTGTGTAAAAAAATGCAACTATGATTTACTCTACTCTTTACTTTCAAAAAGAACATAAAAGATTAGATCCTGAGACTTTTACAGCAATTCTTACCAGTGACCGTGAAGACCCTTCACTGTCCCTGTTGCCATTTGCTCGAGGAAAATCACTAACTCGGAGAGTTGGAACATCATCACCCAAAATATCCCTTACAGGACGAACAGGAGGGGGGCTGAAATCCCTCTGGTAATTTGGTGATCGCTCTTCAGGTCGACGTCTATCAGGTGCATCGGGATAACGACGGTCTTCAAATTTCTTTCTATCACCCACATTTTCAAAATGACTTGGACTTTTCCTGTACATATCCTCATATCGCCGAGTGTCCTGTCCTGGACTTGTCTTGTAGGTATCATCATATCGTCTATTGTCCTGATAGCCTCTATCATTCCTGCTTCTATCTGATTCATACTGCCCTGGACTTCTTTTTTCATCATAACTATTTCTTCTATCATCATATCCTCTATCATCATAACGACCTCGATCATAACGAGTACCTTGCCCAGGACGATCACCATAACGACGCTCTGCATATTGATCCTCGTATGGAGGACTACGGGAGTCTGACCTGTATGAGTCAGGTCGCCTATTTTCATAAGCATCATCTCTATCGCCCTATCAAAACATGCATACCAACCATTCAATATCAAACAAAAAAATTCAAGTTTAAATACATAAAATAATTTAAATTAAAGGCAAATTTGAACTCAATATATATTTCAGATGGTATTACTGTAATGCAAAATTGCAAATGACTCTAGTAATCACAAGCAATATCCATTAAGGAGCACCAAATGATTATAATAATTTCACAAGCAATATCCACTAAGGAACACTCACCATTTTTCCTCGTGGTGGTTTATCACCACCCCTGTCAGCACCATATCTCTTTTCCACATAAACATGCTTTATAAAGTCTCGAAGCCTGTCAACATTGCTGCAGCCAAATTTTGTCTCACAAATGTTAGAATACAACACATGTTAAAAAATTAGTTCTAAAATTTGGACTTGGCAATAACTCCGGTGACCAAAACCTGTCTGACTCAGGACTTGGAAAGACTTGGCAATTTATAAATATATATTAATTCATAAAATATATTTAAAATAATATGCAAAACACTGTTCAAATGCATAAGAAATGAATTTAGAGTTTACATAGCTACCAAAATTATTAAAAAAAAAAAATCATAGAAAGAAAAGAAGAGTTTTAAAAATAGAATACAAGAGTTTGGATAAAAAAATTATAAAAAAAAATCTGTTGGTCATCTGTTTTTTGGCAACCAGTCACCAGAAACTTGGTAAAACTAAGGGAGTAACTTGCCGAGGGGGCTTCTAGCCTGTGAGTTCTCACCGAGTTTTGAAAACGAGGATTGCAAGTTGAACTGGATTTCACATTTCACAATTAAGAAAGGAGATTTTGTCACCTGCTGTCTGGGAGTTGATGACGCTGTGGATCAAATTCTTTTAAATATATTTCCTTTGCTTTCTGCAAAATAGATTCAAAGGTTCAAAAACCTCGCTAATGGGTGATTAAAGAAATAATATTCTCAATTTCATAGACTCAATGCTCTATCAAGCTTAAAGAGATTCACTCTTCTATTTTCCTGGACAAGAAAAAAATTTCTACAAATCACTCTTTACACATACCTCATTGCCACCTTGTTGAAGAAAACTCACTTCTTGTGAAGTGAATTTTGCCATTGATACTGACTTCACTCGGTGTGTAAACTCCCGACTGCCAAAAAGTAAAATATGTTTACATTCACTTACCTAATTACTGAATTTGAAAGTCTATATATGTATATTAAAAAAATTGTCCAACACCAACTCTCAGCCACATGAAAACATGGTCTACAAAAAGTTCAGCACATGCAAATGATAACAAACAAATTCCACAATTTTTGAAACTATAATGTGACTTGATAAAGCTCCTAACCTCACACTACCAAGAAACAAATGTGTGCTGGATATAACTTCAATAAATGTTGGTCAACATAAAATACTCACTGAATCCCACTACAGGTTGTGCAAACAAATGTCCAGAAGTTTGTGCACACATATTGAGGTCCCTGGAAACAGTATTTATTTTATCAGCCCAATTAGTAACATTCATAATCTGAGAGATTGATAAAGCATTTTTTAACAAGCAAAGAAGCCATGCAGTACTAAAAATACCATGATAAAGTAATTTTAACAATCAAAGAAACCACACAGCATTAAAAATACCAAGAGCAGCAAACACACAGATATGTTGATTTAGGAATTCATAAAGAGCAAACTGGACCACTAAGTTCGCAACTGTGAATAGCAAGGAATATAAGCTAAGTTCCTGGTTTAAATTTGGGTTCAAGTTGGGGTATGGGGGTTTGGCCCATTTGGGTAATGGGGGTTTGGCCCATTTGGGTATGGTGGTACAGCAAAAAAAATTAGGATTGGATACATTTTGAGTACATCCATACAAAATAAAAATAATAAATAATAAATATATACATATTTTAGCCTCAAAAGAGGAAATAAGTTCAGATAACACATAAATATACATACAATAAACAATAGCAAGTTAGCAACCATTAAAAAAAAATTAAAAATAATATGTACCTCAATATTAAGAGCTGTAACCCCCTTTCTGTGGATCCCACTGAGAGCTCTGTTTTGTGTCACTATCATATGGGAGCATCTAGGATAAACTCTAGAGAACCCGCAAGAACAGAAAAAATAGAACCGATACTTAAAGGTGTTAAAGAGTAAAGCATTATGTGAAGCCAGTAAGTTTTGTTTTCTACAGAGGTATGTAGAAGGTAATAATACTTCAAGACTTACCATTAAAAAGACAATCCATAAAAAAAACCCAAACAACTGTACAATTCCCCTAAACTCCAAAAAAAAAAAGAGGGAAAGGGCAGCATAAGAACTTAAAAACTAAGTTACTGGTCCTGGTATGGGTACCAGGTAGAGCAGTACGGCAAAAAATATTCCTTAGGTATGGGTACGGGTTCGGATATGTGCGTGTGTGTGTTTGTGTGTGTGTGTGTGTGTATTAAAAAATTTAAAATTATATAATATAAAACAGGAGGTCTGGGAGTGGAGACCCCAATGGGGTTGAGGAGCAGTACCCCTCATGGTGGTTTGGGGGCTACGCCCCAAGCAGTCAAGTGGTAGTGCCTCTCGTGGGGGTCTAGGGGTAATGCCCCTAGCCCAGTGGCCGCAGGTCCCCTTGGGTTCACCCAGGTTCGTGCCAATGTTCACGCAGGCAATACTCTGGGCTAAACAGGGCTGAACTGGGAACGGACCGAACTCATACCAGTACAGGGAGAATTCTCGGTGAACCCAGTAACATAGCTTTAAACTGCAGCGGCTCCAATAATAATAACACCATCATTTTTTCCATATATACTCATTGGCCACCATTGGACAGAAAAATAAATAGAAAAACAAGAAGCATCGGGGAATGATGACCTTCTTACCAAATTCATCTCAGCTTCCTAGCTGTAACAGTGCCATTTGTATAAGTTCCCCCACCATTAACATGTTTTATTTCTTTCTTTCCATAAATGTGACGCCAAAAACAAAAATTACAGTGTGAAGAAAAAGAAAAAAAATTATTACAGGCTGCAGTTTGCATAGGGTTCACTCTGGGAATGGGATTTGGACCCTGGACTCACCTGGGTATGTCCCAGCAAAATCTGAGGCCCAAAGTCTGCACCTTGCCTATACCCCCACAGAAGACTGGACTGCAAACCCAGACCAGAAATGAAACTGACCTGGATACAGAGGTTTTTCTGAGAGAACTAATTACTTAGAGTTAGAATTTAAGACCAACGCAACTAAATCTCCACTTTGTTGTACACAGGCACCTGAAGCCCAGGACACAAATGAACCATGTCTGATGGTTATTAAACAGGTTTAGAGGCAAAGAAGTTATATAGGTCAAAACAGAAAGATTTATAATTTTATTGGAATGGGATAATAAAGCTCTACAAGATAACTGTGATCACAAATATGAAACAGAAAATAAATAGCATTTACGTAACAAGTTACAGAAAAGCTCAAACAAAGACAGATTGTCCTATTTTTCACATAGACACAATTAGAGAGGGTTGGTGGAAATGAGCAAGTCGTGTTCTTCCAAGACTGAAAATTCCAGAGTAAATATGCAACAGAAAATATATAACATTTTACAAGAAGATTTTATATAAAATACTAAACAACGACTGGTTTAGTTACTTGTGCCACAATACAAGGTTAAAGTTGAACTTAATCGAAAGATTAGTGATGACAGGCAAATCAAGTTCTTCAAAGATGGAAAAATATCTGCCCCAAACATAGATCAAAAAATATATAGCATAGCACTTTGCATGAGAATGATTTGAAGAAGAATGCTAAGAAAGGTTGGTTAATTGTCAATGTGAGTTATTAAATGAAGATCACAAAAAAACTAGACAACTAGACAATTTGATGCAGTGTAAATTTCCATAGACACATGGAGACGTGGGAAGTGTGTAGTAGTGTAAAATGACATTGAAATAGTTTCAAAACAAGGTGTGCAAGAAAATATTTATATATATATATATAGAGAGAGAGAGAGAGAGAGCTGTACACTTGTTTATTTTCTTTCAATATATATATATATATATAGAGAGAGAGAGAGAGAGAGAGTCCTAGTCAAATGGAATAAGCTCAACCTGCGAAATTATCAAGATTTTTATGGTGGAGACCCACACTCAAATTCTTGGGAGACATGTAACATGATTAAATGTACAAATGTTAAATGATCCAAACAAGGCCAAGTGCAAGTCCTGAATGAATTTGACAGAAAAGATGCCCCCTCAGTCATAGCATCTAAGCCAAAGGATATCTGCAGGCGGTTATATAATTATATAGGTTGGTAGTCCTAGGTAAGTTAGATATGGAAAGTGGGACTCTGGTGAGTGGCTTAAACAGATGAAGATACAAACAATGAAAACATGTAAATAAACAATTGATCAATGTCAATATCACTTTACGTTGGTCAAAGTAAGTATGATGGGTAGTCTAGCCCACACACTATAGCAGGTCAGATCTGATAATTAGGAAAGAGAGTTTGCAGTCGCCATTTGCCACTCAACAAGATACAACATTTCTAAAGTAAGAAATCTATATATCCATTCTAATTAATTTAACTGCACGAGAATTCAATATAGCTACATCTACAGCAGGCAACCCGAACTATTCGCCATACTAAACTTTTTCCAGGTAATAAAAATTGAACAAATGACAAAATTTGGAACTTACCAGGCTGTTGCAGTTGATGCATCTTCGGTTAGGTGCAAGCCTTAGCAGCCCTCGAATAATCCTCTCGTTCTTTTCATCTTCCTTTAATCTATTCGCCATAACCCACCCTCAGCAATAAAAACCACAAGAACTGAACAACGGCCACGGCCAAAATACTGATCTGAAATACAATTTTTAAGATTTACATCGTTATTACATTCTCGTAATAGAAGACCTGATTAAAACAAAGCCAGATTCAAATCCTACAAGAAGCCCACGGCAAACATGTTAAGTCACAGCAAAGGAAACCTAAATGCCTAAATTTGACGGAAAATAAGTGATTAAAATTACAACCAGATTCGAAAACCTGCAAAAGTCCGAACAAAAACACAAAATCGCAGTAAATCAAACCCTAAAAACTCAAAATTCTAACGGAAAGAAGTGACTAGAACTATACTAGATTCAAAACTCGGCAACCAAAAGATTAAATGAAGCCCAAAAAGGTCTAAAATTTGAACGAAACGGGGGATTAAAATTATGCCAGACTCAAACATTAGCTAAAGCCTGCAAAAATTTAAAAAACCACTAAAATGCAGAAATCCTTATATCCCAAGATTTGCTCAAAATTGAGTGAGATCTAAAACCCAACGGGCAGCAAAAGTTACGTTGAGTGAGGTATGGGGTTCAAAACACGATCGAGGGTTGCAAAATAACAAATTGCATGCATCAACACCGCGCAATGTTAAAAGTAATTATTAAAAAATAATAGTAATCGAAACATGAAAAAGTGATATACTTAAATCCCTGTGAAACATTTACCAGTAAAAAGAAAAGAAAACAACTTTGGTCGAATCCTCGAAATCGCTTTGATTTACAAAAATCTTGTACAGAAATCCTACAGAGAAGTTTTTGTCAAAGAAATCTGCGCAGACGGCTTCTCTAAATTGCGAGGATTTGGCATGAAATAATTGCGTTTCAAACCCTCGTTCCTGCCAGTGAAAAAAGGTTGTACAGATTGCTATGGTCAAGGCATTAGGCGACGCCACCGGCTGCTTACGGTGATGATGACCGGTTGGAGGCGGTGAACAAATGCATTGGCTAAATTTTGAAAGGAGTCCATGTGCAATTCAATGATTGATATGTTAAAATGTGGTAGGGAGGGATTTTCATTTTCCTTTCAACGTTTTAAGTAAATATTCATTGGGAAATGGGCAGTGTGAGAGCGACAATACATGTTAACGCTTTGTAATGGGCTTAAAAGTCACTTCCGTTGAACTGTACCCTTTTCAATGTTCAATGCACATTAGGTGTGTTCAAGATTTGTTTGCCTAATTTTCTTAGTTTTCTGGAAATATTATGAATTATTTAATAATTTATTAGATTGGGAGTTTGAAATTTAGCGTTAAGGATTAAGGGATATCTTTTATGTCAAAGTCATTTAGGACATAATTTCAATCTTAATTAAATTCTGTCAAATTCAATTAGGGCGCTCTCTTATGGTGTGAGGGAACCTTAGATTCAACAAGACTTTACTCTGACGAACTCATTTTAAATCATTTATTCAACTTTAATAACAAGCCAAGGAACCATTTGTTGGAGGAGTAATTAAATGAAAGCAAAAGCCAATATCTTCAACAAATAAGCATGCACAACGAAAAAGTCAATAATTGTTATAAAATAAATCAAGAATATACAATGAATTCCTTATGGAAGGAAGGTGAGAGTGAACTACTAACTAGCCCTCCAAGACGTGTGACACATGTAGAACACTTGCAGCAAGTGTGAGAACATGTGCAATGTGACAATGAGGTGAGATAACAAAAACTCTAAATGGTTTTCTGACCTACTTTCAACAAATTTTGAGAAGTTATGAATTTCTATGCTCAAATTTGCTAAAATTTTGGCCAACAAACAAGAGAATAAACTTTTCTCTACAACACTTTAGGCTCTACAAGACCTATGGGGGAGCCCTATTAACACATTGGATTCTACATGAGTGTTTTAAGCTTATCAAAGTGTACAATAGATAAAATGTTCCTACATATAAGGCAAGGATTCTAGAAATTTTGCATAATCTTATACACTCCTTATACCCTTAATGCTCAATCATGAACATAGAAAAACAAAATAAAAAGGAACTATGCATTGAATGATTTCTTCTTTATTAATAAATTTATTTTACTAACTGATGCCTATTTTGGAAAAACAAAGTCTTCAAATATTTCTACCAATGTGTCTTAACAACAACTCTTCTAGTGGTTCAAAACATATAGCACTATCTTACAACAACATGAACCTACAAATGTAATATGAATATAGAGCTCTACTTAATAATCACTTTCCTAATAATACAAATCCCACTTGCATATTAGAAAGATTTCTCACTACACGATTGAATCCTGATAGCAATATCACAATTTGACATGTTGTAGAAAATACCTCCTACTTATCAATACTTCTCACCCTTAATATGTACCAACTAGAATAATAAATCCTATAGAAAATGTACAGACAAATATTTTCTACCCTTCATGAAGGTGTACTTCTATTCAATATTAAACAGTATAACAAAGGAGACAACAATACAAATCAAACCATCATTCATAGAAATCAACCATAAGTTTGTGTCGTAATAAATCAAACATGGACAATCTTGAATCGGTTGTATTTCTATAAAATAGCTTTGGTATACAATACATATGCCTTTTCTCTTCACAAATCCAACCTTCTACAAATGAAAAACCATCTCATGTATAGAAAAGATATACAAAAGGTAGTCCAATAGGATGGGTGACATGTGTTAATCTAAGATCACGAGATGAATCACTGAAAAAATTACCTAAAAATGGATCACCTAAATCCCTTCTAAGGAAATTGAGATTATATTGTAATTGTTACAATAATCTTAAATTAAGAAATAAATTATTTCATGCACCAATAGCCTCCATAATTTATTGTGCAAATCAATACAAATCCCAAAAAAGTTGTCAAAATAGTGTTGGAGGTTGCTTGGAAACCTTATCACTGTATTAATGGTAGTGCAAGTCATATTCTTCTTATCCAGCACTATAAATGTAAGAAAATCCACTCCCTTGAATTAAGCAACTATTTTTGAGTGGACTGGGCATGCAGGTTGTGGGGGTGTTGAGGAATGATATTGGCAAGTGTTTGGGCGCGGTGGCATTTGGGCGCGGTGGCACTCCCATTGGGAAATCGAACCAATCATTGTGCGGAAGTCGAGGTTGTGTTCATAAGTATTAAATTTGCCTTGGAAAAGGGATTCTCTAAACTTTGGGTGGAGGGAGACTCTTTAAACATCATCAACTACCTACGCGGAATCCAAAAGCCTAGCTGGATTGTCGATTAGTTGATTAAGGATACTATTATGATGTTGAGATCTTGTGAGGAAACTCTTGTTTCTCACATCTATCGAGAGGGCAATTCATTGGCAGATTTTTTCACTAATGAGGTTGTCATAATTAATGAGTATAAGGCGTGGCAGGAGTACTCCCTCCTTCCCGAGGGAGCTAAGATTTTAATGTGAAATGATGGATATGGTTGAGTTTATTTGGTGGCTTTATATTACCATTAGTACTTGCATTATAGTCGCACATTTTGTGGGTATTCTTTGCTTGTTGGCTCTCAATTGAATGTTTGTATTTGAGGGTTTTTGTTGTGGTTATTGTGAATATGGGGGGGTGACTGAAGTAGAATTGAGCCCCACTCCTACACTAGTTTGAGGAAGAATAGGAAAATTTGGAGAATCCTTTCACATGGTAACTATACTACATATTTTGTGAACAGTTGACTATCGTGTGCAGTGCTAGTGGTTGCAGGTATATGTTCAATTCCTCCAGGCAGAGGGGAAGTATCACTCAGGAGAAGATCTTGGTCAAATAATCGAAAACGTGAACTATTTAAGCATACACACACCACAATAGAATAATTGAGTCGAGTCATTATGTGGGAAGTTGGTAAGTCATCCTTAGTTGATGTGTCTGCATTAGTAAGAGTCTTGTTTACTGTTGAAATGCATTAATGGGTGATGTTTATCTATTTGAGCTTTTGAGTTCTTTCTTGTATAACTACGATTGTGTTGATAAGTAGGACATACATGGAGTATGTGTATATATATACACATGCATGTCAAATGGATTTAATGGCATGTATACCACACGTAGGTGCTTATCAATGTAATAGTAGTTGTGAATGGTTATTATGTGAATCGAAGGTGTGTGTGTGTGTGTATATATGTATAGTATATACATATATAATGGCAAATGGACATGCCCGTATGAATGTATCGATATATGTATACATACGTATATATGTACATAGAGGCATATACTTATTTATATATGTGTGTGTGTGTGTATATATGTATGTATGTATGTATGCAATCGATATATAATATTATTACTATGTGATTACTATCTTGCTTATACTTATTTGTATATCAAATGTTTATATACATAGTTGGTGTATGATATATATACAAATATATATAAACATATACATATATATACATATACATTGATATGTATATGTATATGTAATATTATATATATATTAATATATATTTAATATACTAACTATTTCTTGGGAATCGACTATCATTAACAATGATAGAGGTCAATTATTTGACTTAATTGAAGGCCGATTATTTGATACTTATGACTGTACTTTGTGAGGCCAAATTTAACTCATGCTGCCCACACTTATAGAAGCGAGTATTTTGCAAATCAATTCACAACATTAAGTCGATATAAGGAAGAGACTTGGTCGATGTCTTTAGTGGAATCATCTTTGACTTAGTAAACTTCTTATTGCTATGTTTATGTGCTAATATCAACAACTGTAAAAGGCGTATTAAGTTGTGAACAACAAGTTATTCAAGTGGTCAAATTGATAAATGTAATTAGTCAACTCATGCCAAGACTAAGTCGATGCATTCTATGTGTTGCATATTTGATATTGACCAATTTAAATAAAATGCAAACCACCAACTGTTGGAAAGAGAGTGAATTACCTTAGTGCCACCTTTGAAACCTATTTGTTGTAGATGTTCATTATATGAGCAATTCAAATTACACCATATCAATCATGTGCTGAGTAAGTTCTTATATTTGTCGATTTGTAGATGTGATTAGCTGAGTAAGTTCTTATATTTGTGCCACCTTTTTGCTAAGTTTAGTGAGTGGTTATGCATGGTAAATTATTGTCAACATTCATGCCTAATCTATAGGATGTAAGGTCTCATTTCTACTTTATAAATAGTAGAGAAAACTCTTTTGTTGAGGATGCATTCTAATAGCATTTTACTCTCCATTATTATTAGCTTTATGCAATTATATTTGAGAGAGTTATGTTATATTTGAGAGAGAGAGAGTTTTATTATATTTGAGAGAGAATAGTAATTTATTGAAGTATTTAATCAACTTGAGTGATAGAGGACTATTTAGACATCTCTTAAGAAGTCACAATCAAGCTAGTTGCTATTTGGGAGAGATACATTACAGTCAACTAATTAGATAAGCGAAAACATGCATGATGATATTTCTTCTTTATTGTTTTAGTTTTAAAATATTGTTCTCCATGATTGCTTTGAATTGTCTATTATGAGTACTTGCATTTAGGGAAAGTAGTATTACTTGTAAAGGAATTGGAAGCTACTATTATTGTTTTATGTTGTGCTTGTATGTACTCCATAGTAGAAGTTTTTTGTAAATCATAAGCAATATATACTAGATATGATTGAACATGAGTAGCTTATGTGTTACTCTTGGCTAGGTTATTGATTTAACTAGGATAGCTTGTATTTACTCCTAGGATTGTTTATCCATTAATGGAGGGGGCTTGTGCATTTACTTTGTTAAGTAGATATAGTCCAAGTTTGTAGAAATGGTGATAGGTTATCTTTGGGGTGATAGATTATCTATTGAAGGAAATACCTATGTGTAGTTTATAAAGATGGCTTTAATTCAAGTTGGCCCTGAGTAGTGGATGTGATATAATGACCTTCATTCAAAGTATTGAATGAGAACACTTTGGCCAAAGTAGTGTGACTGCCTCTAACTCCACTGTCAATTCACCGTGATCCAATTTTACATGCTAGTCCTAGATTATGGATTTACAAGTTATATTTATGTAGGAAACATCACTATGCTTAGTTGGTTGTTGTTATCTAGTTACTCTACCAATCTCTTCGTTGAAGGGAAGGGCCAATTATCGAATGATAGATGTGTGGGGGATCGCATATGAGTTTGTGGTTGGTGGAAAAATGCTTGAGTGATGCTTCTCCTCCACAACAAGCGACAAAAGACCAAGACTTGAAAGGAAGGATCTTGAACCGTCAATAAGCTATGTGTTCTAAAGCTCGCTTGAGCTATGTATGTAATTGTATGCATTCGTATATTATTGTAACTCATGAAGTTATTGTAATGAAATGGAATCCTTATTGCATATTGCTATGGCATCTTTATTCGTATATTCTCAATAAAGAAAGAAATTTTTATTGCAATGGCTTGTTGGGTGATCCCACAATACTAGTTTACAATTTTTGGGCAAATTGGACACTTAACTAATTTTTTAAACTAAATCTTCACTTTTGGGCTCCTATAGCGGCTAAATCGTGAGGAATTTGAAGATGATGCCAACTAGTGATTTGTGATGTTTTGTTTATAGATTTTAAATATATATTTTTCAAAATATTTATAATCAAATTGCACTTCTTTTTCCATCTCCTTCAAAAACTAGTTTTTTCAGTAAACAACATTTTTAAGGAGTGACGCTCACCGTATACAACATAATTTTTTTTCCATGAAGGATAAAATTCTAATTTTGTTGAATTTAGATTTGTAACTATGATATCTAGCCGTTTCATTTGGTTTCATAGTGTTTTATTGAATATTTTTTCCTTAATCAAGTTTCAAATTCAAACCAATTACAATTCAAACATAGGCGGATTGTATACAACATAAAAAAAAACTGTATGTATCAAAATTCAAATATTTTTTTTAATGTATCAAGGACATCAATACCCAACCTGAACATATTTTTTAAAATTTTATTTTGATAATCTGCTATTTTTTAAAATTTTATTTTGATAATAAAGAACTTGATTTTCGGTGAAAAACCTATGTTTAATAAATCTAAAAAATAAAATACATAATAAAACCAAAACATATTAAAATTATATTCGACGGATAGCTCATTCCAAGGACTATCAATATCTAGTTGGGTTTTTGAATTTTTCTCCATTTTCATCCTCAAAATTGAGCTTCGAAAGACAATTTTTTAAAGAAATTTACTAGCCTGTTGGGAGACAAGGGGAAATGCGGGGTTCGCTCGAACCACTGTTTGAACGAACCCCAAATTTTTTTCAGTTGAACAGGGGTTCAAGCGAACATATTTTCATTCAAACCCCTTTAATATAATGCATAAACTTTTGGTTAGGGGGGTTCGATCGAACCCCCGCCGTATACATACAAAATTCAAACACTTTTTTCAGGGTTTATTTGCATTTTTATGAGCTCAGAGAAGACTATAACCCTCGTGCTTGTGGGTGTGTCGCCGTCAATTTATGAAAAAGACAATTTCCAGGTGAAAAGCGAATAATTTTTTGAGAAATTTATAAATCTTCTTTTTTATTGTTGCATTTCTTATTCAAGAAATTATCTATGAGGCGACTATTCTGGCAAGTTTTTTTGCAATTCTTTTGCCACAATTTTTTGCATTTTGGAGGACAATTTGTTTTGAATCATTTTTAATTTGAAGAAGAAAATGGGACAAAAAGCAAAAAGAAAAAATAAGGGTCAACGAAAATTTTCAAAGAAAAAGAAGAAAATAGGCGCAAACAAAACTTGACAAATTATCATAGAAGGAAACAAGGTACATGTTTATTTATTCTCTCTCTCTCTCATCAAATATGGTAAATTTATTTACTTACAATAGTGGGTTCATCAAATGTCTTATCTAGCAGCAAGGGAAAATGCATCAAATAATTGATATATAAGAAAATTGAACGTTCCTCATTTCAATTTTATGAGAATGAAAACTCAAATGCACATCCTCAATGAATTCTATAAAACTAAAATCTGCAAGTTATCACTAGATTTCATAGTACTGCAGTACTCTCAATTTCCTCTCTTTCTTCATAAATAATTATTTGTAGCATCGATGGTTCATCTTTATACATTCTTACTTTTAAATTTTCTTCATTAGATCCATGATAATTTATCACAACTCTATATTCTTCTTCTATGCTACAACCTTCCTTTTTATCACCATCTATCCTTTCTTGCACATCCTTGATTTTTTTATTCTACATCATCACAATTTATTATTCCTTCACATTTCTTATCTTGAATGTATTTATTAATGTTACATGAGCTGATGTACATTCTTCTTCAATTTCACTTAGCATCCCTTTTGCTTTCTCTACTAGTGTCTCCTCCTTCTTGAAATACGCATTTTGATCCTAGGGCCTTCATCTTCCTTCCTTACTTGTAAACAACCAATATGTAGTGCCCCACCGTTTTTTTGCATTCTATTAATAATATTCCATATATCTCCTACCTCCTAAAATAGGTTTCTAAATTTGTAGTACTCTATCTAATCTCCATATCAATTGCAAACATATTTGTGGTGCCTACTACTACTCTTTTATGAATCCTTATACCAAATGCTCTACTAGTTTTGATCTACAATATATTCTCTTTATTTGTATATTTGTAGCACCCAATTTTGTATCTATCTATGTTTATGTCCTTCTTTATCCTTATATTTATTTCATCCAATTGTGCATCATCAATATCTATGGTAGAATCACCACCTTTCACTAGTATTTCCCCCTCTATCTTGGTATCTCCCTTTGTATCAATCTTAGGCAGCTTCCTCAATGAATATAGCCATCTAAATACATCTTCTTCTACATCTCTTTATTTTTATATCTCCTTGTCATAATCTTATTTCATATTCATATTCAATGATATATGCACTATCTAGCCCTCCATATAAAATGTCAATTCTTCTTTTTGGGAGTCAAATATTTCATTACATTCTACAAACCAATTTGAGATTAAGCAAAATTTTAAAAGGACCCAAGAGTCCTTTTATCTCAAACACCTCAAAATTTATTTTTCCTTTAAACCCAAGAGGTTGACCTTTATATTCTACCATGTGCTAATGAAAATTTTGGATTCTCCCTCATCTAGTACTATATCATAGGGAGTATCATGTAAATTTGGTTTCCCAAGATCCTCCCAATTTATTTTAATAACATCTACTCCCAAGTTTGTTAATATATTTTTCATCCATAAAAATGAGTTCTATATGATTGTGCCCATTTAAAAAATATTAAGATGTGAAAGAGATGTATTTTTTTGTAACTATCTTGTTCTAATTAATGTATATTCTAACATGTTCCAAGCCAAAAATTAAATTATTTGAGTGTTGAGATTTAAATATATTTGTTGTTTTATAACTTGAAAATTAGATTCTGTGGTATTAATATAGGGACTCAAGGTTGAGACACAAATCCTAATGATCTCTCGTAATGTGATACCTTAGAAGAAAAATAAAATATTTAAATACTATCAACTATCTACTTAAGTACAAAGAGGCTCATAGACTTACCACACTATCTAATAACATGCTATTTTTTTATGGAAACTATAACATTCTTATGTTATAACATGATTGAATTATAGTTTGATAGTAACAAGTCTAAAGCTTAGTCACTAGCATGCATAAATTTAAGTACATTAAAACATGAAAATATAATAGTGCTACCATGTTGTAACACACTCATATTTTTGATGAAAAATAGTCATGAGTATTGTGTGTCATTTTCTTCATGTAATAGGATAGAATTATTGTGTGAGTGTATTTTTGTTGATTTGGGGTAATTTTAATTTAATGAATCATTTCTCTATAACATGGAAGGGGCAAGTTTCTTTTATTTTTTAACAATTTATTTTTTATTTTTTTAAAAAGAAGGGGTAAAAAATTTATTCAATCAAAACCAAAGTACAAGGCAAAGGCCAGAGGCCCACTAGACCAAGACCACCACTAGAACAACTACCAACAACATTACATATTCTTGTCTTCCACTAATAACCTCTCCAGGATCCCAAGATAATCAAAAGGTAACTCCTCCCTTCCACTAATATCCCAGCCATCCACATTCTCAGAGGCCCTTTTCACTAGACAATCAGCCACTCTGTTCCATTCTCTAGGGATATGACAAAAGGAGGCAGAATCCAAGGAACTGCATAGACTCAGAATCTGTCTAACCACAGAGGCCAATTGCCAACTAACATCATCCAAACTCTAGTTGTTCAACATATCCACAACAATTTGAGAATCAGACTCAAAAATGATCCTCCTACAGCCTAAAGAGCAACTACGCTCAACTGCAATCTTAATAGCAAGGGCCTCCATCAGATTATTAGAGTGCTGTCCTTTGTAATTTTTTAACAATTTGAGTTCAAAATTAAATCAATTTTATTTTCATTTATGTTGAATCATTTTTTAATTATTAGAAAATTTGAATTTTTCGACACCTCCAAACACTCATCTCTAAGTCAATGTATTATGCATGGTAAATTTTATGTTGAATAAAATGCATAAAATAATCCCCTCAATTTCCTCCATCAATTCCAAGGCATTCCTGTGATTATCAAGTATAGATTTTAGGGTGTCTCAAAAATAACAAAATGGAACTTCAAACATTAGTAGAAATCTTTAAAAAATACGCATTGGAAAGATTTTGTAACATCATTTGAGTTTATAATATCTATAAAATATTCAATCAAAAGAACAAATATACAGGTGGACAAATTTTAGATATATATAGTGAGCTCATGAATAGTATGAAATAAAACTACCATGTAAACATGTGAAAGCCAAGAAACTATAGACACTCAAAATTTTCCTCGCAATCATCGCATTATCGTTTGCATTATCGTTCATGTCCGTTTGCATTATCGTTCATGTTTGTTTGCATTATACGTCCATTTCTATAATAAAGCATACTAGTTCATTATCATAATAAATCCATTATCATAACCATCAAATATCATTTCATAATAAACTAATTATCATTAATCATTTCGTTTGCATGAATCATTAAATTATTAGATCATTAAAATATTAAATAATTATCATCTCATTACCATTCATAGTGCATAATAAATCATAAACATTTCATGATCATTCATAAACTGTTTTAAATCATTAATCATGATATCCTTTCGACAATAATTTTCATTGCATTTTCATAAATCATCATTTAAAACATTAAAATCAATGTTACATAAGTCATTTACATAATCCATATTCCATTAAATCCATAATAAAACATTATTAAATCATTTTCATTCACATTTAGAAATGTATTTAGTCACTTAATTTAATCACTTGCCATGCATTTGTTTTCCTTTTATCATTTTCACTTACATGCATCTTATTTTACTACGCAATGTGGGATTTTAAAATCTCCTTTTTGCAAATCTTTTGTCCCACATTCGTTTCTCTCAATCTCTCCATTCTCGAAAACATCTATTTAAGGAGGTTTTCCTCTCATTTTCCCCACCATGCTCCACATTACACTACACACTAATCTTGTGCATATTTTTACTTCGAGATGTCTAGTCGAAGACTAAAAATTGGAACTACTAACTAATTTGGTGCAGGACGATTGATTGAAGACTTGATTTTGAAACTGACTATCTTTTAGTTTAGAACACATTTTGATTGGTGCTTTAAAATGAACATTTGTATTCCATCATATAGAGTTAATTAGGGGGTGAATGAACACTGTTTGTTATGCTTGAGATGGTAGGGAGTATGCTTTCACCTTGTGCAAACTTGGTGACCAAAAACCAAACCCATCGTCTTTGTATGTGTTTAATACCTTAGAGGGGCCTGCCTCACAAGAGGGAATGAATCCAACCAATTTTTTGCTCAAGCCGGTATATAAAAGGATGAGACTAAACCGTCAAGTCCTCATGGTATGTAAGCCTTAGCCGTGCAGTTCCATTTGAAAATGGTTACCTACCTTTTCTTTTAAAGGTATAAGAGCCCCTAGTAAAGTGGTTAAAGCCTTAAGTGGCTTGTTGTACGCTCGCGAGGTGCCATGTCCCTGAGTATTCACTAGAATCCTCTTGTTTTATAAAGACAAAATCCCTTTTATTTGTTCGTGCAGCAATAGTTGTTGCCAAGGCATCCACATTCTCATAGTTCTTAGTAGAGGTGAAGATTCTGTCATGGGAGATTCATGAGGGCTCAAAGCTTGGTTGAGCTGAGAAGTGAGTGTCATGTTGGGGGAGACAGTGTGGCCAAGCTTCTAAGTCACCCGCTAAGAATAAGTGTGGCTGGGGAAACCCACGCAGAATCCAGTGAATATAGTCCTTGCCAACCTTAGGATTTACGCTTGTATTGTTAAAATCAAACATTTTGTTTACTATGTCTTGCACGTGTGTTTAAAAATAGACCTCAAACAAACATCACACCTAGTACTTGGCAACACCTTAAACCTTGCAAAATCCCAAAACATCAAACAACAAAAACATACAACATGAACCTATCACTTAGATTTCTTGGGGCCATCATCCTTTAGTTCTGATTTTTCAATCCTTGCCTTCCACCTAGTCTTTCCATCCCATATAATCCTTGCATATTCATAGCCCTTTCATCCTAGTCTTTACGTATTCCTAGTCTTGCATACATAGATCACATCACATAGTCCTTGCATACATATCTCATTCCACCTAATTCTTGCATGTATAACCCATTGCATATCAAAATCATCTCACCTAACCTTTGCATGTTCCATGAATTTAGTCCTTTGCATATTCATCATTGATCAAATAGAACCCTTAGCTTGCACTTCGACTACTCTTCATAGGTCTCAAAATTAACCCATTGGCTATCTATCACCCACATCACTTAAGGTTTATCATCCTTGAGTTAGGGAACATGCCATTATCCTTGAGTAGGGAAATCCTTTTGGAGTCCATCATCTCCTACATACCCTCTCTTTATCATTTTTACCTTTTGTTTATCCATCATAACACAAGTCAAGCCTTGCATCGTAACCAACTTTGGACCTAGAGTTGCCTTTGAGCTCTTGTATTCTTAGCTTATCACATCATATCATACCATTTGCATATCCCATCTTAGAATCATATCCTTTTCATTTCATCCTAGTCTTAGGTTTCATACATTATCTTGGGTTGAAAATTAGAACAATCACATTTCACAAAATCACCTCAAATTTGATCAACAAGAAGAGTAAAAAATCCAAAAACATTACAAACATTTAAAAAACAAACAAATCTATGTGTCCTCCAAGTCAACTTGTCCACATCATGTCCAAGTCAAACTTCTCATCCTCATTTTCATCCTATCCATTGCATTGCCATTTAGACCTCACCGCCATCTCTACAATTTACCCTAATATGCTCCTTAGTCAAGTTGAATGCCAATTAATCTGCAACATGTCAAGCCCAAAAATCCCTATACTTGAATAGAAAATTCATCAATTTCCTCCATACCAACCATGAATAAGCTTTCATCCTTCATCCACCTACCTTCACCATCAAGAGTCACCTAACACAATCCATGCCATTAATCCATAGTTCAAGTGCCCACTTATCACCCTTATCCTAACCTTGACAAGGGAAACGAACCTTCCACTAATCCATTACAAGCCTCCACGTCCTATCCTAGTCCATCATCCGTCAATCCATTCCATGCCTCCACATCCTATCCTAGTCTGGATCCTCCATCAATCCCATTTTAAAAAATTTACACATTTGAAGACAAAAGACAAACTATGTTTTCAAATTGCTTATAGTGTTTTACATAATTACACTTCACAAAATCACCTCAAATTTGGTCAACAAGAAGAGTCAAAAATCCAAAAACATTAGAAACATTTATAAAACAAACAAATCTACGTGTCCTCCAAGTCAAATTATCCACATTATCTCCAAGTCAAAATTCTCATCCTCCATACCAAACATGCATAAGCTTTCATCCTTCATCCACCTACCTTCACCATCAAGAGTTGCCTAACACAATCCATGTCATTAATCCACAGTTCAAGTGTCCACTTATCACCCTTATCCTCTATTCTTCATTCAAATCCTAATAATTGCTTATCATCTATTTTCAAATGCATTTTTTTCCATGGAATTCTTATGTTCAAGAATCATTGATTTCATTTGATTTCATATGTTCAACTCCACTTATATATCATCATCTCTCACTTTCTTTTCCCAATATTTCATGGCATATAGAAATGGCTCAACAAGCAAGAAGTTCCCAAGAAGAAGTCGAGCCAAACCTAGATATTGGACCAAATGAATCAGCTGAAAAACACATGCACCTTGAAGATAGGGAGGAGGCCCGAGTTCAAACAATGCAAGTTGGAGAGGGGTCAGGATCACTTCCTTCTACACTAATGGATGAGCATATAAAAGTAGTTGAAAAGGTTTGGAAAGAAATTTAGATCATTTACTTGAAATGTATATGGAGAAACTAAAATGTTATGCCAACCAACCTAAAAAATAGGAGTAAGAGGTCAATGACTAAATCTGTAAATAGAATAATCCATGATCATTTCAATCATCTTGAAACACTTGAAAAAACCCAATTGTTATCACTTTTACTTCTTCGTAATGAGCTGAAAGGGTCATTACAATTGTTAGGTGTACATTCTGCATCGAATAAGAGGAAACACATGAGACTATAAAAAGATATTGTTGAAAATGTTAAAAAAGTTTAAATTCCATTGGGAAAGGATATCGATCAGTGGATAAGGCCATTGCAAGAAAGGTGATTTTGATAGATCTATTTTAAATAAAGAAATATCAAGAAAAAGAAAAATGTCAGCACTTTCCACTGAATTTGGTTATAGTAGAACCACACTAATAAAATATGAGAAAAGGAGAAAGGTTTTGGATGATTTTTCTAAAGGCAATTAGGCAATTATGTGTAGAGTTCCCCATTTTGACAGGATTGAAGATGTTGTTAGGAACTTGATCTCAAGTTTTTGGAATGATCAGATCCACCTGTCATCAAATATTGGAGATGTTATGAGGCACATGATTGGGCCTGATATTTATGAAGAATATATTAAACATTGGCTAGAAATAACACAACTTGAGATGTATATGAACTTTTGTAATATGTATCCTCATATAAAGATTGGGCAAAGAATGTTTGAAAGGTTAAAGCCATATTATGTGAAGATAAACAAGTTTTTTGAAACTTGTTGTTGTCGTTATCATATTGAATTTGATCTCTACTATCAGGTGTTTCAGAATATGAGAGAATAAAGATATGGTTTTCAAAAGGCACCTCCTAAACATGTAAGTTTGTTCATAAATGATATATTATGTGATCATGAAAATGGACCTCAAATAAAATCCATAAAAGAACTCTATGAAACATGTGTAAATTTGGCTAACTTTCCTTCAACAAACAAAGATTTTGACCTAACAAAGATAGTAAATTGAAAGACTTACAAGTATGTAAAGTTTTAAACAAATTTTGGGAAAGAATCCACAAGGTTAAACTATGTAGAAGAGGAGATACCTTTTGGGAAATTTATGGAAGATTTTCAAAAATTGATACAACCATACATACAACATTATTTTTATTCTAAGTGGCAAGCACAAAAATTTCAAACATTAAGAGATACTTTCCCACTTGGAACAGTTCTATTAGTAGTTGACTTTGCAGAAAATTACTCTTTTGTACATCAAAAAGAGATTCAATCAGAATATTACTTTTCAAAGCAAATCACTATTATGGTTCATGTGTGTTATCGACATGCACAATTGGAATTGGATGGTGTTGAGAGTACAAGTGAACTACAGGCCATCAAGAAAGAATATCACTTTTATATTAGTGATGATAAAGAGCATGACACACTTTTTGTACAACATTATTTTACAAAATGTTTTTTTGGGAATTTAAGAAGTAGGGGTGTAAAATTTGAAAAACATTTTGTATGGTCAAATGGATGTGTGACACAATTCAAATCATCATGACCATTTTATGCACTATCTAGATATCATAAAATTTACAACATACCACATGTTTGGAGTTTCTTTGAGAGTGGACATGGAAAGGGTGAGCATGATGGCGCAGGAGCTTGCATCAAACGTGCTTTAAGAAAGCATCAAATGAGTTGTTTAGAAGATCGTATAGACGATGCACATGATGTTGTTGAATGATGCAAGAAACACTTTGCATCAAATGAGGTCGACACATCTTCAAGAACAAACCGAAACATTCCATATAGAGTGTTATGGGAGATATCGAGTATGTATAAATTACATTTTCAAAAAATTAAATTTATATATATATATATATATATACACATGTTTGTTCACATAAGTTTGTTGCAAGTAAATTTATCTAGGTGTGGATAGAAGATCAATGCATGGATGTAAGAGGGTAGACAAAACACGATC
Source organism: Sequoiadendron giganteum (assembly GCA_007115665.2). Lineage (NCBI taxonomy): Eukaryota > Viridiplantae > Streptophyta > Pinopsida > Cupressales > Cupressaceae > Sequoiadendron > Sequoiadendron giganteum. Next base: position 277,366,458 of record CM021100.1, on the reverse strand, counting down.
TTTGCATTGTGTTATGATTTCAGATAGTCACCTTGGATGGACATTATACATGGGGGATTACTCTTGTTTCTACGCTGAGTGCATTGCGGGAAACTCTCATGCATGCAAGAACCAAGAACTTGAATATGTTAGTAAATGGGATATGGTGCCACTATTCATTTTAGACACATACAATGAAAATAAGGATGAAATATTTCAAGACATTCATTTGATTTCAATTGATTATGACCATATTTCAAGATTGGTAGAAAAGGTACATGTGTAAGTTTTCAATAATTTAAATATTATATAAATTTAATGATCTTTAAAGTCTGGAGACAATTCTAAATTTTTTAGAACTTTATTGTGTAAATTTGGTGTACAGGAGATGTTTTTGCAGTCATAGCAGAGCCTGTAAACATAGAAGGTGTTAGCTATTATTTACTGTGTTGCATAGAAGAGAGGAATAATCTAACACAACCTAAAACAAGCGATGGAATTTTATTTCCCACATGTGAGTTTGAATTTAAAATTATACATATACATTGTGTACATGTGTATATTACCTTAAAAACATTAAATATGTATTGTACAAACTTTGAGCACAAAAATGTTGTACATGTGCACATGTTTTACTTCAGGTTCATGTTTACCGCGCAGGTTCTATTGTAGTGCAAGGGATATATCTAAAACAATTCAAAGTTTTTCAACATGGGATTCCTTTTGTTGACTATCAAGTTGATAACAAGGTATATCAATATAGTCACCTAATAATTGCTACCGCCCTACATCTTCATGCAGTTCCACATGCACGTGGACGAAAAAAATGGAGACTAGATAGTTATGACCATAAAAAAAGATTACATGTTATTCAAGAGCGGGTTGAACTAGAATGTTTGAGTTAGATTATATCCATGATTTTCAAGTTCACTTGTACATGTACATACATGTTCAAGATGAGAACTTATAGTAACTTGTTTGAACTCTAGATTGTTTTAGTTACTTATAATATATGTTGATGACAAGTGTTTTAAATTTGGTTGGACACAAATTAGTTGTTGAAACACGTCGAGAACCTTAAATTGAGTAGATATTTCCAATTATATATTTGTTCCATGGAATTCAATTACTTGTTCAAGAATCTAAATGATTTCATTTGAAAGTTCATCTCCACTTATAGCTAGAAAAGTTATTATAAATTGATTCCAGAATTCAATGCTTAATTTTATGTTATGTACATAATGTGCAAACCTTGTTACAACAATTGCAAAGTTTATATCTATTTAATATGACTATCTATTTAAAGGTGAAAAGATTATTGTATTGTCCTTTATATAGAAATTAAATAGAACCTTCAAAGAATCTAGTTATTTTTTACTTGTATTACTTTTGATGGGGTACATATTAGGGCTCGTAACCTAAAGAATATTGATGAGTATTTAAACAATGAATATTTTCTATAATAAATTTATTGGTCCATAATGAGTATTCTATAGTTATCTAATTTTCATAAAAAAAGTCATTGGAAGAGTGATGGTGGGAGTAGAAGAAAATTTAGTGTTAGTTTCAATGATCCCCAAAAGAGCATGTTTATTTATTTATATCTTCAATATGTTTAGACGGTATTTCCCTCATGTGTACCTTTCTTGTACAACTTTATGATAGTATAGAATGACACTTAACATGATAAATATCGTAAAATTATTGGTTATTTTATGTTTTAGTTATAGTTTATTGGGATCCAAATGAAAAATGTGAGAAAGATTGATTAATTTAATATTCAACAATATTTGATAAACATTTTTTATGTATTTTTGAAGATTAGTAAGAGTCATAAGAGCATTTGATTGAAATAAAGTAAATTTACATGAATTATCAAATTGATGAACATTTTCCTTTTTGTCATTAGCCTTCAAAAGGTTGCTTAGATAATTTGTTAATTTAAAGGGTATGAATCACTTTTACTTGGTGAACCATATTTAAATAATAATATTTATTTGAATTTTTGAAATAATTATTTTTCAATGTCTGTATAAATACATAAAATATACAAAGATATTGAGGTGCAAATCATCCTAAAATTGTATAAATAAATACATTAATAGTGGATTTAATAATTTTAATAGTAAGAGGGTTAATGATAGGCGAGATAGTTGTAGATGAATAATATAGAGTTTTAGTACATCATATGGCATGTGGGTATCTTAGGTAGTTATAATTAGTGAGTAGGATATAAATGGGATGGAAGGTAGAGATGGGAAAAAATATGTAGTGGGATATTAGTATTAGTAATGGTTGAAATATGATAATCAATAGTGTAAATGGTAGAAGTATGATAGATAGTAAATGCACTAACCATAGTAGATGATGCAATATTAGCACTAAAGACAAGATACATTTAAAAGAAGTCATGTCATAGGAAAACTAGCACCACAAATATATCTCACAAATAACATAATTTTCTAGTTCAATATAACACCATACCTGAAGACATCTATTAGAAAATAACAATAAATCACATATATAATGAATACCATGAAAAGATTTTATAGTCCCTAAAATGAGTTCCTTCAACTTTACATACAATTAGAGAATTTCATATAGGTTTGATATTTGTATAATAAAGAGTGATAAAAATTGGGAAACAAAGAAAGCCATACAGAGATACAAATACAAATTTGATCCAAAATGAGCACTAGCACCATAAGAATTTTAGTGTGGAATAAAATGAGTGATTGCAAAAAATATGAGTACCCAATCTAGATTTAATGCCTCTAGTAGTAGATAACTATAGATTAAAAAAATATGTCACTTATGCCATTATCCATAAATAATATAGTTCAACAACAAAATAAGAAAGTTCATTGGAGACTACAATATAGAGCTTGAACATATTAAAAGATTGTTATCATGGAAGGATTCAAATCTTTTACCGTAGTGAATGACCATTAATTTTTTGTCCCAATGAGAAGAAACAACACATTATTAAGAATCTTCTATAAATGGATTGAACAAGGCCCATTCAACACACTTGAATTAATTATTGTTATGAGAGCACCGAAATACTAAAGAGTTGGAAATCTAGGATTTGGTGTTAACACTATTATGATGGAAAGGGTTTCCACATAGTTACCTAAGAGCTCTATCAATTCTAGTTCATGATCTAGGTTGTCTTGAATTTATTGGAATTTATTGTTGTGAAATAATTATATTTTCTATGTCATAATATCCTGAATGGAATATTTCTAATAAATGTCCAGTTTTGATTCCCTTGAATAATTTATAATGGTTAACCCAAGGCAATATGAAATTTTTAAGATCATTAATCCATATAGTTTTCTAATGAATAAATTATAGATTATATCATCTAGTTGTCTATGTTAGATAAACCACAAAACTCATTAATTAAACCACGATTTTCCACATGATCATCATAATCATAATCTCATTGTTATTCAAACCACAATCATTACAAGCTCAAAATGAATGTTCAAATTTAGAAATTGGTAATATCAATATTGCACATATGTATATCATATAAGCAAATATACTAGATATCATCAAATTTACCTATAACAATGTATCAACAATCTAAAAAATGTAGCCCAAGTCATATATAATGAACATAAAATGAACATAAAATATGTAGCCCAAGTCATAAAACATAAAACATATAGCCCGAGTCATAAAACATAAACATGTAGCCCAAGTCATATATAATGAATATATACAACTCATAAATCTAGAGCAACCTAATATGAATATTGACTCCTAGTCAAACGATCATCTGAATGAGAACCCTGCTTTGAAGGATGTGTTGAGCCCTATAGATAAAGTTGTGTACAAAATGTGTTAAATACAATAATATATTATAAATTTTATGAAAGTTATTTTTAAGAGTGTACATGTATTTTTAAATATCTATCTAGATCTATACATACATATACATGTCTATATATAAAAATCTAAAACTCACATGTCCACTACTAGCAGAATCATCCATAGAGTCACGATGACGTACACGATCTGGACCAAGACTCAGAGTAACATGAGGCATGTCCATCTACAATATATATACATATATATTACATGAATATATGGTTAAAACTAAAATTTAAAAATAATTTTAAAAAAAGAACTGAAACATACACATGCACACATACATGCACATCATGTGGTATCAGATGCTCTAGGTCCTCTACCATAGTTGTCTCCACCAAATCAACTAAATGCTCAGTCGACGTGTCAATCTGAGGGCCTGTCGCATGGTGTGCCAAAAATTATGAGTCAAGGGAACTATGCAGTTGAGATAACATCAACGATGAACTAGGACCGATCAACAACTCCATAAAACGTATAGTTTGTGTAGCAATTGAATGATCTGTAGGTGGATCCTCATGTGCACTACTGCTAGGTTGAGAGTGATGAGAATGATGGGATTCTAGACGTGAATGAAATCCTAGAGCCAAATGACCTCTGCCATGGTCTATAGGGATCCCATAGTCCAATGTGATGTAAGCATATGCCTCCAAGAGGTCCTCACCCAAATGTTTCATAGTCCTTCGTGCCATGTCTCCTGTAAGTCCATTGAGCAGTGTGGGTCTAGGGATGCCCGCCGCTTGAAAAGGATCTATGTTGATGTCCTGTGTTATAAATGGTATGGATCAGGAATGTCAAGACATCAAATACTGACCCACATAATCAGTAGATATCTGAGTGGTCACAACTGCAATGTCGCCAACACTGTCAATTACTTCCTTTTGGGAAGCAATGATAACTTGGTCCACTAAGGGGAATAGAGTTGGGGTGAGAAAAAGAGACCTGTCACCAAACAATACCCTAAACACTGGGGCTGGTCTATCTACTCGATGATAGGTCGGCCTATCGGCAATCCTACCATGCCCCTAACCAACATATGGTGGAATGTCCAGGTAGTTGACTTTGAGGCCCAAATGAACCTCAACATACAACTGTTGAACAAAATATAATGGAAGTTGGTAATTGTTTGGATACTTACCATGTTCTACAAGAAATCATGGGTAGATCAATGGGGCCATAAGAGGATCCACACATTTGGTGACCTGGTATCCCTTCACCTTACGTATATTTTGATAGAATGGAAAATAAGTGTTTTTGATAATTTCTTTGGTCACAACCTCCTGTATTTGTTTATAAGGAACCTCACCATGTACTTCTTCCCATATGTGGGAAAGAATCATAGCTACTCTATCAGGGGAAAAACTACTAGCTTGTCCAAGTTTATCTCTTAATTTTTCTAATCTTTGTAAAATGGACATGCAAACTTTTGAATAAATGCCTACATTTGTACGATCAGTTAGTGACTCTCTCAATCTCCTAATCTCGCTATTAGTATTTGCAAAGATTGTTTTTGGAGGTGGAATAGGTGCATTTTCCATTGTGATATGTATGTACCTAAAGGAGGAATGAGACCTTGGTTTAATATATCTAGATCTAGAGAATATAAATCTAAAATAGTTCTAAATAAATTTACAAGTGTGCACATGATATAGAATGTATTAAACACGAACACTACATATCTAGATAATAGTTCTCACTTGCGCATACATACATTTAATAAAGTTAATGTAACTTCTAGATACATTTATTACTAAACAAGTTTGTGCAACAAGTAAATCAATTTGAAATATTAATAAATCTTTAAATTTACATAATGAACAAAGTCATGCATGAACTCATTTCACCAAAATGTAGACACTTCTAACTATACATTTAAATATATAAAATTATCGTAAATATATTATCCACATGAATAAATCACAAGGGCCAACAAGTTCTAAAGTAGCTTGAGATTTGAAAGCACACACATGTATATATTAGACATGTTTCTTCTCAAATTATTCTCTAACTATGTTGCTACCATAAAGGAAACAAGATAATATGTTTCTTTTCAAATCAAGGGATTTATAGCATGAATGATTTAATAATTGGAAATTATATGAAAAATTGTCTATATCATACAATCATGTGGCATGTAACTCCTTAAATGATTTTTTCCCCTTCATTCCATTAATAACTTGAAGTGGGATGAATGACTCACAAATGATGGGATGATAATTAAAGGTTATATAATTGGATTCCTAAGATTTATTCATGCCAAAATATCTAGCTTCTTTGTCTACACTCATTATTTTCCATCTAGGTCCACTCTACTTTTTTTATTTAAAGATAAAAAATGAACTCCACATAAGATTGGTTAAAGAGGAGGAAGAAATATAAGTTTTATGTTGATGAATGGATTTATCTAATGCATCCATTCTATAAATGTAAACTAAAATGTAGGATGACCAACCGTGTAACAAAAGCTTTAAAAAGAGTTACTTGATTTCTTCTTCATCTTGTAACAAAAATTGAATTAGACTAAGTTGAAGGAACTAAGGGTTACTAGTTTTGTGATTGAAATTATTATTGTTAATTCTAGGTGCCTTATTCTGTATTGATTAACTTATGGATGGTGTAGATTTGATTTTGAAACAAGATTGTCTTATGGTATGCAAAAGTACTATTTTTGGGTTTACTAGGTAAGAGGAATCACCAAGTTATAAGACAATAAATAGTATCAATATGGACCTACAAGTGTGTGTATTCCCAAGTAACATGATAAGTTAAAAGAAAAGAGAGATGAATACAGGTCACAAATAAAAAGGGTATAGAAAAACTCCTTTTCTATTTGAGCACGGTGATGATGTACATGTATAAAACAATAACACATAGGAGTTGATGCCAAGTGTCAAATGTAGTGACAATAGGAAAGCCTAAATTGTTAGCATAAATAGCTTAATGAAAATATAAAATAGTATGGATTGAGGTTTTAAGTTAATATTTTATTTTACTTTATGGTTTGGATCCTTCTTTTAGTTCTATCTACATGGTTCATACCACTTCGTTTATATCTTTTAAGTTAGTAAATATTCTAGGAAAAATTTCTTCATATTTTTTTTAATTTTCCACTTGCATCACTTATCTTTCATCCCATTAATCTCCAATTTTTTCCATCTTAGGGTTCCTTCTAAAATTATATTTTGTTCTCTAGTCCTCAATGGTTCATGTTGAAATATTTATTTTTTAGTGCATTATTAGTGGCTATTTCATTTTCCCCTTCATCAACTTATATTTTTTTAAGTTTTGAGGATTTTCTTCTCCTTTGTATTCCATAATTTATTCTTAGAGGCACCGCTTAACTTCTACTGTGGTGTTTCAACCTTATCCATCCACTTTAAATCAAGTTCCAAATGCTTGTCTCCTTTGGCAACATACTCTAATGTTCTTTGTGAATGACTATTTCTACTATGTAGATATGGTAATGTGCTTTGTTTTAGTACATTATGGATTAGCTTGTCAATATCATGGAATGTAAATATTTTACAAAATTATTTTTTCCCATCATCCAATTGTTGGTTCCTCCTCTCTTTTCTTAGTTAAAATATACCTCTTTTTTTTGCAATAGGTGATCTAATGTCCAATAGTAAAGTTGGTACCTATAAAGCCTTTCATCATATTCTCTTCTATTTGTCCATTCCGTAATGCAAATTTGAAGGTTTATTTCAAGTTTCATCTTGTCATAATATTTTAGATTGGGTTTATAGTCTCCTTTTGATAAGTACTTGGTTCTTATAAGGACCAAAAATGTCTTCCCAATTAGGATATTAGGTTTGTGGGTGTACCACCATCTTGTCATGCTACAAAGTATCTTCAAGAGATTATAATCTCAAATTTTATTTCTTAAATAATTTTTCCATGTATTCTATACATCTTAAAAAAATTCCCACCCTATATTACCAAGTCCAAGCTTAATACATGAGAAATTCCATGTGAAATTTGTGGTTAAATTGTTTTGACTTTTAGTATGTTGTCTCTTTTTATAGTTTCCTTTATTATGTGGTGGGTTTTCATCATTTGAAATATCTTGAGTGGATTTTTTTTAACTTTTCTTAAGTTTCAGGATCCTCCTCACATCTAATATCTTTCTAGATCTTACTTCTAGCTCATCCCAAACCCATTCTTCCATAGCATATTCATTATCAATGTTCTAAATATTGATATCAAGTATGATTTATCCTCTTGAGTTTTCCCCATGCATGGTGTCTTAAACTATTATTTTTAAAGAATGTAGTGCTTTCAATTCTTCTTCTCTAATTTATTCTTATGTTATCTTCTTTATGTATGCCTTACTCATATCAATGTATAGGGGTATATGTATAAAAAAAATTGTCAAAGAACATGAGATTTATTATTTATATATAGGAGTTAATTGTCCCATTATATTTTACAAACCATTCTAAATTTAGTAAAATGTTGAAGGTATTAAAGAGTTCCTTCATCTCTATTACTTCTAAGTCTATTTTTTTCTTGATTCCCATTAAATTAACTTCAATATTTCTCCAAGTTCCAACCATAAAAATGGTAGTACCATCCACAAGATCAATGTTAAAGGGGTAGATCATAGACTATTCGCTTCCTAACTTCTTCTCAAACTCTTTTAGGTATAAATGATTTTGAGGTCAAATATTATGTTTTTAAAAATGTTTGTTGTTTAGTTTAAGTTTACTATAATTTGTTTCTTCTTCCATCTTCATGAGCTTGAATAACATGTACTTTCTCAAATTTCTCTATTAGTTACTCAAAAACAATTGGAGCTATATCCACTTGAGATAAACAAGGAAAGTACTACAAAGTAAATCCTACTAGAGTTATTGTGATCATTGTGGGAAAGATGCTTAATTACTTGCAATAACAAGAAATCTAATTTGTTGGATCAAGAAGCTTTGTTCAATATTAATGTTAAGATGTTAATATTCATGTACACATTCTAATTCTTGTTCTTAAACTATATTGATTTCCAAAGGTTTGGTTGAAACTTTTGGCCTAAATTATTATTAACGTGCCCCAAATTAAATTGGTTGGTTGAATCAAATAATAATAGCTAATATTCTAATTAGTAAGAAACACAAAATGAAACTTAGTTCAATAACACTAATGATTATGGCCTTCTTATATGATCCTACTTAATAACCCTTTAAGATGTAATCAAATTCCTTATTAGATCATCTATGAAATATTTATGATATTATTTAAACACTTGAGCTGATAATTCAATTTTAACTATGAGAATGGAGAGGAAAATAATCCTTATTATTATCTCTCTGAAAGAAATACAACATAAAGGAGATGATTCTAATAGTAAACATATGTTCATATATTCATTTAATAAAGACAAGAATCAAAATAAAAGTGACATATGTACAACATGAAAATTGTTTATATTACTTTTAAAACAAGTGTTGTCTGAAATATAGGGAGGATCATGATCTTTAGTTGATAGTATACTATCACTCAAGAACAACCCAATATAAATAAGAGAGTTCATGTTCCTTAAGATTTAAAGTTAGAACAAAGGATTGAATAGAATATTGTAGGCTCACATAATATTACAATATTATCTCAAAAATCATGTATTGTGTCATACATACTCATTATTAAGCTATTTCCATGAATTTTCATGTCAAATTTCTTATATTGTGTACTCTTATTGGTATTTATTGTTTTCATGTTTTGTGTTGAAAGAATAGATTGGATTTCATTAGACCCTCTATCTATGGATACATCATGTAGCATACACTAATATTATTAGATTGGAATTATTTTTCTAAGTACATACAAAGATATTTATTTGATTAAAAAAAATTGAGCATCCTATATTATATTAGAAGTTTAAACTTACTAAATTATTGAGGGGGGCCTATTTCAAATATATCCTTAGTTTACATGCGATTGATACTAGGGATGATAGAGGAATTTTGTCAAATGTTGTAGTTGCAACTGCATTGGTAGAAATGTATACAAAATGTGGAAGCATAGATAAGGCACACAAACTGTTTGATAGAATGCCTCTGAGAAATGTGTTCTCATGCAATGCCTTGAGTGCAAGATATTCACAAAATGGATTTGTTGAAAATATTTTAGAAAATTTAAAGCAGATGCAGTTGGTAGGTGTAAATGGGTTTCTTGAAAATGCTTTAGAAACTTTCAAGCAAATGCAATTGGTGGGTGTAAAGCCAAATTCCACTACCATCACCAATATCCTCCTCACCTGCGCCAAAATGGGAGCATTGGAACAAGCTATGAAAGACCATTGAAGGGTATGGACAAATTTGTTGAAAAGGATTTAGAAACTTTCAAGAAAATGCAATTGGCACCTATAAAGCCAAATTCTACAACTAGAATTCATTTTTAGGGTTTAAAAACTGTCAAACAAATGCAAATTTTCAAAGCAAAAGAAGAATAACCAACTTGTGTTCACCGAGAGTTGGAGGGTGATGGACTATGGAGGAAGCCGCTAAAGGGTGATGGACTGTTCGTCAAGTTTTTGTTTGCTAGTTTTCATTCGCCATTCACAGAGTTCACTCGAATGCTCAAGTGAAAATGATGACAGAGTGTTGTTTTTTTTTAATCCTAATTTAGGGGTTCGAGCAAACCCATGTTCGCTCGAACCCCTTTTTTATTATTTTTCAAGCCAACGTCATGGGGTTTGAGCAAACCCTGGGGTAAGAGAAAACCTAGGGGTTCGAGCGAACCCCTTCAATTTGTGGGAGGGTCGAAAATTGATTTTTGCTTCCTCTCTCAAATTGTTAACCACTTATGTGGGATCGCCCTATTACATAGTTTATTTACTCGCACAGTGAAAAATTAGGAAATTTTTACTTCAATTAAGGGTTGTCATGTTACAACATGCCTACGATCCCACGGCTTCGTCAAAATTTGTTTCATATTGGCATAATCGTAAGCTTCAGGTTAAGGGTATGGTTTTCGAGATTAACGAGGAGTTTATTGCTACTGTTACTGGGTTGTCTGTGGTTGGTCACAAATTATTCAAAGATAAGAAGAGAAATGAGGAGGCTATGGCTTAATTATTTAAGGACGATGAACGATAAAATATTTTCAAGATGTCATCTTGGGGCTATGAGAGGATGTCTCTCAAGAAGATCTGGGCAGACATTGTCAAGATTATTATGTGGTATGTGACCCTTGAAGGCAGGTTTACTGCAATCTTAGGCCACCATTTCACTCTTTTAAATCATTTTATAGATGGGTTGTTTATTTCGTTTCCTTTCTTTCTCTTGTTGTCATTGGAGGTTTCTGTGTATGCGCATTTGAAAATAGGAGGGTGTTGGTTCTGCATGAGGGTCTCATCTTGCTTATAATGGAGCATGTGAAATCCCTCATTTCTGCTAAATCTATTGAGGGCAAGGAAAAAGCTTTAAGTTATGTTTCCTGGTCAACTGGTTCAGATACCAACACTGTTGGGGAGGAGGAGTGGAATGAGGAGGGCGAGGACGGGTCTTTTGCCCCTGTGGCTGCCCCTTCCAAGAAAAGGAAGAAGGGAAACCCTAAAGGAAAATGGGAAGCCAAGAGGATTATTATTCAAGAGGCGACGTCCTAGTCTACTAGCAATGATATGAAGGTTGGTTTTGGGGATTATAGGTCTAAGGACAATGCTATGGGTATTGGGCAAGATGATGTTGAGGCGGGTAGTAAGGAGGAGGGTATGCAGGAGAATGTAGTGGTTATGGAGGTTGTGGAAAAGCCTAGAAGGGCTTCCAAGCGCATTGCCAAATTAAAGAATCAGGCACCAAAACATGTTGTAAAGGATACCATGGAGCATGGAAAGGAGAAGGGTTTAGAGGAGAAGATGGTTGAAATTGACGATTCCTCGCTTCGAAACACACCAAGTGTGGATCCCTTTCGTGAGAAATTTGTGTAGGAGGAGGGTTTTAATTTGAGGTGTGGCAAGCTATAACCTCTCAAGTTAAATTTGTTGTTAGAGAATTTCTCATATCTAAATGATGATAACACTTCACTACTCGAACTCCTTGACATGGCGCGTGTGGGGGACACTGGAACTTTCAAGTTGGTGAAGTGGACTCTTCAAAAATTCAACAGGGTAAACATCAATATCAAGGGATTGAAAGAAAATTTGTAGAATATTCAGAAGGGCTTAGCCTTAGATATTTTGATTGATAGAATTGTCGTTCTTAAGTGTTCTTTTCTGACTTCAAGTCCTTATGTGAGCAACATCTAGTTGAGTTGGAGACCAAGGTTTTGGATACCAATATAGACATCAAAAAACTATTGCAAGCCTACCACATTTCCATTAAGAATAGTTTTCGTTGAGAATAGTGTTGGTTCCTTCGAAGTCCTATTCCCCAAGATTAGTGAGCTAAGAGAAGACCAACTCTACTTTACTGAGCTGATGGAGAAGGACCAAGAAGCTAAAGGGAAAGGGAAAAAGGTTGGAAAGGATTATGTCAAAGGCCCTACTACTAGAGGGAAAGATAACCTAAGGAAGTCCTTTGAGGACAAGAAAAAATAACTGTTGGACATGATTGGTCTTCATAGGAACCAGAAACTTGAGGTGGACAACACCTTAAGGAGCATGAAATAATATCTAGTTTTGTGTTTTGCTTTGTTGTTTTCCTTACTATTGGGTCTTTGTTTGTTACCTGTTGTTTTTTTGTCGATGGTTGTTGTTGTTGATTCAATGCTTCATATTTAAGCAACATTTTGTATGTTCAATTGTAAAGGGTTTTAGGTCCCTTCATAACCTATTTTTCCTATATAACCAAAACTATTTTTGAGTGGAAAAAAAACCATTTTGGTGGTTACATGATCAAATTGGGTCATTAAATACACTTTGAAATAGGCAAGGAAGTCGATTAAAGAAAACCTAAAAAATATAAGAAACTTAAAGTTTCACGGATCGATGGTCATGCATACCTCATGAATCATTCCTTGTTAATGATTGAGGCTTGAGATTATTGCATAATTAGTACCATGTGAAAAGGATGTATGTACCTCCAACTCTAATAGAATACATGCAAGAAGTTATTAGGAATAAAGCATCAAGATGTCAAGGAGCAAGTTCTTGAGTATAGGTAAGGCTAAAACTTGAATTTGATGTGATTCATAAAGTTTATCAGGCATTAAGCTTCATGGCTGCTTGGGAAGAAGTACTTAGGTAAGGGGATGTGTAAAATTTCAACTCCAAAAAGATGAATAAAGGAAATGACAAAGTTTGGACTTTGAGAATGACAAGGAACAAGTACCCAGGTAGAAGTAAGGCTACGACTTTGATTCTTATAAAGTAACTTAGTAAAAATATTAAGCCAAGAGTTGGGCATCAAGGATGACAAGGAAAAGGTACTCAAGGAAGGTTAGTCTCAAAATTTTGATAAAGGCAAAGAAACAAGGTGAAGTTTGGCTTAAAGGTATGCCAAGAATGGAAACTATAAAACTTTGGTAAGATAAAAATACTTAGAAATTTTGAACATAAAATCTCCACAAGTAGGATCTTCTTTTATTTTATCTAATTAATCCCTTCTACCTATTAGACTTTCCTTCTTCATGAACTTGGTGATTGAGATTGTTAGGTTTTGGGGTTAGAGGAGACAAATCCATCCCACAAGGTATACAAACAAGGACAATGCCAAACTTGTTCCCAATATTTTAATGTAGTGCAAAGTGTTGAGGATTGATGTTTAAAGATACTCCATACTTGGTACCACATTAGAGTACTCCTGTATCTACAACTCTAAAAAAATTATATATGAAAACATCAACAATAGAGGATCAAGGATACCAAGAAAAAGGTACTTGAATAAAAATCAAGTTAGAGGAAGTTTATTTAAGTTGTATGGGATAAAAAGCATAATTTCATGTTGCCCTCATTAATTAATGTGCATGTTGGATGGTGGAAGTACAATTTTAAGCTTAGTGTTTCCATCTATTTTTAAGGTGGCATTTTCTCTGGCTACGAGACGACATCTTCTTGCAGAGCTAGGTATGGGAGGTCTCAAAAATTTGAGGTAGTGATGGATAAATTTTATTTGAATGATAAGGGGGATAAAGGTAGAAGAACCAAGTTTTAAGAAGAGATAATATCATATTTTTGGGTATTCTGGGAGCATGAAATCAAAAACCTGAATCTTAGGCACTAGGTGATGCATGTTTGGGAGATAGCTAAGGATCTTGATGGTGCTCCCTATGTTAGTATTCAATTTTCCATGGAGAATGTTTCTCAACCTAACATATATACATGGATACATGAATTTATGTGATGAAGCACAAACCCTTAATTGTACCTCTTTATTATCAAATGCCTTCAAGAAATGTAGTTGTTCTTTCAATATGAGAGGGAGAGAAAATATCACCATGTTGAATAATATAGTAGTTGAAGGTTTGAATAGTTTTTTTATCCAAACCTTTCTTGAATAATACCAAAGCCTTAGTGGTAATTTTGTTCTTTCTTGCTAAATTTGCATAAAATATCTTAGAGATCATTCCCCCCACTGTTTTTTTTACAATTGAAGAGATGGCAATATTGATTGTCATCATGTTATCCTACACAACCAAATTGTTCCCCACAACCTTACCCCATGTTTTAGACCCCATCACTTGTACCACATTTATTAGAAACAACTCATACACATCACCATTGTGAATATTTTCATTCATCCACTTCTTTAGGTTTATGATCTTAATTATGGGTTCCTTCATCTCCTTCCCTCCATCCTTGAACAACCTTTGAATTTGAGTATCTCTAGTTTTTATTGTGCAATGAAATCCTACTCAAAAGATCCTTTGATACATCATCTTGTTGTTTCCTTCACAAATATTTTCCTTATGTAGTACATTTTTATCCTAACCCATTGGTAGCTACTAGTAACTATACCTCAAAGTAGATTTTCATGCAAATTTTCATCCCCTTTCGCCTTCCTATAATCTCAATGCAAATCTCATATCATTACTTTCCTTACTTGATGTGCTCATTCATCCCTTTGATTGACACTGAACCAAACTCCTCTTACGAATTTCTTGTAACTTGTAGACATTGTACTATCAATTACCCTCATTCAACTCTCGTGACCTATCTTCTTCAAGGATTCTTTATAAACCTTGCAATGTTTTGGGATTTGACTCCACAAATTTTGTTGGCTCGTATTCAAATCTTGTATTATCTAATAGGTTTGTAGCCTTATTAACTTATCTGTAAATGCATTTTATTGAGAAGTCCCCCATCCCTCATAAATATTCCCTAATCTTTTCCACCGACCCCTATAATTTCTAATTTGTTATTATCTTCTTCCAAACTATGTTAATACATATCATGGAGTCTCCTTCTATAACTATTTAACTTATTCCTCTAAATCTAGACTCTCAGAGCCCCCTAGCCAAATCTTCCATTTCTACTTTGTTGTTTGTTACAACCCCAATAATTTTTGATACGACCCAAACTAGTTTACCTCTATCATCCCTTAGCAAGAAACCTATCCCTTCATTGCCTAGGTTGCCTTTTTATGCCTAATTGAAATTTAATTTCAATCTACCTCTCAGAGGGGCAATCCATTTAGTGTCTTTCCTTTTACTTCCATTTCCTAACCCCATCACAGAAAGAATGGGTATTTTGAGTCTTGGCCAATCCTTATTCACTTCATTGTACCATCATGTGTATGAATACCCTAATTTCCTTTAGGTTTTTTTGTTTAGGAATTCACAAATACCCACCTCAATCTTCGTAGTTATCTGCCTTATTGAACTCTTGCTTCATTGAATATATGCTTGTTCCACTCCTTCCACAATTGCCACAACACCATTAACGAAGTGGTTATCCAAATGACCCCCCATAGAGCATTGATTTAAAGCTTTGGCCAACCTTTGAAGAACTCCCCATATCTTTGCTTCCTGGATTTAACCAATTTAGCTTTATCTATAGCCAATCCCAACACTTCTCTATAAATTGACAATCTAGTCAAAGGTGATTGGTCATCTCTTTTTCCATCCTACACATCACACATTGATTTGGATCCTAAATGCCAATACTGTGTAGCCTCTCCCCCGTTAGAATCCTCTTGTACAACATCATCCACATAAATGCTCCTACATTTGGGAGTACTTGTTTGCTCCAACACAACTTCGTGCACCAACCAACCATGTTTGGTCGAGCCTGCATTATTTGATATCCCATTTTTATCATATGTTATTCCAATTTGGCCCCACACCATATTATTGTGTCACTCTCAAGATTCAAATCTATTTTCCTTTTGTTCAATTTAGTGATGAAGAGCTTTTTGGTCTCTTTGTCCATTAAGATGATTTCAAGATTTAGCCATTTAAAATATGTAGATGGAGATTTGTCCACCAATCTAAAATAATGTACCACCTTTATTCCTGCTACTCTTTCCAACATATTCTAAATGGTTCTAAACTATTCTATTTCACATAATGAGGTGTATCCCTCCCTAAAATCCTTCTAGAAGTTGGTCATTTTCCCATTATTTATCTTCCACATTAAATGCTCTATGATTACCGGTTTGCACTCCCATAAAATTTCCATGTTGCAGCCCCGCCTTGTGTATTTTATAGTGTTAGAATCTTATTTGGCTTGTCACTATCTAAATATTTGTTGTGCATAACTCTGCACCATGGCTTACCTGGTGATTTATACATTTTCCACACCAACTTTTCCCCTAACACTTTGTTTTGGGCTCCGTGTGCTCTTATCCCTATACCCCCTCCTTTGAATGGATTAAATATCCATCTCCTAGTATGCTAGGGGAATACATCCCTCTAGGTTGGATCCCTCCCATAGAAATTTCTTCAAGCATCCATTCATGGTAGCTGCAACTTTCTTAGTTACCTATAAGCAAGACATCACATATATGGGCATTGCAACTAAGACTGATTTAATCATTAATATCCTTCCTTTAAGGGAGATCCATCTTCTTTTCCAAGAGGCCACTTTGTTTGTGAATTTCTCTATAACATCACTCTGTAATTTAGTTCTTATTGTTGTGTTGAATATTGAGGCCCCCAAATATTTTAAAGGTAATGTTTCTTTTGCAAACCCACATACATGCATTATTTTTAGATTTGTATTGCCTTTTTTGTATTAAAAAAATTAACTTTTCCTTATTTATAATTTGTCTTGAACAACATACATATGTGGCTAGAGTCTCCTTTATTATTCATGATTCCCTTAGGTTTGCTTCCCCAAAAACCATTGTATCATATGTGAATTAGATGTGGGTTACCAGTGTGATGTTCCTTGCCACATCTACCCCTTTATAGCTTCTCTATTCTTTTATATGTTTTATTTTTTTGCCCAATGCTTATGTCATGATCACAAAGAGGAATGACGAAAGTGGGTTTCCTTCTCAAAGACCATTTGTGAACTCAAAGAACCCACATAGTGATCCATTAATCATGATTGAGAATCCGACTATTGATATACATTAATAGATCCATTCTAACCATTTCCCAAAAAACTTAATTTCTTCATACCTCCATTAGGAATCTCCAACTTACTCTATCATAAGCCTTACTCACATCTAATTTTATCATCATACTTCTTTGTTTTTCTCCCATGATTGAGTGTATTGTTTCATTGGCTAATATTATGCTATCTATGATTTCTTTTTTTGGGGTGAGCCTATTCTATTCCTCTAATATAACCTAATTTAATACTTTCTTCAATCTATTTTCCAAGGATTTGAGATTATATTATATACTATATTGCATAATGAGATTGGTTTATACTCAGAAAATGAAGTACATTCATTCTTTTTTGTGATCAACATTATAACTGTGTTGTTGTTGTTTTTTTTTAAATCTCCTCTTCCTTTTGAATTCTTATGTGATTGCCCATATGTCTTCTCCTACTATGTTCTAGCATTTTTGGTATAAAATTGTTGGGAAACCATCAAGCCCCAATGACTTGTCGGGTATAGCTAGAAAGCCGCCTCTTTGATTTCCCCTTCTTTGAATGGTTTCATGAGAATTTTATTGTTAGAGTCACTTATGATCATCAAGATACAACTAGTTATCTCCATGTTAGTAATTGTATCTTCCCCCCCTTTTAGAGCTAGAATGGACCTAAAAAATTCCACTACAAGATTCTCAATATCCTCCCTCTTTGACACCTTTTTGCCATCTTTGTCTTGGATTTCACATATCTTGTTTTACATTCTTTTGGATTTAATCATTGCGAAAAAAAATTAATGTTGTGGTCACCATCCATGTCTTCCTCGATTTTTCTTTCTAAAAAAATTCCTCTCTTGCTAACAGTTTTAAGTGCTCTACTCACAAAGTTTTTTCTCTTTCTGAAAATCTTCCTATAACATCCCATACTTTATGATTTTCTCATTAATTTATTCCGTTTTTTCTCCACTATTTCATTTTCTTTAAAAATAAATTTAAAAGGTATTGTATTCCATTCATTTAGCTTCCTCTTTATGTATACCATCTTTTGTGTAAAAATAAAGCTCTTTGTACCTACCACTTTGGGGGATTTCAACACTATTTACTAATGAGATCTATTAGATTTTCTCTCTGCATCCACTTTCTTTCAAATTTGAAGTAGCTTTTCTTTAGTGGAGAGTCTTCGTTTATTTCCAAGTTGACCAAGAAGTAGTTAGAAATAGCTATTGGTTGAATCTTAAATTCCAATTTGATAGATGTATTAAGCTAGTCCCCAAAGACCAATAAACGATCTAGCCTTTTTGATATGTTAGTGAAACCAACTCTTCTATTTATCCAAGTATATATCCCATTCTTAGGCAATATGTCCTCAAGCCTATTAGATAACTGTATTTTTAGATCTCAGTCCCCGCTTTTTTCTTCCAATTTCAAAATCACATTGAAGTCTCTTCTTAATATAAACTTGCTATCTAATGTTTCTATTCTAGATGACAATGTATCCCATAGTTTATTTTTCTCTTTTGTTTTAGTTGGGACATACACATTAAAAAAACATTAAGTTTGATGGGAAATGCTTTACCTCTACCATAATCTAGTTGTGATTTTTCTTGATCTCCTTTATGCCTACTGTGGTTTAAATCCATAATATGCTTAACTACCCATGAGGCCTATTGGTTCATTGAAGATCTTGGTCTAGATTTTGTAGTAATTTAGGAAATATGATGCCTTTATTACTCCTAATTTGGTTTCTTGTAGGAGCACCAAATTGACCAACATTTTTTCCAAATTGCACTTGGTCATGTCTTCTATTAGGGGCATTTAATCCCCTAACATTCCATGTTGTGATCTTCATTTCTCTCCACGGGAAGTGTTTCCTCCCTTGGACCTCAACATATATTCCTTAATATTAGACAACCATTTTTTATTATGGTTTCCTCTCACTTATGTTTGTTGGTTTTTCTCCCTTTCTTCTTTCCCATTGTTAGGTTGTGTTTCATTTCTTTTGATGTTGATTGACTTATCCATCTTGGGTCGACTATATCTAGTTCATCGGGTTCTAAATGGGTGAACCCACAATAATGGGTTACAATTATTTGGACGAAGGGAAATTATAAATGTGCATAAAAAAATCACTAAGGCGGTTCTAATGAAGGGGGGCTTCAAATGAACCCCCACCGATTCATGAAGATTTTAAAGTTTCAAAAATTGAAAAAAAAACAAAGGCTTCGTTCGAACCATTCCTTCACTCGAACGCCCTATTTTTCCCTCTAAAATTTTAGAGACGAGATTAATCGAGGTCTTTTTCACGGGAAACATCATTTTCATGAGATTTTCAACTAATAGTGCAAGGTCATTTCTGGCGCTTTCAACGAGGTCATTTATGGTGCTTTCAAGAATTGGGCATTTTTTTTGGCGCTTTCAGTGAGGTCATTTCTGGTGCTTTCAAGAACTGGGCATTTATGCAATAGACATGCATCGAGGTACGAGTGGCTGTGAGATTGTAAAATAGAACAAAATTTTTGGCGCTCTTACACAATAGGCATGTGTGGTGATTCATGTGTGCAATTTTATCATTTGAGGCTCTGAATGGTTAGGATTATGATTATGTACAATAATTCTTGGATTGTGATTTGCTTATGACTTTTCTATTTTATAATTGTTTGTGTGACAAGCTTTGTTGTGAATGTACACTATAATCATTTATAGATGTGTTTGTGAAGTGGGTTTTGAGAATCACCATTTACCAATCTGTTTATTCATATGCTTCTCTATCATAATTTTTTTGGCCACATAACAATTTTGAATATGTGTTGAGTATTTCATTCAAGTGGTTTGAAAATTGAGTTTCCTATAAAATCAGATACATTGAATTCTAGTTTTAACAATGTAATAATTCAAGTGAAATTCCCTTCCTTTCACATGTAGATTTTAACAATTAAGAAGTTTTGAAAACCATATGGGATGCAAGGAGAAATTTTTGTTATACAATTAAAAAAATATTAAGACTAAATATATGTTTAGTCTTTGATTTTTTCTTTGACCATGAATAATCCTAGCATCCTCAAGGTAGCATTGTAGTTGAATGGATAAGTGCCATAATCTTTTGTAGTGTAGTAAAATGTATACCCTTGCATTTTCACACTTTTTTGGGCCCGCCTTGCTTTATTTATCCTTCCTTATGGCTAAATTAGTCCTATTTTGTGTCCACAATCCCTATGAATGATATATTTTTCTGGTTGATCCCGACATTCTCCAATGCATATGTGATCTCCTAATAAATCTAATTGGTGTGTCCCTAATTTCTGGTTGGGACTAAAATGCCACTAAGGGCGTCTTTTTCCCCTTGAGGTCTTGCGACCCTAATTTTGAGGTATCTTATTTGGGCCCCTTTTTGGTGTTTGTGCCCCAAGTTTCATCACTTGGCACTAAGATGCCACCTAGGGTGTCTTAGTCCTCCTTAAGTCATTTTCAAGATTTAATTTCAAATTTTGGCAGGATATAACCTCCTTCATTTAATGAATTCATATGTTGGCTTGGTGTGATACAATTTCAGGATATTAAGCATAAACAAGTATAAATAGAAGGTTCATTCATTCATTTCAATCCAAGTCTTTTGTGAGAGAATTCATTATAGTCAAATTGAGTTCACAAAAGTATTTAAGAGAAATTCATCAAGCATTTGGAGCCATCATCAAGATTCAAGCATCATGTTAAGGGTTTAGTGCATCCATTCATGTTGTTGAGCTAGGATTGTGGATGTAGCATTGAAGATCTATCTACAACCATTGTTCACATCAAATCTAAGGATCTAAGATCTACATTATTCATGGGAACTACATGGTAGATTGCAGATTTTCTTCACAAGACATCATCCAAGGTGATATCATTTACATATTTCATGTTTCATGCTTCATTTCATCATTTGGTTTAATTACCTACAAGGGGTTTGACCAAGGCAAACCCCCATTCACTAACAATCAACAAGTTTTCCCTCTCTTGTGTGTTTGTATTTACAGATCTAGGTTGATGAATTGGAGATTATTTGGAGTGCAAGATTGAAAAGTTGCAAAATTTTCATTTCCAAAGTTGTCATCTTCACGAAAACTCATCTACAGGCCAGATTTAGAAGTTTCAGGACCTCAGATCTGAGGAGAAGCAAGTGCAAACCTTGGAGCTCAAGACCACATTCAAATATTTCAGAAATTCAGAACGGGACTAATATGCCACTTTGGGCATCTTAGTCCTCCATAGGGTATTTTTCAAGATTTTGTTTCGACATCCGAAGATTTTGTGTTTGCCCCGAAAAACAACAACGGGACTAATACGCCATCTTTGACATCTTAGTCCTCCAAGGCATATTTTGATAGTTTCTCTGCATTTCCAGAATCCTTATTGCATCTCCAAACTTCCTAGGTACACATACCCTAACTTTTTGTTGCTTATTTTTAATATTTTCATCTCCCATTTAGCTCATTTTAGGTTGTTTGCATATCACAGTGTGTTTTCCAACATTATCTTTTCCAAGCATTTGCTTGGTGGTGAACCCCTTAAAGTTGAAAAGAATCCCCTCCTAAGTCCTCCTAATTGTGAATTGACTCACCTTGAGAGGTTGATATTCAATCCTATTAGGGTTCTTAGGACATAATTGAATGTTAGTTGGAGAAAGAGTGATGTTCTATGTAGAGCTCCCTTTTTTCAACTAATCGTATTTAATCATGTTGTCTAGATTAACCAACAAATTTAACTCTTGTTGCAATGTAGGCTCTAAAGTATAATAGATGATAGTACTGGTAGGGGAAGTGGAGAGGGGGAAAGATAATTTTGTACACATGAACACCTGTTTCAATACATAATATGTTTTTGTTAAGGCTTGAGGAAACATTGAACAAATTGTATTTTATGCCTTGAAAAATGGTCATGCTACATTATGGTTTTAGCCTTGTGCAATGGTCTGCAACTAGCCCCAAAATGTGGTTGTGATTGTGAGGGGAATTTTGATGCAACAAAGAAATAAACTACTTTGCAGCGACCAATTCTCATTGTGAATAAGTTTTGATCCCATCAAAATGAAATTGACCATTCAAATTGTGTTTCTTGCAATCAGTTTTTCCCCTCAAAATGGTCCCTTACATTTTTCATTTGGAACATAGTTACTTTGAAACATATAAAGTAGCAGGGCATATTTCTACCCCTTCCCAACCTTCACCCATCACTACCCACTACCCTAACTGAAAATTTTTGGCTTTCGGGAAGACATCTATCTTTTACAATTTTGATTTTCTCATAATTACATGGGACCATATTTGACAATAAAATAGTCCCATCCTTGGGATCTGTGACTCATACTCAAAATAGGTATGTTTGATTTCACTTTCATACTCTAAATTGGTGTGTTGGTTGGTTTGTTGCCTTAAAAACCATCTACGTTCTATGATGTGGTTATGTTCTGATTATAAGGATTGACAAGTTGGCATTGCCATCACACACCAAAGTCTTGTTACACAATACAACTATTAGATATGCTACTTGTTTGACCCTCAAATTAATGTCTAAGAGGATATGAAATTGTTATAGGATGTATGAGAAGTGTATTTTTCTTGCACATGTATATTGAGATTCCATAGATATTATAACCACCTTATTGCAGATATTTTCAAATTTGTCATGAATCAGTTTGTAGACCTTTGAAATTTTTATCATATCCAGAGAAGTAAATTAGTATTCACTGTTTATACCAACTTCTATGTGTCTTTCTTCAATAAACACAAGCAATATGAATCTTTTTATTTGTTCTAAAATTTTATTGGGGCCTAAGGGCAATATACGTGTTTGAATGTCTTTTTTGTTGGTGATTTTGTGCCTTTATAATTGTAATTGTGTTTCAAGATTATTTGGACCTTAGTCATTTATTGGAACCTAGGTCATATGACTAATTTGAAGACTTTCAAGATTCAAGAGATTTCTTTTGAAATCAACTGTATATATTTTTTAACTTATGTATTCAATTTTCACCGTTACAATAGAATATGATATAGATATAAAAATTTTTAATAAATTATATATATTTATATGGTTTCATTATTTATGTATAAATATGTTTATACTTGTATATTCATATTTATACACATATAAATCTTATTCTTATGAAGTTTATTATCACTTTCTTTTATTCTTGTTTTTTCATTCATCTTTTGTATTCTTCGGGGTCTTTCCTCAATCCCTCTTACTCATAAGTGTCCCTCATTCTCTGATCCTTTGGTCACTTCCACCCCTGCCTCATTTTAAGACTATCTACAATCCAATTCTTCACTATACTCTTCCTGATGATGGATCATTGAGTGTGATCTAAAATATCAATTAAAAAAAATACACAGTTGATTCTAGAAGCAATCTCTTCAATACTACATGAATTGTGGAAACTAATGCCAAATTTTAAGATTTTTTGACATAAGAATAAAGAACACCCCTTTGATTTTTTTTTGTTATGGATGAAACTTTGGATTTATAACTTCTCTCTAATTATACTAAATAAAAAACAAACAATCAATAAATTTTAGTTGCCCAAATGCTTGAGCTTTGTCCCAAAATTATATGATAGTTAACTCATCAACAAATCCAAAGTAACTGTTAGTCTAGAAAAAAAAAATTTCTCAATGTTATTAACAATCATCCTCAAAATTATTCAATTATATGAAAATAATGAAACCCAATCTATTCCTAGCATACTTAAAATTTTGTATGCCTTGTTTCATGAGTGCATCCACTTAATTGTCAAAATACATTTCAACAGATGTAGTATACATGGTTGCTCCTATAGGAAGCACATCTTCATCCAAAAAGAAATGTTGAGTGTGGAATCTGTATCCCAATATTTTCATTTCTAATACCAATAGTAAACATCACCTAGTATAATCTGTTGATAGAATGAAAAAATTTCACCTGCCATGAGTTGCTATGTAATTTTCACATTATTTGGACTAAGCAAAGTTGTACCAACCCTATTTATGTGATTATGGAATATTTCATCATTTTCAACAACTGGGTACATTGGGTGTTGTTTTTCTAAGAAATCTACAGAAGACATGCATCTGTGTACAACAACTTGACTTTTTATTACTTGCAAGAAAAAATATTCCCTTAACACATTTCAACCATTTATAAGACTAGCTTAATATTTGAACTAAACATCAAAGAAAATTAATTTCCATGGTTTAATCCAAGTAGGATACTCAGAGCAGGAACTAACCTCCTTCACTCTTTTCTTAAGATTAATGAGATCTTTTGTTGTTAAGTTGCGCAAAGTGCCTCCAAATTTAACTCTTCTTGGAATGACATTATACGCTTCTCCACCATTGATCCAATTTTTAGCACCTTATTTTATTGAAAAACCTTGCATCAGTTCTCATGTTTATGGATGGAGCAAAAGACATTTTTTCTCTTTTGCTTAGATTAACTACTGATCTAATAACAACGAATTCCTCTGGTTAGAAATAGAAGTCTATGAATAAAATGTCCTTATTGCCTATGAAGGCCATCTCATAAACAAATTATATTGACATTTCATGATATAATAATGCCCAACTTCTTAATATATGGGTTCATATCTCTTTTTAATGCTTCAAATGTTTTGTTAGGAAGAGTTGTGTTGCAAATTTGAGAATAATTGATTAGTGGCAAAATTAGTTAAAATAATATTTTTGGAACTTAAATCTAATCAAATCCCGATTAAGATATAGGAGCAACATTTGCACCCTGGATTCATTGAAACAACAAATCCCATCTACTGACTTCCTAACAAGAGTAGTCCAAAAATCTATAGGATTGATAAATTTCAACTTATTAAACTTTATATGCAATGGAATTCAATCTCTCTATTAGTGCCTCAATGTATCATGGTTTGTCTGGTGTTCTCTAGTGAAAAAATTCTATCTTTATAACCAACATACTTGACTATCAAAATTTATAAGGATCTAGAATGCCCCCAAAATTTTGCATCTGCAAGGCTTAGCTTTCTTGCATTCTATTTTAGGATTAAATAGTTGAGCATACAAACATCAACAAATATTGAAACCATCTTTGATTACGTGGCACCGTATGAATCGGTATCTCATTCATGTTTTCAAAGTGAATAGTTTTACAAACACTTAGTGGGGCAACTACATGATGCATTTCCTTGATAAAAAGTCACTCTAAAAGTGGGGAGTTGAAAATAATCTATTTTTTGAATTTTAATTGATTATTAGAATATAAGACCAATATTCAAAGTGCTAGTCTTATGTCAATGTAAAAAATGTCAGTGTAGTTTCGATTATTTTAATATCAAAGATACTTATTATAAAGTTTTCCCAATTGGAAGGACACTAATATTATGCTAATGAGCATGCAAACACCTTCTATTACATGTAAATCTGCATAAATTTTCATTCAAAATATTGTCAATTGATTGAAACACCTATTCTTGAGGCATGCAACTAATTTGACCGAATCTCTCAAGAGATGAGGGGATAATTGTTATTTTGAGAAATACTTTAAATTCACAATGTAGTGTAACATTCTTGGCATATTTGATGTATCAAATTCTCACATTAAATGAAGCATGGTTGTTTTTTGTTTGAACAGTTTGTGCCTATAGCACTAAGGCATTTTGCTAATGAAATATATATCATGCAAATTTTAGAAGGGGAGATAATATTGTAGAAAAGATAGAATTGAATTCATTGGTAAACCATCCAATATCCATTGTTGTTAAGGTATTCCATTGTTGTTAAGTATAGGCTTGGAGTGACCAGATTAGTCAATAACCTGAAGCTTGAACAAGAAAATTCAAGCCCAAAGTAACCTTGAGAGACAATGTCTTTTTGTCTTGAGACAGTGTCTTTGAACAAGACAATTAAAGTTCTTTTAGTTGAGCTAAAGAGGAATGCCAGGGTATATATTGCATGGATAGGATAAAAAAAATTAAGATAATGAAGACTACAACTCGTATGTCATGGAAAAAAAATTCACTAAATGGGAGAAACATGATGAGAACCGCATGATATGCACCTCAAAAAAATTATAATTCTAAAACCAATGTTTAAATGCCTTCTGAAACTTCCATTTTAAACAAAAGTACAATATAGAATTAGCTCATTATTGAGTAGATTAAATTGGACCATAAAAAAATGAGAGTTCACCTTTCAATTTTCTATTAGCAAAACATAGTATAGATTTCAAAGCGTAAACAAAAAATTACATAAAAGATTGCCTTGAGAGTCTAGATGATCTATGCTCAACCATATAATGAAAGCCAACTTTTACAACTAAGTTTAGATTCTAGTTAATTTCTCAAGCCTATGCTTCTACAAATTATGAAATAAGAAATAAAGTGATGATGTTTGTTATTCTTGTTTCTTCCCTCATTTGTCATTTTATTTCTAATTTAGTTTTTGGCATGGAAAAGAGAAAGTTTATTTATTTATTTTCACTTAAATTTAAAAATTAAGATGTTTAAAGTAATGTATTTTTTTGAACAAATCAGGGACCGATATGGCAACTCAGGAACCACCACTTGTGGGTATATTTGCCTATACAGATGAGGAGATCCATAAATTGTGTCATAGTCTAGCTGACCCCACCACCATAGGGGTTTACAAGGATACATGTGTGTCAATTCTAAATAGCTTAGAGAAGATTATACAAAAAATTCACACCACACATGCTTATTCTATTGACACTGTAGCAACTATTATTGCTCAGATGCAACAAGACTTCAGTGGCGAGGTTTCTCTTGTAGATGTTCAACAACAAGTCCCAAAAGAAACCCTTAAAGAACAATGTTTTCCACATTACATTGGTAAATCCAAGGTTAAGGGATATCAGGTGACTCGATGTGTTGATCCTCAGATGGTCCCTTTGATATACCCATGCTTTCTTGCATCATTTGGTCATTATCCAAATAATGATCGAATTCCTTTATACTTTGCACAACAGTTGTACATTAAGGTTCATTTGGGCCTCCACATCAACTACTTGGACCTACAACAATATTATGGTCAGGAGTGTGGTAGGGTTGCTAATAGGGAGGCTTTTCATCGACCAAATCGATAGCCTCAATCTTATCGAGATTTGGTTGGGGAGAGATTTCCTGCTATCTCCCCGACCCTGGTGCCTATTGCAGAGCAGGTTGTCATTTCTTCCTAAAGGGAAGTAATTGACAATGTTGGTGATATATCTGCTAGTGCATCTATAATATCTACTAATTGTGTGGGGAGATATTTGATGTCATTCTGCATGATCTAGACCATTGGATCATGGTATTGATCCTTATGGTATGACAGGTGTCCTTTCACCCTCAAACATAGATGGTCTCAAAGGAGAGCAAATGCTTCAGAGTATAGCTCATTGTTTGTCAACGGCCTATTGGAGGCATATAGTTTCATTTCAACAAAGCTTGGATCCCAATACATGAGGTCAGAGGACATGTGGGTAGAGCTCATTCACATCTAGGATCTAGCCAAGCTACCGATCCTTTACAACATTCTCATCACTTTGGCAACACTGCACATTTGTTAGATCCACCTATAGATCATTTAGTTGCTAGAGAGGAGGGTACACCTATTGTTCCTTCTGTGAGTGTTCAACATCATGCATCCCAAGGCCTGGATTTACTTGAGGATCAG
Source organism: Sequoiadendron giganteum (assembly GCA_007115665.2). Lineage (NCBI taxonomy): Eukaryota > Viridiplantae > Streptophyta > Pinopsida > Cupressales > Cupressaceae > Sequoiadendron > Sequoiadendron giganteum. Next base: position 277,338,526 of record CM021100.1, on the reverse strand, counting down.
TTGCAGATGGGATCGTCAAGTTTAGTGGATATGCTGGTACATGGAGACATGTCATTGATGCCATCTCACCTGGTTAGTCCACTACACATGTCAATACTGGAGCTAGCCCGGGAGACCCGTGATACAACCGAGTTGACATATAGGATCATTGCAAAAGATCTTGGACCACCTAATACAATGGTATGTATGTATGTACACGCATGCACAATTTAAACTCGTTTAAACTTTAATATTACTTGTTTTACTTAAAAGGTAGATAGTCCTAATGTACACATTTATGTTATATATATATTGTAGAGGGAGTTAGCTCATGTTACACCGAGTTTGAGGATGCACCATGTATGTAGGCATGATTTGGTTGATGTGAATAATATTAGTGGACAGGTGAGTTTTAAGTTTTTTAATCATGTACTTATTTATATATATAATTTTTGAACAATGTATATAGATAAATAACATTGTTCCAATTTGGCATAATGTAATTAGATTATGTACATGTCTTGTACTATCTCTAAGGCTTGGTGCATCCATCAGAACATGATTCTCATTTAGAGGGTTGCTCGATTCAGAGTCGGTATAATGACCTTGGTGGAGCCTAAGTTAAATTAATAGGTAAACAAGTTAGTACAAGATCAATGTTTATTTTATGTTTTCATAATAGCTGCTCAAAATTTTGAATGAAACATGCTAGTAATTTATCGAGATTCTAACTCTTTGGAACATGTCTTTTTCTAAGCTCTATGTATAAGGAGTCATTGTTGGGTACAAAAGGTAAATTTGCTAAGATTCTACTTTTTATGTGTCTCTTGAGATTGCTTAAGGTATGTTCAAATAGTTTGTAAAAGTTTTCTATGATGGCCTAACTTCTTGAATAACTTCTAAAAACTTGGCATAAGTTATGATTACTTGGGATTAATGGCAGGTTTGCTAAGTGTAATGCTATTATGATATGATATGTTCAGATACTAATTTGTAATCACTACTCTACCTACTTTATATACATACATATTATATACCATATGCTTTGATACAAATGTGTACAACCTTCATGGTGTCATTAACTGACAAATCATGAAATGCTTTACATCATTGACCTTTATGCTTGCATTGTATTATTTTCCCCTTGTGACAACACTTTGTGGTCATTATCAACTCTTGATGTTCTTCTCCCTCTTCAATTTAATTGTATCCTTTCTTATCCCCTTGCTTCACTTTGCAAAGACACAATTTTTATTTTGCAGACATTACTCCAATTAAAAAAAAGGCCTAGATGCTATAGATGTTTCAAGTAAATAGTGTAAGATCTTCAAATATGAAGGACCTTGATGAGATCATAGTCATTAAAGAAGATTATCATTTGGACTATACATTACATTACAGTCATGAAGACTATCAAGGCTTTCACAAATATATTACCTTACCTTTTAGTCATTAGACATTGTGTCGCAAAAAAATGTATCCTTGACATTTTTCACTCATTTGGGCCTTTTCTATGGATTTTGGCTTTATTTTGCCTAGATTTAATGTTGTAATGTGGCCAACACATTCACATTAGGCCTTGAACACTTGAAAATCAATAAAAACCTAAATATGTCTTACAAAGGTGTTGTGAAGTGTTGTAACACATTTTCCTACTTTTCTAAGACCTTTCTATCATAATTCACCTAAAGAACCTCTTTTTATCACTTACCAAGTCTTATTTCAAATTGTTGTAAGGAGTTGTAACAAAGTCTCACACTTTTCTAAGCCTGTCATCAATAAATTGACCCTTTCTTATGTTAAAATGACTCGTTAATGCACTTATAGGCCTTACTTAAGTGTGTTTCGAAGAACAATCCCATTAAGCATCATTTAATGCACTTTAATTCCCGACAAATAGCAAAATTTCCCTAGTGGGACCAAGTCGCCACCTTGGGCGACTTAGTCCCATTTGGCATAAAAATCAAAATTATTTTAATATTGTGGTGGGATATTGTCCTCTAAACCCTAAGGTCAGCCTGTGATGTGTTATTTTCGGGAAATTAAGGCAAATCATGTATAAATAAAGGGTTTTCCCCTCATTTTCACTCCTCCAATCTCCTAACCCTCCTACATCTCTTAATTATCATTCTCCTATCTCCTTCTTCTCTCATCATTCTTCTTAAGCAAGCTAGGGTTTCAACATTCTAAGTCATCAAGCAAGCATTCAAGGGAAAATTCTTCAACCATTGTTGTAACAACTCAAGATCTATCATTAAGGCAAGGTTTTGAACTCCATTGTTTCATGCTTCATTACATTATTTTTTAATTTTGGTTTAATTACCTAAAAGGGGTTTGACCAAGGTCAAACCACCATGCCCTAACATCCAACATTTATTTCTCTCTTTGTGTGATTTGTAGATCTTGTTTGTAGATTTATCAAAGAGTAAGGTGTGAAACATTGTCAACAACTTTTCAAAGCCCTTCAAGGTTGTCAAAACCCTAAGAGAGGCTTGGAGAACACTTGCAGGCCGAATTCTATAATTTCAGATCCGAAAAATTACAAGGAGCAGAAGTGCAGGTCGGAGGCTACAAATTCCCCTTTCAAAATTCTAGAAAAGTCAAAGTGGACACTTCCCCCAGTTGTGGTGACTTAGTCCCACTGTGCAAGTTTTTCAGATATTTCTACAGATATGGATACCCATTTGGTTGAAACAAGCTCCGGTGCAGTTTTCTAGAATTTTCTCAAAACTGGACTAAGTCACCTAGTTTGGCACAAGTGTCCCACCAAGCTTAAAAATTAGATTTTCCATAATCTCAGGGACATTCATAGTCTTCACTCTAGCCTCTTCCATTTTCCATGTGCACTCTTCTTATTTCCCATTTTATCTTGTTCTATATTGCATTTAATCTATCTTTCTTCATATCACATTGCATCTTCAAACATTTTATGCTTTCCAAGTTTACACTTGGTGGTGAACCACTTCTCTAACCCTTTTTCAACCTCAAGAACTCTTCCTTTGACAAATTTTAATCTCTTTTTCATTAAAGTCTCACGGGTTCTTTTCTTGAATGAATTGTGAATCTTTGTCCCTTCCCTTTAGGTACAAAACCCTAGAGGTACAAGGAATGTGACAAAATTTGCAGTTCAACCATTTAAAATGACAAGATTTTTCCAAGCATATAATATATATGACTCATTCACCGTCTTTAACAGTCCAAGACTGTCCTTATACTCTCATTGTTACCCTCATCAATTATCTTAAGTTTTCCATGCATAAGGATTGACAACACCTTAATCAAGACTATCTTGCATAGCTTCTACTGCTCAGATCATTGTAGACTATCTTCTAACCTCTAATGATATGAGACTGCCCCTGCTTAACTACCTCTTTGGTATGCAGCCTCCATGAAACTAATGCCTCAATCATCTTGCATAGTCCATTACCTTTTCACTATGCTTTGTGTATGATTAGATTGTCATGTTGTTGCTTCCTTCGATTGCCTTTATATGCATCATAAATAACCCTTTACACTTGGTTGTTGGGTTAAGAATTCAACTTCCTTATCTAATTCAACCTTCTTGGCCTTCGCATTGGCATGATTATCATTCATGAGCATTGGTGAGTAATGTCCCTATACTCTCATGGAGATTGTCCTCTAATTGACCAAAGGTCTGTCTTTTGCATGATTAGTGGACTATGTGGATGTCTTGTTCATTGCAAGGCATGATTCAATGGAAAAAAAAATAATGTTGACAACAATAAACCCTGATAGACTCAAAACCTTGGAAAAATTTCAATGCTACAAAGGTAGGAAAGAAAGAAGACAAGTTTCCAAGAAACATAGAAATTACATTCTCAATGACCAACCAAACTTCCCATGTCCTTTTATAGAGATAGTCCTTTTGTTGAGTCTACCATCATAACCCTTTGCAACACTCATTAAATTGAAATACATTTTGACACGAAGCAACTTCTCTTCAGTTAAAATAATCTTTAAAGACCATTAAGTGTTGCCATAGAAGATTAACTTTGGAGCTACTGCCTAAACCTCCTCATAAGTTTGTTTGCTACAACATAAACACTTCCATGCTACGAACCTGACCACTAGGTTTTGGATGTCCATTGTAGTCCCTCTTTGTAAGTTAATGACTGTATCAAGGTTAGTGTTCATGCCCTGCCCTTCCTACCAAAATGATGCCAAAAGTGTCTTTATGGGAAAAAAGTTGGGACTACATCCTTTTCCATGACATTGATTGTTCTCTTGTGTTGCTTATGGGTTGTCTATCATATCATCACAATGCTCTTAAAAATTGACCTCCATTTAAACCCTTCAATAACCACTGCATTCAAACTCCTATGTCCTAGACATGTTGTTGTCTTCTTTCTTAAATTTGCTTGCTCCAAGATGAAACTTTCTCATTAATGATCAAAGACTGAAACCCCAACATACACTATAAAAGTATTTGAAATAAGCTATTTTCCCTCAAACAATAGATACCTCCTCCTAATCTTGGTACCATATGGATATTACCTCTTCAAGTGATACAATCTACTAATGATTTAAACAAATTCATGAAAATAGCTATGCACAGAGAAATCATCTACAGAGTCATCAATTGTGATAGATGGTTTAAGTTTAAAAAATTATTTCTTTCTCTTGGAATGAATCAACTGGGGATCATCACTTCCAAACCTTCTAGGAAAAAATCATTTTTGATGATTTGTGAGTTGAACCATTGATAATATTTCTCAAACCACTTCATAATTAATTTTATACTCACCACACCTGTAGTAGTATAATAGACAGACTCAGATCTGCTAGCCTTTTCTTTAAAATGCTCTTGGATATGCTTGTATTGCAAATAATGTAACCTAATAATGAGGACAACAAATAAAAAATATTCATCTCCTTCCTCCTTTGATGTGTCTGCCATTTCTATTTCATTGTCTTGAATGGCCTTCAATATACTGTCTTACTTCAACTTGAAACTATTGTCCCTTGATCACTATCATGCACTTGAAACACTTTAATTTCATAGCTATGTCCTTTCCTCTATAACCTTTTGATCTACCAAGAACCTCTTGAATAGTTGTAAGGTTTATGTATTTAAAGTTCAAAGGGACCCTTATGCTTAAACCATATAATGTTGTTACATTTGATGAAATCCCATTGATGTTAAAGGCATCAGATATAGAAACTATACATGTCTCAAAAGATTCTGAAAGAAACCCCCAACTGATCGGTCTTATCTTCATATTGAGCTCTTAGAAAATCTAACTAAAGCATTCAAAAAACAATACCATATGCATATGTCTAGCTTAGAACATGTAAAATAGCTTTTGTAAGCCAGATATTCATAGGTGACCCACAAACCTAGAAGAGATCCAATGTTTCACCAATAAGCTAAGTTCTGGAACTTAGCAAGGGTGCGTTATTTGGTGATAACAGTTTTCATCAGTATGTTCATCATATCAAGTTCTTAGATGATACTGCTTGAAAATTTGTTATCTGGTTACCAGGTGTTGATTAGCTTCTTGTGGAGAAGATACTGGATCCACCGTATCTTAACTGAGAAGAGTCTACATTCAAGAACCTCAAAAAAATCTCGGAGAATTATGGACCTTGGTCAAGTGCTTGGGTTGGTGAAGCTGGTGGAGCTTATAAGAGTGGACAAAATCTAGTCACTAATGATTTTGTCTTTAGCTTTTGGTAAGCTTGTATTTTGTGAAACTTCAATTTGTTTACTCCAAAACTTGTACAAACCATGCACTTTTAGCTTTCATTATTAATTTTACCAACTTGGTGGATTTTGATTCTATCGTTTTATGTCATGGATGCAGTGTTTTCTCCTACTGCCAAAAGTGTGGCCACTCAAGCAAAGATATCAATGTAGGCAAATGTTCTTGGTACAAAAGCAACCACCTTATACAAACCTAGTTCCCTCCATTTTGTTGCATGGAACATCAACACACAATAGGCTTCAGTGATCCTATCCACTGTTCTAGTTCTCTTTCAGACTCTGATCATGTTAATGCTTATATTATGCAAATTGTCGGTTCCTACATTTATCTATGTATGAAAGGAAAAACTACTGTTCAGTATTCATCTTTTGAAGAAACAACTATCTTTCTTATTGTTCTTTGAACTTTGATTAAAGTCATATTTGACACGTAAGAGCTTATGATATGTATGTTACAAAAATTTGACTTTCTACTTTGTAATTTTGGCCTTGCCTTGGTATTTTTTGGCTGTCGTTTTGTAACCATTTTTTGCTATATATAAAAAAGCTTCACTGTTTTCAAAATATATATTGTTTTGTTTCAGTCACTTGTGGCTTCATTTCACATGCATAAATGTCCCCACTTAATGTGCATTTCTCCACACGTTTTCATGTTACAAAAATAGTGCCCTATTCTTCAAAATTATAGTGACAATGCTAAAATATAGATATTAATTATTATGTTTTTAAGAGGTTTTTACATCTTTAGCATGGGGTGAGAATATTTGTATAGTAATCAACTCCAAAAGCAGAATTTAAGAATAAGGCAACAATGCTAGCATCAATTTCAATATCAACATTGAAATTATTAGAGATGACTAGAAGCTCCATTGGGAAGATTTATGTAGGTCAGTTAGTGTTCACTGCTTGATGACTCTAAAGGTTAGAAAGGATGGCAGATGTTAGCCTTTTCTTGTGACTATTGTCATTTGTATTTAGAATGAGATTTGCAGTTACAACTATTACTATATTTGAGTCCAATATTTAAGCAAGCATAGACTTACTAGACATCATACCTCATTTCAGTTACCACCATTATGTATCCACATTCCTTGTATTAATACAATGCCATTATATTTGTCTAATTTATGTAATTATGTCTATTGTGATTGCATGTTCTCTCTATGGCTTTGATTTGCCAAATGGGCACAAAATTTAAAACTACAAGAGATGTATAAGGATTTGCATACCTGTTTAGATCAAATCTTTTATGTTGAACTTATATCAAGTGCATTATTTTCTTCATTAGATACCAAACAACATAATTCTAAAATAAGAGAATTTTTTTTTTACAGATAATTCTCAACTAAAAATAAAGATCAAGGTAATTATGCCAAATGTGTAAGGCCTTAACACACTCACACTTAGTTAAAGGCAGTTATTTTTCTGCTTAGGAGAAAACAAATATCTTCAAGAATCACTCACCTGCTATCCTCCTCTTCACTAAAAGCTACAAAAAAACTATCCAAGAAAAATTAAGAAGAGAGTTTGTTTTTATGGAATCAATTCTATTGAAGTGTGGGACATTGTAAAAAGTAACAATAATTTCTAATAATTGAAGGCTGAAAAACTATTTCTCAATTACTGTTGGTGAATTAGTAAAAGTGCAATCATATTTGAAGCTATCAAGGCACAATCACCCTACACTACCATTTAAAGCTATCAAATCACCTAAAGTGTTTTCAAAGAAAAAAATTGCACAAAGGTATTGCTAAGAAGGTCAAATGGCATCTTGGCAAGTTGTTTAAAAGCCTACACCATCGAGAAAGTGGAAGACTACTACCAATGTTGTTGGTAAACAGTGGGTAAGTGAGTACTAGACTATGAAACATAAATTTCACATCAGCCCCAAATCATTGGTGGAATATTGGACAAAAAACCCATACCATGACACCTGAATAAATACCAAGAAATTTAAATCAACAAGATGGAAAAAATGCTACAATGCTTGGGAACGAAAAAATAAGTCAAATTCTTGCCTCATCATTATGAAATTATTTTTAAAAAAAATCATACTAAAAATCACATTATAAGAAATAAGGAAATATAATGTTTATATTTACGTTTAAATGCATTACCAACACTTGCCAATTTACTATACTTGTCTATACTCTTCAAGTGAGCTAGTAGAAGAGGAATGCTTTACTTTCTCTATAGGAGTCTAATCACCCACCCTCCTAGAAAGAGACTTCCTACTATTGTTGTAGGTCTATAGAGATGAAGACCTAGGAGAAAATGTTGGAGCAACCACAAGATCATAATTGGAGGAGTATGACACATTGTTAGTGGCTTGTGGAAAAGGGGATGATACAAAATCATGAGGAAGTACCTTGACATTATGAATCAATATTTATACATAATTGAGTAGGAGTAAATCATTTATGTATAAATACATTGGTAATGCAAGAATATGTCAATAGTGTATGAATATATTGGCTATTCAAGAATAAATCAACTATGTAGAAATAAGGTAGCTTTGCAGGAATATGTATGCTATATCTTGATGTAGTTGTCAAGTATCCATCAATTAATATGTCATTTACTCATTAGTGAAACCACAAGATAGGTACACATCAATTAGGTAGTCATCACTAGGAACATGTCAGTTACAATATTATCTATAGGTGACAAATGGAAAATGAAATCATTTACAAAAAGGCCCATTAGGCTAAAAATAAAAGTGTGTTTTTGGGAAAATATCCAAGAGGATTGTTCATGGCCAAGTGTAGCAGCATACTACTTTCAGAATGGGCCTATGTTGAATTCCATTATATGTTTTTCCTTGAAATGTTTACAAAACAAAATAAAAAGCCTTGTTTCAGTTTGGTTCAGGTTGTGTCTATTTTTCCTTACTATTTCAGATTTAAGTGTTAAAAAAAAATATAGATAATTTCCAATTTCCTTTCCAAAATTTCAAATTTCCAATCTTTTTATTGTAAACATTTTTTTTCTTTAGTCATTTCCATTAGTTCAAAACAAGATCTTTGGAAACCCATATAAAAGAAGAGACCTTTAATAATTAGACGATATGTTGATAATGTACAACAAATATATAATACATACACATGTATAACAATTTTGAACAAATAGAACACTGAAGATATACACAATGTATATATAGCTTGGAGAAGAAGGCTGAAAAGATGCACAATATATGTGAACAATAATGAGGAAAATGATATATGAAGTGTAGAGTGTATATACAACAATTATAGGAAAAATTAGAAATGTTGATAATATACAACAAATATATTGAAAAAGATTGATGTATACAAAACATATACAAAAACTATTTTTTTTAAATGTTTAATGTGCTCTATTTTAAAATTAATGTTGAAGATGTGTGCGATGAATAATCAAAACCATGAAAAAAAATGAAGCTATGCATGATGTGATGACAAATAATAAAATAAAGTATTTAGCATTTAGTTGTAAATTAAGAAGGAATGAATCATGGAAAGGAAAACAAAAAAATAAATTGAATGAGATTTTAAACTTAAAGTAACATATACATGATATACTTGTTTTGTCAAGACAAATAAGATGGATAAATTGAAAAAAAAATCAATTTAATATAGTTTGGAGTCATACAATTTATGCAAATTGTTCAAGTACACCTATGACATATCATGCTATTCAAACCAATTCAACTGGTTCAACTCGCTCTTCAATAACATGTAATATTCTTTGATGATCATCACTATCTAGTCTCCACTTACGACGTCCATGTGCACATGCAAATGGATGAAGGGATAGGGAAGTAGCAACTACTAGGTGGCTATATTGATATACTTTCTCGGGTTGATAATCAATAAAATTAATTCCATGTTGAATAATTTTGACTTGTTTCAGATATGTCGCTTGCACTACAATTGAACCTGTGGGAACCAACGTTCAAAATTAATACATAATATTTACAAGGTCAATACAAGTAACAAATTCAAAATATAAATTCAATAGATAAATCTTGTAAGAGCATCTATTTATTTTGTCAGACCTGTGGGGAATGACATTCCATCACTTGTTTATGATTTTGCTAGCTTTTGCCTCTCTCTTGTGCAATACAATAGATAATAACTAAAACCTTCTATGTTTCAAGGCTCTGCTATGACTACAAAAACATCTCCTACACCAAATTTACATGGAAAATTTGTTAAAAAAATAGAGTTCCACTATCATTTAAGTATATATAAATTTACTTAAAAGAAGTAGCAACTTTTTTTATTAAACGATTAATAACTACAAATTTACACAAGCTCGTACATGTATGATATAAATATATACACATACATACCCTTTTTAATCAGTCATGAAATATGGTCATAATCAATTGAAATCAAAGGAATGTCTTCAAAGATTTCATCTTCATCTTCATTGTATGTGTCACTAACATTTAGTGGCACCAAATTCCATCCACTGACATATCCTTGTTGTTGGTTGTTGCATTCATCAAGTTTTCTAAAATGTAGTCATAACAAAAACATGAGTAATCCCTAGTCTATAATCTCAATGGGAAACTATCTGTACTCATGACATAATGCAAAAATCTTGACATAATGCATTGATCTTCTATCCACACCTACAAAAATTAATTTTGCATTAAAATATCATAATTTAATATAAATATATTTAAACTAAAATAAATAAACTTGAATGTACATGTATATGTATATTTAAAGATTTAAATTCAAACAAAAACATACCTGATATCTCCCAAATCACTCTATGTGGAATGTATCGGTTGGTTGTTGAAGATGTGTTGACCTCATTTGATGCAAAGTGTTTCTGACACCATTCAACAACATCATGCACATTTTTTATACGATCTCCTACATAATTCATTTGATGCTTTCTTAGAGCATGTTTGATGCAAGCTCCTACACCATCATATTCACCCTTTTCGTGCCCATTCTCAAAGAAGCTCCAAACGTGTGGTATGTTGTCATTTTGATGATATCTACATAGTGCATAAAATGGCCTTGAAGATTTAAATTGTGAAGCACATCCATCTGACCATATAAAATGTTTTTCAATTTTGACACCCCTAATTGCCAAATATTTTTAAAACTTCTTGAAGCAATGTTGTACAAATAGTGTGTCATGCTCTTTGTCATCACTAATATAGAAGTGATTATTTCTTAATGAATCATTGCTCAGATCTACTAACAACACCATCCAAATCCATTTGTGCATGTCGATAACACACATGGACCATAATAGTGATTTGCTCTGAAAAATAACATTGTGATTGAATCTCTTTTTGATGTACAAAAGAGTAATTATTTACAAAATTAACTATTGATAACACTATTCCAAGTGGGAACACATCTCTTAATGTTTGAAACTGTTGTGCTTGCCACTTAGAAAAAAAATCATGTTGTATGTATGGTTATATCAATTTATAGAAATTTTCCCTTAAATGTTCCAATAGGTATCTCCTCTTCTACATAGTCTAACCTTGTTGATTCTTTGCCACTTTTGGTATGAAACTTGATATACTTGTAACTCTTGTAATTTACCAACTTTGTCAGGTCGATATCTTCATCTCTCAAAGGCATTTAATCCAAATTTCCACATGTTTCATAGAGTCCTTGTATGCAACTTATTTGATTGGTTGCATTATCATCATCTGATTTATCACATAGGATGGATGCTATGAACTGAATTGTTTGTCTAGGAGGTGCATTATGAATACCATCACTTTCTTCTTTAATATTTCATAACACCTAATAGAAGAGATCAAATTCAATATGATAACGACAACAACAAGTTTCAAAAACCTTGTTTGTCTTCACATAGTATGGATTTAACCTTTCAAACATTGTTTGCCCAATATTTATATGTGGATTTTAATTACAAAACATCGCATACATCTAATGTTGTGTTATGTTTAGCCAATGTTTTGTATGTAATTCATTATTATTAGGCCCAGTCCTAGGTTTGATAACTTATCTACTATTTGATGAAGGATAGGTATGATCATTCCAAAAGGTTGAGATGAAGTTCCTAAAAATATCTTGAATCCTCTCAAATCGAGGAGCTTTATACATAATTGCCCAATTGCCTTATGAGGTAGAATATCATCAAGAATCTTTCTCCTTTTGACATATTGTGTCAATGTCTTTCTGCTAAAACCAATCTCGATTGAAAGTGAATAGATTTGTCTTTTTTTGGCCATTTTTTCAATCAAAATCGATGTCAACATGACTCTTCTTGAAATTGCCTTATTTGTTGATCGAGATTGTTTCCCAATGGAACCCAAACCTTTTTTCAAATTTTCAAAAATGTCTTTTTGTAGGTGTGAACCTTTCCTCTTTTTCATGCTCATATCTACACCCAACAATTGTAATGGCTCTTGTAGCTCATTAGTAATAAGTACAATTGATAATAGTTGGGCTTAATCAAATGTATCAAGGTTATTGAAATGAGAAATTATTTGCTTTGTAGTTTTTTTCATTGACCTAATACTATCTCTAGGTTGTTTAGCATAAAAATTTAATTTTTCCATATCCATTTGAAGTAAATGATCTAAATTTCTAGAAGAATTTTTTCTCTTCACCTCTTTAGCTAGATTCATATGCTCATCCATGATGGTATCTGGAAGCGATCCTGACCCCTCTCTAATATTAATTCCTTGCACTTGGGCTTCCTCCCTAACATAAATTATATGTTCTTCGACCTCATTTGCTCTAGTATCTAAATTTGGCTTGACTTCTACTTCAGTTTCTGTATGTTGAGCCCCTACACAAAAACACATCGAACAAATTTAAAATATGGAACTTAAAGGATGATTTTAATGGATCACTAGGTGGATCTTGACTATGATAAATTAAGATGTAGTTTTTAAAATATACCTAGTCTTGCAATAAAAGGATGACACTGGGTTGCTTAGGATAAAAATGAAGCATAAATTTTTGTTTTATGTTTAAGATCTAATACTTGACTTTATTCTCAAGAGAGATTATAATTGGTTCATCTTTTTAGGGATCTAAAATTAAATCCCCTTGAGCCTTAAATATCTCAAATAAGGATTGAAGATACTCCTATCATGTGTTGATCTTATCCTCACTCTATTTTATTATGAATTCTTCACTAACTATATGAATTTTGGAATACCCTAGAGTTTTTGTTTTGTAGGAGACTTTCTAAAAAAGGGTATAGATTTTAAGTAGGAAAAAGTCCATCAAAACTACCATAATATTACCATGGACTTAAGTTCAAGAAATGAACTTTATCAATAGGTTCTTTCCAACATGATTGAACCTACATATTAATAATTTGAAGGCAAATACACTCACGAGCGAACAAAGAAGAGACAAGTTGGTGGCTTTATTTAAGACACAAGAGGCCATGAAGACTAGATGCCTAGAACCTACAAACCTAATGCTGATATATTTAATAAAATATGTGTACAAGTTATAGCTTGTGATCATCATCCTGAGATATGAATGGACTGTCAAATTATGACAATAGTAATTTTGTAGCAGTTAACAAGGATAGTCTACAAGGAATAATGAACAGTCCAGGGTAGTAGGTGCTTCATGATGGATGTCGTCATGAAGATGATATCCAAGAACCTGTGAGAAGCTTCCCATAAATAAGACATTAAAATGGGAAAAGATAATGCAAACTTGTAGATGATTTCCCCAGATATAGATATGGACAATGAAAGAATGCAATGGACTGAGAGCAACAATGCCACAGGGAGTAGGTAAAAGTTGTAGGACAGTCAAAGACCTTTTAAAATGACAGAGGTATAGGATGGTGGTGTTTGTGAGAAAGAAACATGATATTTTGTCAAAATCCAGTGAGAAGAAATGGATCTAAAGGCATTTCATAAAGATATGACAACCTGTTATAAGTGTGAGAGTACCATGCCATGGAAATTCAGTCAACAACCTCACTGATATATAGAGATATATTGATATATAGAGATATATGTGAAACACTTTAAATATGTTACATCCTATATAGAGATGTAAGGCCCTAGCTGGAATCTTTATTTTCAGAAATATAGATTTGATTTAGCTGTGTCTATCTACAGTGAAACCCTTATTCAAATTGCCTGCATTCCAGTGATACATCACCCAAATTTTTTAAAAGTTGTTGTATTTCCTAGGGTTTCAAATATGAAAAATTCATCATTTTGGCAATCTCTTCTTGGTTTTTAGAGTTGGCCATGTTTTTCAACAATACTTGTATTGAACAAAAGCAAGATCTCAGCATATGTGACATTGTCATGTTGGCATGTTTGAAGAGACAATTTTCATATCCTTCAAAGTTTAAAATCATTCAATGTTGCAATTTTTAGTTGTGTTGATGTGGAATCAATAGAATAGAGGTGAACTTAGATTTGAGTCACCGAGATTGTTTGGTGCTAAGGTTCATAAATTCATTGAAGGATTTGATATGACCAGAGAAGATGAACTTCATTGCAATTACTTCTAGCGCCAGTCTTGGGAAATTTTTTTATTAGACTGCACTATTTATAGCCCACAATTTTTGAAGAGGTGAGCATAAGCATATTCTAAGAAGTCTATTTTCAACATCTATTCATAGATAAACTATTTTTGGACAATCTTATAGAAGGTCTATTGTTATTTTTTAGTTATTATTTTTAGGAGTCAAATTGAAGACTTCTTGGATTAGGATTTAGTCTTTGAGAATAGAATTTTGTAATTAAGATTGATTTGCATACAAACAATCTTTTATTAGTATGGAAGTTATGATTAGTTTTATTTTTATTTTTTATGCAAAGCATTGTAAACATTATAAAGAAGTGTTTTTGGCACTTCGTAAAGGGATGCAATATCATTCATTTAATAGAATTTAGTAATGCCTATCTTGCTTTAAATTACTGTTGAGATGTTTTGTGTTATTGTGTTTTAATGAGTTAATTATCGCTTAACATTTGAAAGCATTGTATCACAATAGGTTTTAGATTGGTTGTTGTAGCATTGAATGCAACTACTATGTTTAGATTATAATGTCTTATGTATGCAGTAAATAAATTGCTTCTAGTGAGCTTGCAAACTTTGTATTGAAAGTTTACTCGAAGTTGGAGATTGCAACTTTGTATGTAATTCCTTAATTCAATTGACTAAAGTGTTTGTGTCCTTTTTTTTAAATCTATTAAATCCTTGTGACTTAATTATTAAATGTATGATTTTAACTAGAAAGAGTGAGCATCTGCTAGTTATGTAGGGTTTATTTTCAGTCAAAAAACATAAAACCTCTCACCATTGAGTGGAAGTGTATAATATCCTTTTGTCCTAACCCAAGAACAAAAATACATGTTTATTGTAAGTTTGTTTGTATTGCATGCCTAAAGACACTTCTTTAGTTTTGTTTGATATGCATGAAACATCCCAAAAAACACATGTACAAATTGCAAATAGCAAGTACTTACTATTCAAAATTGAGTTTTAGGTTACTCTTTTGTTTATAGGGAGCTCCCCCTTCTAATTCGAAGAGTTTTCTTATTGTACATTTGTTTTGATTTGTGTTGCAATAAAATTTGTGGATTAAAACGCTAATAAATGATAATATGGTAATGAACACTATGCAAGGTTGGAGAAACTTTTCCACTAAGATTGAAAACACAAGTGGAAAAGGGACAAGGAATGACAACAAGATGCATATATTGAGCACAATTAAATTTCCTTGGCATAAAATTGACAAGGTTCATGTTTCCACACATATGTTTTGTAATCATGATAAAGCATGGACCAAAAGTAACCCATGGAAAGATATTATGAGTTAGCATGATCACTTAAATAAGTAAATAATCGCCATAAACCCTACTAAGAGCCTTCTTGAGGATATATTGAATTCCTTGTTTGTCTATGCACCAAAGAAGAAAACTAGTAAGGATTGATGCTAAAGAGTGCTTCCTAGGATGATATATGTTGAAGAAAAAACCTTAAAAATCTGCTCTTATTGTGATGTAGCATCATTATGAAGTGATTGGTCCTTAAATATAGGATTGTGTTTGCATATTGTTGTGATTGGTTTACCTTGGTGCTCCTGATGAGGAATTTATCCTTATTAGTCAACCCATTGTCTTATGGGGGAAATTCTCAAAAGTTGTGTTAGTGAAAAAATTGACTATGATTCATGATTTGGCATATAATTTGCATCTTGAAAATTGATTGAAGAAATAAAGATTAATTTCCTAGACAAGAAAAATCCTCATAGCTTTAGAATTTGATAGGAAACAATTAGTGAAGAGATACCTTAAAGGATCAAATTTGATTATGATGTGGTAATTTGCTTGAGCATGTAATGACATAATCTCTTCATTGTCTAATTCAGTTTGTAATTGATCAAGATTCAACTAATATAGTTTTTGACAAATTGTCATGTTTCTTATTTTCCTCTTAACAAAGAATGCTTCAAACTGATATTTGTGTGGTAATGTTGTAAAGACAAAATTGCTTAGGAGGGAGCAATAATTTTTTGGAAAGCTTAAAAGCTTCTTGAAATTCATCTAACAATTAAAATGAATATCCTTTTTAAACAAGTTAATTGTGGGCCCATAGGTGTAGGCTAAGTTTATCACATATTGTTTGGTAGGCCCATTCTTTTTGGATTTTTTTTATTGTTGGTTTGGTTCCTATGAGGGGATAGAAATGACATGGCCTTGATCTTGGATGGTTCAATTTTGATCCCTTGTTGAGAAATGATGAAGCCAAGAAACTTATTAGACATGATATGGAAGATGAATTCCTAGAAATTGATTAGCTCTATAATCTACAAGGTGCATTTGATCCTAAGGCCTTGAGATTAATTAAGTTGTTTCCTAGAATTAAGGGTTTGTTGAAAATGTAAACAATATTTTGGATGAGATTGTTAGTATATGTGATATCTAAGGTGGATGAGTTCATGTTGCTAATAGACAACATTAAATGGGTCCCTGACGAAGTTCCACAACATGGCAATGAGTATTTGAATAAGGTTATAATTTAC
Organism: Sequoiadendron giganteum; assembly: GCA_007115665.2. NCBI lineage: Eukaryota > Viridiplantae > Streptophyta > Pinopsida > Cupressales > Cupressaceae > Sequoiadendron > Sequoiadendron giganteum. The sequence continues at coordinate 277,321,815 of CM021100.1, read as the reverse complement.
TTGGAGACATTGGTGTCTACAACATAGCAAATTTTACCTTTAGATACCTTGAATAAGGTACGCAGTGGTGTTTTGAAGCATGTATTGAACCACATTGTGGTTACATTACTGCAAGACAATGTCAAGCGATTCAACATGAATGCAATCCTTGGTATTGATAGTGATTTGAAAGTGCTAGAAGCCTTTGTTGATGAGAGATTCCACAACACTTGCTTGAGTGAGTTGTAGGGTGCTATAAGTTTGAAGCGCGATAGTTGGTTAATATTTTATTAAGCAACCAACCAGAGGGCTTCATGAGCCATGTTATAAGGGAGGAGCATTACAATGCATTGGATTACATGAAGGTTGCAATGATTTTTGAGAAATTCAGATATGCTCTTGAAAGGCTCTTTGGAAGCTTGGGGGTAGAAAATCAAGGCAAAATGCTAAGAAGAAATCTTTGGATACATCAGTCAAGAGATTAAGGGATCTCAATTGACATATTCTATGGTATGTTTCAACTTTCAAGCTATGGTATGAAACCTGTTGTAACATGTATGCTACTATTCTTTCTTGTTTGTGCCCTTGGATCATTAGATTTAACCTAATTAGCACTTTGGTAAAGGTTATTGTTACGTTTTGTCTCTTTTTAGAGTGTTTATGTGAAGATAAGGTTATTTATGATCCCAACTAGGATTTTACAATCTCTTTATAAGATGAAATATATATAGCCAGCCTATATTACAGTTTCATGTTGTATCGATTTCATTCTTGCTCATTTTTTGTGTATCATGTATTTTAGGAAACACTACAATGAGCAACAAACAACAACATGCTAAGAAATAGATAGATAGATATTTTAATAATGTTCGTGAGACTAAAATAGTCTATGGGATCCATGGAGACAAAAAATCAAAGTGAGATGCTGCTAGAAAATAATGAACAGTAGTAAGGCCCTAGCTGTAATACTCTATTCTTGAATTTAATAGAATAATTAAGGTTGTGACCTACAAAAATATTTCATCTTACTTATTAAACATGAATTATTCTTGAAACCCCCAATTGTCATTACTACTTATAGAAACCACCTTGCTTCTTCTAAATTGGACTTACATTACTATAAGAAGAGATGACCTTATTCCATTATGGATTACACTCCTAAAATGGTTTATTCTTCTTACCTTGAGTCTTGACCCTAAGTCCACTTCCCAAGAAATTATTGTCTTTGGACCTAATGGTCTTGAGAATCATGTAAGAATGAAAATTTTTGGTGGTGAAGTCACATTCAAGAAGAAGGAGAAAATTATGATGAGAATGACCCTATTTTGGATGGTAAACTAAAGGGAGTGGAGGGTAGAAAAAATAATCCTAATGTGTAGAGTAAAGTGAAAATGGAGGATGAAATTGATTTGGATGATGAGGTAAAGTGAAATATTTATGCCTTGCCCCTCCTATTTCACTAGCTGATCTTCCATGCCATTCTCCCTCTTTAGAGGTTGTTGTTTCAATTGTGAACTTGATTGCAAATAAAAACATTGATATGAACAAAGAGGTTATCATCCATCATACAATACTTAAGTGGTTATTCATTGAGACCAACAAAATGAAACTAAAAACTATTTAAATGGCTAAGAAACTTCCAATGAAAAGGTGCTTGTCCTTATGAAAGAAGAACAACTTTTCTTCAAACATTGGGAGGTTATGGAATAAATTAGTGAATTGAAAATAAAAAACACTAAGAGTGGTGAATGAATTACATTTTTAGAGAAATATTTGATGGATCAAAGCTATTCTAAGGAGGGTAATTAAAGTTAGTAGAGACCCCATAAAGAACAATTCCAACAACATTAAAATGTTACAAGAGAGATTGAAATCTTACTCAATTCTTGATTAGATCACTCATAGCTTGAGAACTAGAGGACACAAATTAAAGGTGATGAAGGGAGAATGAGGACACAACCTTCATGGAAAAGCTCACCTTAACTTTTTGTAAGATTAGAAAGTTGTTGTTTCTCTCTATCAACTATAAAATTCCTTGGATTCTTGTATTCCTCTGATAGATTCCAATTGCATCCTCTTCTATGGCTTGCTAGTACCTATTCACTTTTTTTGTCTTCTATTAAAGGATTTTGGTATTTCATGGTAATTTATCATGTTGGGTATTTATTTCATCTTTCAAGTGTGGGGCTAATGAAGGGAAATACATGTTATTTTAAAGAAAGAAAATTAAGGTTGCAATATTTAATCTAGTGTAAGTTAAGATATTATTACTCTTAAATTTCTACACGAAGGGCATGAAACTAAATAATTTTGAGATAGGTTTGAGATAGGAAATTTTATGTTGATCAAGAGAAATAAATTAATGCTCCTACATAATTCTTCAATAGAAATATAAAATGGAAGGTTAAATGGATACAAAAGGAATAATATTAGGAGAGGCTCAAGTTTGGCATACCTTGTTTTCGTCTACGATATCTTTGCAAGCTTTCTTCACGTAATCTTTGTTCTTCTTCTGTCAAATTCTTTCGTTGACTCTTCTTTTGTCTTGTTTTTTTGTTTCCCATCTCCTTCTTTGTAAAATATCACTCGACAATTCCTCTGATCTTCTCCTCCAATAGAACAAAAATATTTTTCACAATTCTTCAGATATTCTCCTCCAAAGCGTGCCTGTAAAACCAAAATATCCTTGACAAACAAAATATCCAAGTGGCAATTTCTATGGTTTTTTCTTATATAATGATTTTTAAAAAAAGAAAAAACAATTGGTAAATTTATTAATTGAAAAAATTCACATACTTTCAATCATAATAGAAAACTTAGAAAAAAAATAAACAATTACTGTAGACACCCAAAATTGTCCATGTCATAATATTACCTAGTCGATACATGACCTTGTAAGACATTTTGTAATATTTTACCCTAGGTCATTACATTATCTCACTTATCCCATTTATTCCACTAAATCACCTTCCCAATTAATTAAATAAATCTCATTTATTTAATTAATTCCTCCTTCACATGTCTCAAAATAATTCAAATTAAATATTTGAATTAGCCCCTCACTTATTGTCACATTGCAACATGTGTCACATGACTACAACTCTTCACATGCACAAATAATTTAAATAATTTTATTATTTAAATTATGAGATTCCTACTCACATCCTATTTTTACCCCCATTCATTGTGCATCATAAGCATCTTTTCTTCCAAAATAAATAAAAGAATCCCACTTATTTCCTCACATCCTAATTTTAGCCTCATGTCATAACCCACTTAATATGCGTCATAGGCACTAAAATAAACTTTTAATCCTAACCATACATATCACAAATTTGACTTTTAATATTGGCCATCAAATCAAATTGGCCTTCTCCTATAAATCAAGTCTTTCACAGGCCATTTGGGGGGAATCTTCTTCTAACATCCTTACTCTGCCAGAATTCCTCTCAATCTTCTTATCTATCTATCTATTTTTTTTCTATCATATTCATCTTATTGTTATGTTGTGAAAATGAGCAATCAAATATCAACAATCAAACCTTCAAAATATTGCATTCTCATGCAGGTGGAGAAGAGCAATGGAGATAAATCAAATCTAGCCTGGAGATTGGTTTGCTTTGCTTTCTTGTTTTCATTTCATGCTATTTTGTCCTTTTATTGTGCTAGTTAGGGTTTGATATCTTGTTGTTTTAGTTTTATATCTGACTTTTTATTTTCATTTCATGCTAGTTTGTGCTTCTATTGTGCTAGTTAGGGTTTTATATCTTGTTGTTTTAGTTTTATATCTAATTTTCCCTAATTGTAAAATATCACTCGAAAATTCCTGTGATCTTCTCCTCTAATAGAACAAAAATATTTTTCACAATTCTTCAGATATTCTCCTCCAAAGCGTGCCTGTAAAACTAAAATATCCTTGACAAACAAAATATCCAAGTGACAATTCTATGGTTTTTTCTTATATAATGATTTAAAAAGAAAAGAAAAAACAATTGCTAAATTTATTAATTGAAAAAATTCACATACTTTCAATCATAATAGAAAACTTAGAAAAAAATTAACAATTGCAAATAAAAAAATTATAAACTTCCTAAAAATGAAAAACCAAAATGCTAATATTAAAAAAATAAACTTCAAAAAATAGGGAAAAAAACAAAAAAATAGTCATTTAAATGTTTTTTTTGAGCCTTCGTTCGAAGGCTATTTTAGAGAAAAATTTGGTGGAATGGTTTAGTGGAATGGAGGGGGTTCATTAGAAACCCCCCTTCTAATGAAGGGGGGACCCTTCATTCGAACCCCCTTTTCTCTCTTTCCCCTTTGCCATTTCAAAATTTATGCATTTTTTTTACTATCGAAGTCCGAGAAAGAGGTGTAAATGGAGTCAACTTGATAAAGCAAGTTGGGGGAATGTAGTGTTGGAAACGTGCTTTCCAACAACTGTAAATTTAATATATTTTATTTTTATTTTTTTGTTTTACTAAACATAGGTTTTTCATTGAACATCAAGTTGGGTGAAAAATCATTGTGAAAAAATATTAAATTTGAGATTTTTTTTTTAAAAAACATATATGCACTAGGTATTGGTGTCCTCATTCCAACAAAAAAATTTGAATTTCAATACATAAAAAAAAAGTTAAGCGAGCCGAAATGCACCTATGTCTAAATTGTAATTGGTTTGACTTCAAAACTTAATTAAAAGAAAAATATTCAACAAAACATTATGAAACAAAATGAAAGCACTAGATACCGGTGTTACCAACCTAAATTAAAAAGAATCATAATTTTATCCTTCGTAGAAAAAAATTTATGTGTGCTGAAGTACACATAATGTTGTTTACTATTAAAAACTAGTTATCAAATGAGATGCAAAAAAAATACAATTTAATTTCAATTTTTTTTAAAAAAATTTATTTAAAATCTATAAAAAAAATCTCACAAATCACTAGTTTACATCATTTTGAAATTCCTAATAGTTTACCTACTATAGGTGTAGAAAGTTTTTTTTTTTTTCTGAAAAATGTTGATTTCAGTGTCAAGTTTGACCAAAAAATGTAACCCATTATTGTAGGATGACCCAAATACTCACCCTTCGATCATTTCCCTTCTTCTTGTTTATCTCCCATGCCATCTCAATTGACCATCTCCTTTCTCTTCTCCAAATTGTCTCCCTCTGACTTTTCTCGGGGCCTATATTCCACCTTTTTGTCTGCTAAGTCTACCCCTTCAAATGTTATAGCCACCATACTCGAGCATATGTTCCCTTTATTTTCTATTGTTGATTCTTCTCTAAACCTCGTTTCTTTCTTCCTCCATTTCTCTATTGGTTTCTATATTTTCTTTCTAAGGCATTTTGTTTCCTAGTGCCTCTTGCTTTTGAATTCAAGACAAAAAAAACTTTTCATCTTCTATAATCTTTGGTTGTGTCCATTCTCCAAAAAATTTATCCATGTATACTTATGTTGGAATTGGATTTACGTGTGCTACTCAAACTCTTGTGTAAAGTGTGAATTGGACTTGAAAAATCCTTCTTCTATTTCCATAGTCATTCCCATGTTGTCTCCTATCGCTTTTAATCTTTTTGTGGTCCAAAATTCAAGGGATAAGTTATATAATCTTATCCACACCGACTTTGATTGTGGAATATATGCTAGTGGATTGAAATTAGGTACCCAATTTTTACACCAAGAGGCATTTACAATAGGATCCAATTTTAGTTTTTTCTCCGTACATAAAAACTTCTCCTTACATCTTGGGTGATTTTTTTAAATCTCACCGTTCTTGTAAAAATGGTTCATATAAGTATATAATTGAGCAAAAATGGTTCATATAATTATATTTATATAATTGAGCAATCGTTATTAATGTGGTTAAGTAACAACATTTATTAGAAAATGGGAAACTGTTTCTTGCATAATTATTTTTGCATAACCATTGCTCTTCGTAATCGTTCTTGGTGCATTTATGCTGTGCGAATGTGAATAAAACTATTCCTCATAATTGTTCATTAAATAGAAAATTTGGGTTGAAACATGTGGATTCTGCAATACACTATGCAAGAAGTTGACAATTCTAGCAAGAATGAGCCTAACATTAACCATATGAGCAAAACCATAGAAATGGACCCAACATAGCTGCTAATTTTGGAACTTGGCAATCTAGAGCACAAAGACTCTCCTCGAGCTTTCCAGGGTGCTATTCATTTTTATTTTTTTCAAAGTTACCCTAATTGAAATTGATTTTGCTCAATCTGCATTAGAAAAAAAATAGGTCCATAACACTGGGTGCATGGATGATCTTTTGCCTTTGAATTATAGCCAAAGGGTGTCTATTCTACTAGGAAAACAAAAACAATAGGAGAATACATAGTATGCTGACTGATACTGGGTGCATGGATAATTAGCTTTTGTTAATTTAATGTTCAATGACTGTATATATTATGTTGAATTAGTTTGTTGGTTTTATCTTTTATTTGACAGTTCTAAGAAATTGAAATTTTTCGTGTTGAGGATGATAAGATTTCTAATGCATTGAATGAAAAATTAGTCTATAGCATGTCTCAAAGTGAATATATTTAGGTAAAAAATCCTTTATCAGATTGTGACTCTTTATGAACAATTCTTTGAGACATCTTGAATGGTTTTCTTGCATTATTGTAAGCTCTACAATTATGCAATATCATTGTTGAAGGGTGTACACTATATGTTACAGATGCATTTGAATATCTTGTGTAGTCCTATATATAAAGAAAAGCAACTCTAAGCAATATTAGATCTAGAAGAAAGATGATGCTAAGATATCAACCTAGGGTCTTCTCCCCCAAAGGCAAAAATTGTTACTTTCAAGCATACCAATCATCCATAATTAATGATCTAATTAGAATAAGAGACCATGTAATCATAGTGGTGGCTTATTTGCAAAAAGTGATAGCTCAAACCAGTACAACACATCCTTTTAAACAAATTACTAAGAAATTAAACTACTGAAAGTTCAAAATTCAAATATATTCATAAAAAGTCACATAGATGACAAATAACATCACCACTCTGCTACCTAAATAGCTAAAATTTTGTTGCGTTATTTTAGAAAGTAATATATTCTCTTTAACCTAGAATCTCAACAAAATATCAATTAAAAAATCTATCAAACTTCCATCTTCCTCTAGCCCAAAATACTCATAGGGAGGCATGCCTTTCAAGTTTAAACAAAATTTAATATATAGCCAACATTAATGTATTTATAAGAATATGGAAGCATGTTTAGTAGTTAATCACTTAAGTTGATATAAATGCATTAACTAGGTGGTAGGAAATGCAAATTTGTTTCAATATCCTCGGCAAGGTATAATACTTCTTGGGTGATCCCACAATACTGGTTTACAATTTTTGGGCAAACTGGACACTGAATTGATTTTTTTTAACTAAATCTTCACTTTTGGGCTCCTATAGCAGTTAAACCTTGAGGAATTTGAAGATGATGCAAACTAGTGATATGTGATATTTTGTCTATAGATTCTAAATATAATTTTTTCAATTATTTTGGAATTAGATTGCACTTTTTCCCATCTCTTTCGAAAACTAGTTTTTATTAGTAAACAACATTTTTAAGGACTGATGCTCACCATATGAAGGATAAAATTCTATTTTTTTGAATTTAGATTTGTAACTACAATATCTAACCAATTCATTTGGTTTGATAGTGTTTTATTAAATATTTTTTCCTTAATCAAGTTTCAAAGTCAAACCAATTACAATTCAAACATATAAGCGAACTGTATGCAACATAACTTTTTTTGTATGTATTGAAATTAAAATTATTATTTTTAATAAATCAAGGACATCAATACCCAGCCTGAACATATTTTTCAAAATCTACTATTTTTCCACATGTACAAAACATAGAACTTGATTTTTGGTCAAAAACCTATGTTTAATAAAACTAAAAAATAAAATACATAATAAAACCAAAACATATTAAAATTATAGTCGTTGGATAGTTTGTTATGAGGGTTACCTGATTCCAGTTGGGTCTATGAAGTCTCCGCCATTTTCATCTTCAACTCGAACTCCGAAGTGCAATTTTTTTAATTTTTTTGTGACAGAGAGCGGGAATCAACTAAAAGGGGGGTTTGCTCGAACTAGGGGAGGTTCGAGCGAACCCCCAGGGGTTTGAGCGAACTCCCTTTCAAAAAGGGGTTTTCATTTGTTTTTTTGGCATAATGCATTAAATGGATTCGCTCGAACCTAGGTTCGAGCAAACCCTCTTTTGGTTCATTCAAACCCCAAGAATGAAATTTTTTGGCGTGGGGTCATTTTTAGCAAGTTTTCCTTCCTCATTTGAATTTTAAACCACTTTTGTGGGTTTACCCTCTTATTTTACAACAATTTTTTTTAATAAAAAATCAAGCATTTATCTGAGAAAAAAATTGTGGTATCACAATTGAAGTTTCATCTCACCTTGTTGAATAACATTTCTATGTATGACTGTGGCAACCAAAATGCATAGAATACACATCCCAATAAAACTAGCTCCTTATGCCACCGTTCTTTGCAACTAAAACCAACAAAAAAAGACTACAATCAATGACTTGAAAAAAAAAGTGATGTTCTCATTCACAAGTAGAATCACTGGATGCCTTATAGACACATAAAAATAAAAGCTCAATAAGACAAAAAATGCAAATGAAGTGTGCAACCATCATGATATAAATATGCATATTTTTACAATATTAGCAAACTTGCAAAAGATGGTAGATGATAGGAATAAATACTTTCAAATTAAAATCAATCACTCAAATGAGAAATTACATAAAGAAAGCTTATAGTGGGTGAAAGTAATGTGCAATTGAATGCCATTAACCCAAAAATCGCACACTGTAGCTGTAGACACCTAAATTTGACCACTTCCATACGGTCATAATCCTATCATTTATTCGTCTAATCCATATATATTAATTAAATGACACATTTAATTAATATTATCCCCTTTCCCTAGGGTTCCTAAAAGTATTTAAATAAATACTTTATCCTTTACCATTTCCTATCTAAATTAAATAAATCAATCAATTTATTTAATTTAGTCAATTATCCTATTCAATTTTAAATTCATTCTTTCTTTCTCATTGTCCCATCCTCCATAACCCTTTCACTAATTTGGATTAATCTAATTAATTCTTCATCAAGATGTGCATATCCTTAATTAGGATTAATGTCACATCCTCCATATTTAGCCACTTGCCTCTAATCATCATTAATTTGCCTAATCACCTGTTTGCACAATCCTAATGCTAATCACTTACCTTTTCTAGCATGTCCTTAAGTCAATCTCTTATGGTACTTACTTTTTTTGGGTTGACCTCTTCTCCATGTGAATTAAAAATTCACACTTATTCCCCCTATGCATTTGTCTTCCCCATGACCTTTCAAAGGTCACATCAAGTATATGGACAAAGACCTCATTTTGGAAGACCTTATCTTACCCATAGGTCTCTCCCAAGATTGTGAATTTTAAATTCACTTTTATTCCTCCAATGCCTTCTTCAATCCCCATGGTGACAAGAGTTGACTTTCTAAAAGTGCTCACTTGTCACTTTCAGCCCCACTTGGGGACAAAAAATCCTTTTTTTGGGAAATCCTCTTCAATCCCAAAGTACTTGCAAGTACCTTGGGACCACATGGATTTTTCCACATCATTTGTACCCTTTCCATCTCACCATGTCCTTTGGACACTTCATCTTCTACATGGAAAGATGTGAGGGCTTGTGAGCCCTCAACTCACCATAGCCATCCATCTTGGCCATGGTGGTTCAATCCTCTAGAGAATTCAATTTCCTCTATAAATACCTCCCTTCTCATTCATTAAGGGATTTTATGCATTCATTATCACACTTATGCTCTCAAGTCATTAAAGAATTTTAGTCATTTATTGCAACATCTTAGGACTTGCATTTGCATTCTTCTATCCATTATTGCACTCACCCACCACCATTAATCCTTCAACCGCCATTATCATTGCAAGTTTTCCATCCAAGGAGCACACATTAAAAAAAACTATCAAGGGCCAACCAAGGATCGACATAAGTAAAAGGTATAATAATTTGTGTTTTTATCTTACTTTTTTGTGTGTTAAACGTAGCATAATTTTGAGGTGTTGTTGTGTCTCTTTTCTCATTGCATTTACTTAGTTTTTTGCATTTTTTAGAGTAAAGATTTTCACTGCACACATTTTCGGCATGCCCGATGAGACCCACGCCATGAGTCTGTTACTTTCACGTTTGTTGTTTTTTGAAATCTTGCAGGTTCAGAAACACAGAGGCGATTTCGCCCACAAACAGACAACCCTGGCCTAAAAGGGGTGACCCTACCCAAAGTCTGATTTTTCAATTTTTTTATTTTTAGGTTTTTTTCTAACTTTTTATAGGTTCGAAAACATAGAGGCGATTTTTCCCTCAAGGGGCGACTTCGCCCACAAACAGGTGACCCTGCCCTAAAAGGGGTGACCCTTCCCAAAGTCTGATTTTTAGTTTTTTTGTTTTCAGGTTTTTTTAAAAACTTTTTGTAGGTTTAGACACCCAAGAAGGGGCGACCCCACCCAAAATAGGCGACCCTGCCCAAAGTCTGATTTTCAATTTTATTTTATTTTTAGGTTTTTTTGACTTTTTGTAGGTTCAGACATCTAGAAAGGGGTGACCCCACCTAGAATAGGCGACTCTGCCCTAAAAGGGGTGACCCTGCCCAAAGTCTGATTTTCAGTTTTTTATTTTTTTTGGTTTTTTCTAACCTTTTGCAGGTTCTGGAGAAACATGTGACCCTACCCAAAACACAGAGGTGACCACGCCCAAAATAGAGTTCGCTCGTCAAAGATAGAAAATGAAACTACTGACATGTGTGTTGCAGGGGGAGCAATAATGTTTAGTTAGTCATTTGCTTTCATTTCTAAGTTAGGAACATAAGATTAATTAAAGGGTCAATAAATCTGTTTGTCATGTTTGAAAGTGGGCTATTGAAGTATCCAATCCCCTTGCGCCATTTGGTGATCTTGGGTGAAGATAAATCATAGTCCACTTAGTCTTTTTTACCCCTTTTCATTTTATTAGCAAGACCTACTTGGGGATTTCATCATCCCAAGGGACGATTCCAACCACACGTACCAGTGGGATATATAAAGGGGGGAGGTGAAAACTATACCTTAATCCAGTCACGTCATGTCTGGCGGAGCGTCAAAGCTAGGGTGATATCTAGACAAGATGTGAAGAGTTGGTCCGAGCTCTCAGTCTCTTGTTAGCTGCTCTCGACTCACACCTGTAGACGGGCTGGTGTTCACAGTTGTGCCCCACGTATTGTGCATATATTGGGGACACCCTTAGCAACCTTATTAAGCCTAAATAGAGGACCATGTTGACCATACCCTTAATACTAAAACTAGGCTTGTGTTGTTTGAAGTGTCTTCTTGTGAAAAACTAGTGCTTGTCAGTCAGTTTGGCCTTTTACTTGTCATTTTATCCTTTTCCATCACTATTTTTGACTAAGTTAGATTCAAACCAATACACAGAGGTGACCCCACCCCGAAACGGGTGACCCTGCCCTCAAAGGGGCGACCCCACCCTTCTTGTTTTAGTCATTTTTCACCCAGACCAAGTCAAAAATCACCAACTTTCTTGAAACAAGCAACCTTGCCCTCAAAGGAGTGAATTTTCCCTTAAACAAGTGACCTTGCCGTCAAAGGGGCAACCTTGCCTCCTTGTCTCAACAACTGTTTACCCTGACCAAGTCAAAATTTTGGTAGTTTTTCCTATTTGGGAAATCTTGCCCCCTGTTTGGGTGACCTTGCCCTAGTTTGGGTGACCCTGCCCTCCAAATAACCTTTTTCAGCCTTTGTTCGCTAGCCGTTACCCCATTTTGGGAACCCATTTTCTAGTTTCGAGTTTCGTTCCCTCATCCGGAGTGTCCGTTTACCCATTCTGACCATCTGTCTATCCATTCTAGATATTCGTTCGCCCGTTCCAAACATCGTTCCCCCTTTCTGACCAGTTGTTCACCCATTGTAACCAGTCGTTCACTTGTTCCAAGAACCCATTTTCCTATTCTGAGTGTCGTTCCCCAACCTCATCCATTCATTCACTTGATCCAAGTGATTGTTTGCCCGTTTCGTGAACCCATTTGCTCATTTTGGAAGTTCGTTTGTAAGTACAATTTAACCATTTATTTTAATAATTTGAAATCAAGATCTATTTGGGTGACCCTGCCCTAGTTTGGGTGACCTTGCCCCAAAACTGCATCCATTTCTCAAATTTGATTAAAAAAAGCCAGTTTCACATGGTTTCCGAAAAGCTTGTTGTTTGCCTAGCTATTTACACGTCTCGTTCACCTGCATCATTATCCATTTGCATCGAAATCATCACCCGAATAATCATATAGGTGCATTCATAATCATCTTTAGGTTATATGTCCATTATCGCTTTCTTGATCAAAATCCTCTAAACTTCGTATGAAGTCATTATCCGAATTGACCTAGGTGCCTGAACCTAATCGTCATCCTTCAACATCTACTTAGGATCACCATCCATCCTAAGTCGATCATCATCCTCAACCCTATCAATCCCCTTCCATCTCAAGGCATATTCGATGTTATGATTATCAGTCAATCCTTTAATCTGATCAATCAACACCTTACGTCAGCTAGGGTGATCTTTGAACCCAGTTTAGAAACCCTTCCAATCATCCAATCAATTGATCTTTAATTTGATTCCAATCCTATCAATCATTTTATCGATCAAATCCAATCTTTATCCAATTATCCGATTAATTGATACATCATATATCGTATTAATCGATCTATCATCCAATCCAATCTTTATCCAACTATCCTATCTAATCCAACAATCTTCAACCAATCCAATCAATCAACTAATCCAATTGTCATTTAGGATACATCTTAGAAGCTTAGTTACATCTTAGATCACCTAGTTCATGCCCGTTCAAACTCGTTCACAAGCAAAAAATAAAATGGTAGACCAACAAGCCCAAGGTTCCCAACCGAACATCCCACAAGATCCTAACAACGTTCCAAATATCACACAAGATCCCCATAATGGTGCCTCATCACAATCGAACACCAACATCCAGAACACCACACCGCCTGGTGAAGAGAACATGGTTAACCAACCCAAAGTCACTGTTGATGAATACCTTAATGATCCCGTTAATGTTCAAATGACCGATCATCTCCTCAATGAATATGGAGATAAGATTCTTGCCACTCTACTCATGAGAGGTGTCAAACCACCATTTGATTTCGATGCATCACAATATGCTGGTACCCACACTCTTCCTACACCCGTTGATCCGCAAACTTCACAAAATGTTCCAGGGAATTCATATGTCCCCGAAGGTGCACCCATGGAAAATTGGTATAATCCTAAGTTTGGAAACATGGTGATACACCAAGTTGTTAGTTATCCTCGTCTCCCAACCGCAACCTCTACAACACAACCCGAGCATCACAATCCCTATGCCTACGACATGCTACAATACATCCCATCTACTCCACCACTTCTAGTTCAACATCCTAGTTAATCACCTATTAATGTTGGGGGCATGCCTACCCTTGCATCAATGCCTCCTCTAGGATCTATATCCGCTAACAACTTTCCACCACCTGTATTCTAGCATCCTCCTACTAATCCTCACCAATCCACTTCATTACCAACACCACCACAACACACTATTCTTGTTGTTGCTTCATCCCTACTGTTGGGTCTCAAAAACGTTGGTTGAATGTACCACAAGAGGTTGCCACACTCTCACTATGTTTTTGGTCAAATGACAAGGCCAACCAATATGGTTGAACCCTCTACTCTTAAGGCTCTACTAAACCTAGGTGGGTGCACCTATATGAGCAACACAGATTTTGAATTTATGTTTCCTACTTGATCTAACTATCCACAAATGGTAATATAATAGTGGATCATTACCAACACCACCACAACACACTATTCTTGTTGTTGCTTCATCCCTACTGTTGGGTCTCAAAAACGTTGGTTGAATGTACCACAAGAGGTTGCCACACTCTCACTATGTTTTTGGTCAAATGACAAGGCCAACCAATATGGTTGAACCCTCTACTCTTAAGGCTCTACTAAACCTAGGTGGGTGCACCTATATGAGCAACACAGATTTTGAATTTATGTTTCCTACTTGATCTAACTATCCACAAATGGTAATATAATAGTGGAAAGATATGATCCTAATTTGGTACAAATTGTATATGAAATATCAAGGTATATGAATTAATATGCTTAAGAGATGTCAAATTGAAGTGGATAAAACTAATGAAATGAAAATAAGGGAGACCAATGCCTTATTGGGTAAAAACGGAGTCAAAATGAAAGTTTTAGATAAATGACCTCTATCTGGCAGGGATTCTAATTATTTGGCATATGATATTTAGTCTATAACTTGTATAAACATGCAGGAATGTAATTATCAAACTCTTCTTAATGATCCAAATGATAATTCCATATCACTGTGAATGACTTGAAGGAATTAGTCTTTACTTGAAAGAACCAACCAATCACACCACACAAATACAACAAATGTGTACTGATAAACTAAGAATGTACTTGATATGTCAATTTAAATAACAAAGAAATATCAACCTTGGAGACAACTTGATAATATTTCAGTTAACTTTCACAACTAATTGATACTAGAATAGCACCACAATATCAAATTTCTTTCATTTGATCCTTCAAAATTTATACATGCATCATAGTCTCCTTGAATATCATCCTAAAAATATAATGCTTAAAGCGATTTGTCCTATTCTAAATCTCTCTCCTTTTAATTTATCCAATAAAAAATATTTATACATCAGTTTGCAAAAGGACGTTCCTTTTCAAAAAGTCTGAAGCATAAAAAGTTTTAACAAATTCTCCATTTAACTAAATTTTGTTAAGCCACAAATGGACTGCAGACATGTGCTCCGTATAATCCTGGCACTCATGAGTGTCAGCATCCCCCAACACATCACAGACCAAAATCTCCATCATTATCATTTGTTCATTTTGCTCGCATGCTTCATCTAATGTCACATACTCCATAGTGGCTGCTTTCAACATCTCTTAGAGTATTGTTTCGCACTCACTTTTCCACATAGTCGCTTCTTTCATTTTCCCTTCATCATCGCAAAACTTGGTCAATCTATCTTCGACAACCTCTATCAATCCTTGCATATCTCCTTGCAACTCCTCAAAGAAATCCCCATGTCTGTCCATGATACAGTTGGCATTTTCAATCTCTTCATTACTAGGAGTGTCCTTTTGTTCCAATTCCTCAATCTTTTCCTGAATTCTGCTGTCCACTCTCCTGTGTTCATTTATTGCATCCACAAATTGTGAATGTTTTCCCAAAGCCTATTTAACCAAGTGATTAGGACAACCTACCTTCTTTTGATTATTGCAGCAAGTGCATCTGCTTTTCCTTGAGAATATGTAGTGATCCTTCCCAATGGTCCCTTTTCTGTGAACTCTCTCGTTGGGTGAGCATCCTTGTTGGTTCTGTTATAGCACCTACCAAGTCTTTCAAGCGTTCATTTTCTCTCAACATCCTCTCATTACCAGTTTTATACATCTCCCTTTCCCTTATCAATGCTTGAATTTGAGCTTTATTTAACTTGGCTATATTTATTCCAATATCAGCAGTTGCTACAGGATCAACCTCCCCATCCTTCAGGGTCATGACATGTCCAAAAGCCTTTTCAGTATCAATAACAATTGATTTTTTGTGAGGAGGATACAAGGCCCAAATCATTAATGTCTCATCATCAGGATTGCATCTTGATCCTGTGTATACCTTCTCTATACTTAGCTTGTGGGCGACATTGCTATCTTTTAAGAAACTATCAAAAACTAATGTAGAGTTCATATCCAAACCTAGAAAAATCATAACACCGGCGTTTTCTAGCAGCTCCCTTCCCTTTTCAGGGGTCATGTTAATAATCTCTTTGTCTACTTCATCTTTTAAGCTTTTCAACAGTTGATCCTTATTTCCTGGAGTAACATTATCAACATGTCCCCTTATCTCTTTTCCTTTTTGCTTATATAAAAATGTCTTAAACTCCGAGGTCTTTATAAATTCATCATCATATATGAAAGACTTATAGTCTTCATGCCTTGTATCTACATCCATGGTTTCCTCAACATCAGTTTCTTTGGCAACATAGGTATAGTCTTGAGTCTTCATTCTTGAAACTTTCCCAGATGAGCCTTGTGGCCTGTCTGCTTCTGATATCCCCTTAATGGAGGATAACAATCCAACATCCATCAACTCCTGATTGTTTTTTTCAATCACAATTTTAGCTTCTTCTGCCTCCAGGTTTTTGATTATGTCATCAGATTTATAGGGCACATGATGGTACCCTCCGAATTTTATCTTTTGTCTAGCAGAGTGGATATACCCTTCTGGATCAAAGTTTTTTTCTCATTGGTGCTCTTCTCATGTTATAGTGCAACAATTTATCAAAAATCAAATCATAACCTTCCTTGGCTAATACAATGAAATCACTAAAACACAATGTGTTGGGCATGAAGGCCTATTTCCCATATGAAATTAAGTTCATAACACTGGAGTAATCCATTTGCCTAACAATTTCTAGGTATACAATTCTATCCGAGACAATTCTAGGTAGAATGAATGGTGCATCCTCAAAGCCATAAACCCTAATCATTGTGGCATTCTCTAAATAGTACCAATCCCCCTAGTTATGGTTAATTGGTCCATTGTAATCTCTAGGCCTAAGAAATCTTTACACTTCTTTAGATAAAGAAAAATCATAAGGATGGTTGAAAAATCTGTACAAGGGTTTCACAAAGAATTCCTCAAAATGCAAGAAATTTGAATTGGCAAACCTGCTGTCCCAAACAACAGTCCATAATTGAACAGGTAGTGGCCTACCTTCCTTGTCGGATTGTGAAATCCTCATCTCCTAGGGGCATAAACCCAACTCTTGTCCAAAGTACAACACTAAATGCATCAGTAGTGAGTAATTTCTAAAATGGAGAACAAAAGCGCCACTCTTTATCGCCATCAAACCTGCATCCAGCTCCTTAAAAATATGTGCAACATAGTCAAATGATCTAGAATTGTGATACTGAGTGTCTGCAACAATACCATGAGCACAACTACCATATTCTCAGGTACCTCCATCCCTAATACCTATCCCACCAAGTAGTAAGTGTATTTGAGGTAAGGTTCGAAGAGATCGACATGAAAGGGTGGCCCCTCACTGTCTTCCATTGGAATAGGCTTGCCATGACACCCAATTCTATGCAGAGGTAACCTCCACCCTTTATAAATGGTGTCCATCCTTTTGAACTCATTGTCGAGCTCCTCACTTACCACTTTCTCGCTGCATATTCGTTCCATCCCAAAAACCTCAATAATTGCGTTCTCAAATACATGTATCAACGGGTTCCCTGACAAATCACATATAGCCTTACTTTTCAGGTCATAGTGTCCAGCTAGCATCTTCACCAGTTCAACATCAACAAAAACATTAGGGCACACCAATTTCCCTAAATTAAGCCGCCATGGATTGCATACCAACTCAAAATGATATCTCCTGTGATAGTGGAAAATGAATAACTCATAACCCCTAACCAAAGTCCAAACATCCCCTATAAATTTGCATTTGTCATCCAATTTGTCAACTTCCGCTTTGAGTTGTGCATAATGCCTAGCTCTAGGTCCAGAACCAGGTAACTGGTCTATGAGGTCTTGATTCAACTTTTTTCAGTACCTTCTGGCTGCAATTCAGTCTTTTTCTTTTTTGCTTTTGATTGGCTACCCTCCCTGGGTTTTCTTCCCTTTAATTTTCCTGAACCAGTGCCTTCCATAATTCAATTTTTTACGAATTCTGAAAGGAGGAGAAACTTACTGTAACTTTCTTGCAGACTCAAACCAAGTGAATGCCTTAATTGCTTTGCTGGCTCCTTTGCTCTTTTTCGCTTTGAATTCTGTGAGGCAATGATTTCAATTGATCATACCTTGATATGCAAAATCTCCTATGCTTCTTGGCGCTATTAATTTTTTACTAAGACATGAATGCTACAAGTTTTTTCGAAATTCTAGCTGTCACATCAGGGCTCATATCAGTAAGACATTTCAAATCTCTAGCCGATCCACCTGCTCAACGTTCACCCTTCGGCTAAGATGTCTTGTAGTTTCCCCGACTTCACAAGTCTCCCCGATATTTTCTTTCCTTTTTCTCTTTATATCGCCACGATTTTCATCGAAAAAACTATTGCTCAAACTTAATGAATTGGGCCAATAGTTCTTTACCTTACTCCGAGAGTATTTCGTTTGACTAAGATGCTTGTTTTACTTATTTATGTTGCCGAGACCAAGCAATTTGTTCTGTCGACAAAATAAAATTTGTTGTGATGTTTCCTAGATCTCCTCGCGATGACATTTCTCTCCGATACGCCTCTTTTTCGGCAAGACAACATGCATCATCTTCTCGACATCCTTTATCTTTGTAAGCTTAGTTTTCGTCGGTGTAACCCGAGGGGTTGGTAAGACCTTCTGAACTTTCCCTGACATCATTTGTCTCACCGAGTGAGTTCTCCTTCTGCTTTATCGACAAGACCAATAACGCTTCGGGCAGTGTTTTTAAAAATTTTTCTCCAATGACCAAAGTGTCCCCGATAGGCTTCGCTTTTCTTCAGTTGGCCCAACGTAACTTAGCTCGATATGACCTACACCATCACGTCGATACCTTTTGTCTTGCCGATAAGTAATACAAACCCGCATTCTCCTAGTGTATGACTTTATCGGTATGACCCGTCTGATGTCTCGCCGATATTTTGAAGATATGTATATTATCATCAATGAGACCTGCATCAACTTATGCCGATATTTTCATATGATGAAATTTATGGGGTTTTATGAAAAAATTTAAAATGGATTTTGTAAAAAAGATGCTATGTGAGGATTTTTGTGTCTGTATTATGAACTTTTTTGGGAGGCTAATAATCATGAAGGGTGAATAAAATGGCCAAAATTTCATAGTTCCAATAGTGGCTCCGTCTGGGGATGAATGATTGTGAGATCATTGAAAGGATCTAGATCTCTGGGAGAGTAGACCAAACATTATGGATGAGAGCAAGTGGAGATGGAAAAAATGATCCTAAACTACTGTACATGGAAAAATATCAAATAAGGATTTCTAGGATTGTCCATGTACTAGCAATTTCCTATATCCTTTACTTCCTATACTACTGTGCATGGAGAGTTTTTATGAGAAGTTTTTCTTCAAAAGTTGTTCATGCACTGGCAACCTTTTATCCTCTGTGATTTTTAAGAAAAAAAAGTTCTTTAGAAATTGCCCATGTATAGGCAACTCCTGCTCTTCACCACTCATATTTTGTAAATAATATGAATCCTCTCCTTGCTTTCCAATAATAACAAAAGGTCCTAACCACAGTGCCTCAAATTTTCCATGTTTTCCCTTCTCTTGGCATCTAGCGTTGCACATCAACACTAGATCATCCTTTTCAAATTTTCTACTTTTTTCTTTTTTGTCAAACAAATATTTCATTTGTGCTTGTAGTTTCATGTTCTGTTTTTCAGCTATTCTCCTTATTTCATCAAATTCTGCAAGTTGCTCCATTCTCTCCTCCATTGGTTCTAGAACATCTATATCCTCTTGAAGGATAAATTTGTACACTGGCAATAAATTTTGTAGAGGCATCCTAGCTTGTGTTCCATAGACTAATTCATATGGGGATTTCCCAATTGCCTTTTTGATGGTAATTCTATCTGCCCATACAACCAACCTTAACTTTGAATCCCAACTTTTTTGTTCTTACCGAGCATCCTTTTTATGATTTTTAAAAGATTCTTGTTGCTAGATTCTGCCTGACCATTAGCTTGTGGATGATATGGGGCAGAATAAGAAACATTGATACTGTATGTCTTACAAAACTCCTTGAATTCATCAGACCTGAAACACATTCCATTATCTATAATCACCCTCAATGGTGTACCGAATCTAGTAATAATGTTATTTATTATAAAGCTGATTACAACTTTACTTGTTGCTTGCTTGGTTTGGATTGCCTCAACCCATTTGGTGAAGTAATCAGTGGCCACCAGTATCCACCTATGTCCTCCACTTGATTTCTCTTGTATTTCCCCAATGAAATCAATCGCCCATTGGTGAAAAGGGGCTTCAACCTGCATAGGTCTAAGTGGTAGAGCTCCCTCATACTTCATTTTCCCTGAGAACTTTTGGCATGCCTCACACTTCCTGACATATGAAAATGAATCATTGAAAACTTTTGGCCAGTAATAACCTGCCCTGAGCATTTTATGTGTAGTTGTCTTTGCTGAATAATGTCCTCCACAGACTCCTCCATGCATTTCTTTTAGAACATGATCAGCCTGTGATTCATTCAAACATAACAGCAACATTCCATCTTTGTTTTTCTAGAATAAATCTCCTTCTATAAATACATATTTAGAAGCCTAAAGTTTTAAAGTTCTTTTCTAGTTATCACTAAGTCCTTCTGGACATTTTGTATTCCTAAGGTAATGCATAATGTCTATGTACCAGGGTGTATGTTCAATACTTGCAATTGCATTTCCTTCTTCTCGTACATTACAGATTTGATTTTCCTCAATGTTTGTTTCTGCCATCAATTTAGCCAATCCTTGGCCTCTTACCAATTTAGTAATCTGTATCTCCATATCAAATTCCTGAATTTTGTTAATCCATTTGCACCTTTTCCCTGTCACTTTTAATTGTGTCAAGATGTCTTTGATTGTTGCGTGAGGGACATACGTAATTACTTTGGCTCCAACAAGATACGGTTTGAAAGCATTTGTGGCCTTTACCAGTGCAAAGGCTTGTTTTTCCATTATGTCGTACTTCAATTCTGATCCCTGTAAAGATTTACTGAAGAAAGATACAGGTTGCTCATGACCATCCTCATTTTTTTGTAACATGACAATAGCTATTGTATGCAAAGAGGCAAATGAAAATATTTGAAAAGGTTTTGTGAAATCAGGAGATTTGAGGACAAGGGCTTCTTTAGTGGCTCTTTTAATGGACACAAAGGCTTCTAATGCTTCTGGGGTCCATTCAATATTTTTCCCTTTCTTTAACATTTTTTATATGGGTTTGACAATCTCAACAAAATTAGATACAAATCTCCTAACAAAATTAATCTGTCCAAAGAATGACTAGATGGCTTTCACATTTTTAGGGATAGGAACTTTATCTATAGCCTCAACTCTCTCAGGATCTATCCTAACTCCCTCCTATGATACAATATGTCCTAAGAGCCTCCCCTTTGTAATAGAAAAATGACATTTCTTAGGGTTCAAACTAATGCCATATTCCAAAGCTTTAATGAATATTTTTTCAAGGTGCCCTATATGATCTTTAGCTTTTTCTGAGTAAGTCGTGAGGTCATCTTGATACACCACCATTATAGCATTGATCAAATCAGCAAATTCTAAGTCCATAGCCCTTTGAAAGTTTGCTCCTGCATTGGTGAGACCAAAAGGCATTCTCACATATACATATGTTCCCCATGGGGTTGTAAAAACTATTTTATATTGCTCACATTCCTTGACCTTAACCTGGTTATAACCAAAAAAACCATCCATCATAGACAGTAACTCACATCTAGTTACCTTATGCAATATGGCTTCCATGTTAGATAGTGGGTAGTTATCTTTAAGAGATGCTACATTTAAATTTCTAAAATCTACACATAGTCTTATATCTCTATTTTTCTTTCTAATAAGAACAAGGTTTGATACCCATGTCGAGTGCCTCATAGGTTTGATAATACCTCCATCTCCGAGCTTGGTCAATTCTTCCTGCATTTTTGGTTCCAGAGTGGGGTTAATTGGCCTTTGTTTCTGTCTAAATGGTTTTGCATCTACTTTCAATGGAATCTCATGTTGAAACAAATCCTCCCTATATGCCTTGAGGTCTTCATAAGACCATGCGAACACATATTTATATTTTCTTAACAATGAAATCAGCATTCTTCGAACAGTAGGGCTTATAATTTTTCCAATATATACCTTCCTTAGTGATAGTTCAGTCCCCAAGTTTACTTCTTCAATATCTTCCCTTTTTACTGGTGTTTTGTTTCATAAGGGATCAATCACTTCCATCGTATACTCTTTCCAAAGCTACCAACCCCTTGGGAAGTTTATTAGTTTTGAGTTGCAAGACCCTCTTTCCAAACACTGTCTCTTGTCCATTTATTTCTTCCACAAAGGCATTGAAATCTATTTCTTGAGCCTCATACTAGTCTATACACAGAAGGAATTTCAAAAGGTTAGTGTCATCATTGAAAACCTACCAACTATATACATTGTCAGGTATTGCAGGTCTTGTTTTGAATTCCACTTGGAAAACTCTTGCTAATGTGATATTGAATCTTTTTTTAATGCTACATTTGCCAAGAAATATGTCATTATGTTCTTTGATCTGTCCACCCAATCAATGGAAAAAGCATCAAATAGTTCAATTGTATCCAATATTGCATTTCTGTATTGTTTCAGTCTTTTGTTTTTTGCTACATATTTTGATCTGATCTGAGATACAACTAGTTCTGAATCTCCAAAAACTGTTAAGATCTTGATCTTGTGTTTAACAGCTAAATTCAGACCAGTCAGCAAAGCTTCATATTCCGCTACATTGTTTGTACATTCAAATGCTAACATAAATGAATATTTATAATTTGAACCATCAGGAGATATAAAAACTATACCAGCTCCATTACCTTCTTGGCTGCAAGCTCCATCGAAATACATTTTCCATATTCCTTGTTGATTTTCAAAAATATTTTGATCAATTGGATCTTTGCTTTCCAACTCAGGTTGAGATAGTTCCACTCTAAAACTTCCTAGATCAACATCACAGAAACAATTTAGTGGCTCTTGAGGAGCATATTCAACAATTTGATTTACTCTTGGTTCTCTATACAATTTTACCTCTTCTCCATTCACTGGTATGGTGGCATATGACAAGTCAAACCGTACATTGCCTCCTACTGCAATAGTCCACTATCTTGATAGAAGCATCCCAAACTGGGGTGGTGTGTCAATTACAGTTATGTCAATAGTGTAAGAGGCTTTTGGGTAAGTTGCCAACCTGACTTCCACATTTTTCATGATTCCCACAACTGGGACAGGCCTGCTATCCATGGCGTAGAATTTACCTCCCTCCACATCTATCCATAAACCAAGCTACTTCATTACCCCTACCGGCATCGTATTCATAGAAGCACCTGAGTCTATCATGTAATTTCTTACTAAAAGTGGTGAAAAATGGATCAATTTGTGGTGTGTTCATTAGGCAGGCTTCTGGGATTTTTACCTCCCTTTTATTATTTATCTCTGAGACCTCTTTGTTCCCAGGACTTATATTTTGATTTCCATTAGAAATTAGTTGTATGGTACTTTCCCTATATTCTTTGATTTTCATCATTTCAATTAATGGCATAGACATTTTCAATTGAGATAGAGCTTGTATGAAATCAAAGGATGTACCTTCAGCTCTGATCGCCCTTTTAGGTTCAGTGCATTCTCCTTTGTTTTCTTCCTTTTCCCTTTTTGATGTTTGATCTAGCTTTTGCTTTTCAATGAGAGGTTTCTCACTTTCCTCCTTAGGGGGTTCTTTCTGTTCCCTTTTATTTGGTCATTTATAATCAGTCCCTTTTGATGTCTCACCCGATGCCTTTTTATTTTTTATAAATATCCCCCTTGGGACACCCTCATCTTTATTCACTGTTCTGTTTCTCAAACGATATTTGCTTCTGGCTTCTTCTACTGTCACAATTGTCAATCTTTTAATCTCGTCCTCACTTGGTCTTCTTATATTGCATCTATTAGTCCGACTTGATGCAACAAGGGGATTTTGCTCATTATCACTTGCTTCATGGTCAGAAAAAACATGCTGCTCTTCCATGTGAAATTTGTATTTTTGGTGATCAACATTGTATTCATATCCCTTCTCCTCTGAAGATGCATTCTCTGGCTCCAAAGGGTTAAGAGTGTGGGAAGTTAGGTAGAAATTTTGGTCTTCACCACCATCATATTCATGTGTATCTTCCTCCGGTATTGACTAAGTTGTTACACAATGTTCTGGGGAATGTGGTGCATAACAGACTGAACACCATGGACTCTTATCTACCATATATGCTCCCTTTCTTTTTAGTGGATCCGGTGTTTCCTTATTCCTTGGCCTATCACCTACCGGCTTCCCATCCTTCCAATTGGTATTATAAGGCATGTCATGCAGCCTCGGTCTCTCATTTCTATATGTGTTCTCTTGTCTGTTTGGGGGAACATATTGGGGAACTCTAAGGTTTTCCCTCTTAGAAAACATCCCTGCAACTTTTTTGTTATTCTCAATAGTTAAGGCTATCTTTTGGGCCTCAGCCAAATTCCTAGGACCTCTATTTCTTAATTCATATCCTATCTTGGGGTCAAAGGCTTTCAAATAGATACTCAAGGCAACATGGTCAGCCAACTTGGATGCCTGAGGTATTTTGTTGTGTAATTTAACAAACCTTTGGTTAAAATCAAAGGCTGACTCATTCTGATGTTTTTGAATTGTCACTAACTCATGTAATGCAAAATATGATGCACACTGATTTCCATATTGTTGAAGAAACTGGTCATGAAATACTTGAATGGAATAAATGGATGTTGTTGGTAAACTATTGAACCAATACCTAGCATCATCAATCAATGACATCATGAATAGTCTCATTTGTACATCCTCATACTGCATGTCTAAGTCCTGAATGACTGCCTTAAAATTTCTCAGATGTTCCTCAGCTGTAATTGCATTACTCCCTATGAATTTAGGGACTAAGTTCCTCCAATTGTTATCCAGGGGGTAAGGATAGATTTGAAACCCAGCAAGATCAACATGTTTAATCATAGTTGTGCATTTTGGGGGGGGATTTTGAAAATGTTGGTGTTGGTAGAGTGGGTTGTTGTTTTCCATACATTTTGGGCCTTGTGGGCCTTGTGGGGGTGCATACTGTTGATGACGGGGTGGTTGAATATTTCAGTGTTGTGGTGGAGCATTAGTGTTCCTATATTGATTTCTAGTTTGATTTCGGTGGGCTTGAGGGGAACTTGGTGGCTTCATATTATTGATTTTATGGGGGGGTGTATATTTGGGTGATTCAATTACTAATGTTTTGTTTTGAGCCTTGTGTAACTTCATCTTTCTCAATTCTTCCATTACTTGAAGTTGTCGCTCATACTCAACCCTCAATCTTTCTGCATTTTGCCTCATTTGTTCCCACCGTGTATCTTCTTCATCTCGTGTCGTAAAGTAATGGTTTTCTTCAAATGTCTCATACTCAATACCTCCCTCATAGAGTGTTGCTCTTTGTTCATCTTCATATTCTCTCCTTTTTCTAGCTTCATCAACTTTCCCAAGGTCTATTTGGTGAGAAGGATTTCTCCTCCCTTCAGGAGTATGGAGCTCTTTAGATGGGCTCTCTTCATTTGCAAGTGTATCATATGAATTGTGTGTTTCCAGCAACAACATTGATGCTTTGTTTTTTGCTCCAATTCATTAAATACTTTCTTGCTCTGATTGTTTTTGTAATTTGAATTTCCTTTATTATCATGACCCTCCCCCTCCTTGTACAAAGATCTCCTTCCTTGCATGTTGTGAGAAACTGTGATGGTCTGAACTCTTGGTTGATTCCTTTCTGATTTGTATTTTATTATATATGTGTGTGTGAAATATTGGATCAATTTAAATAAAAATCAAACACATATTAATAAGACATTATATCAAGAAAAGCTGAAAAATGAAACAGAATAAGCAAACTGTTATCGCAGCTTCCCAAAACCGTCTTATCTTCCTCTAACTTCAGCCTTTTGTTGGTTTCCAAATAGCTCTTAGATCAGCAGATCAAGCTCAACAAAATGACAGCTAAAGAACGAGATTTAAAATGCAAACTATGCTAATGCAAAGCTATGCTAAGATGAGAAGATTGCTATGATATTGAAATTGATATGAATGCATAAGTTGATTGCCTATATGAACATAGATATGCGTAGGTGTGTAAAAGTGAGTGCGTACGTGTAAGTGTGGATCATCCTCTAAGGCTTGGATTTGCGTCGGAATTTATAGAGTTTTCGAACGGATTCGATTGGCTGATTTAATTCACGGTCCGGATTAAGCTTGTTAGAACGGACGGCGGGAGATCCTCGAAAGTGGAAGAGAAGAATGGAAGGTTTCCCTTTTCTTTCAATTTTCGTCATTGAGATCCGAAAGGAAACTTCCATTTCGAAGGATGAGTCAAGAATTTGGAAGGGTGAGTTAGCATGAGTTAGAAATTAAATAAATTAAATTTATTTAATTTGGAAGTGGAGATGAAAATGGAAACCCACATAAATAAAAAAATAATATTTAATTACGTTTTAGAAAATGAAATTAGGGTGAGAAAATATTAAATAAAATATTTAATATTTAAATCGATTATGGGATGGAGAATATTCCATTATTCAAATATTCAAAATATTTAAACTTTAGAATAGAATGATAATCAAATATAAATAAATTATGAAAATTTATTTAATTTAATCAAACGAAAGGTAGAAATGTTAGTAATTAAATAAAATTACTTATTTAATTTAAGGTAGAAGAATTTAGAATATGAACGATATAAATAAATAATTAAATTTATTTATATGTAGATGACTTTAGGAGAATTAATTAAATAAATCATATTTAATTAATTAACAAGCTTAATCATGACCATTTTTAGACGTATACATTTTGCCCCTCTTTGAAGTGATGTGTAAAACACATTGCTTCAAAGAAAAAGAAAAAGAAAAAAGAGTTTTGCCCCTGATATGCTTTCGATATTTCTGCTGATGATGCCCCCTCGAGAGGTAAATCACAGATGAGAGAGAGAGTGGTTTAGCTCGCGACAGATAAAGAAAAAGAAATGTCTCATTTTGAAAATAAAGTCAAGTTTACTCTCGGTTGACCTTTAAAAGGTAAAAAGGTTGAAAAAGACAAGTCATTTGCACTTTTGACTTTGGTGAAAATTGTAGCTTTGAGAGTGACATCGCGACATGGAGATTCCCTATCATCACCACCGATTCGAGAGATCTCGCCGATACTAGAGGCCAGCAGCATATGGACCACTGGTGAGTGGATCTAATTTTTTTTTTTTTGCGTTTGAATCGTAATTTCTCATTTTTCTGCGGATTTGCATTTTGAAAATGACGTTTGCGTGCATCCAAGATAGTTTAGGCGCTTTCAAAAAATTTAGACGCGCTTAGGGTAAAAACAAACGCGCATACGGGATAGAGTTAAGATTGCTAGGAAAAACCATTTTAGCGCATCCCGTGAAAACTAGCACGCATATAGGGCAAGATAGGAAATTTTAGAAGTAAAGCGCATATAGGAAAAACAGTGGCGCTTAGGATGAGTAAAGTGGCGCAAATAGGAAAACACGCATTGGTGGTCTGTTTAAGCGCATAGGGCAAAAAGAACGGCGCATATGGGATTTAGTGCATCTCGTGAAAAAAACAGCGCATATAGTAAAATAGGCAGAATTGATGTTTTGATGATAGGAGTGTGAAAAAGATGATTGGTATTGCTTCCTTGGTCAATAGATAAGTAAATTGTCATGTCATCATGTTGATATGGATAGAAAATGGTAGAATAATCTGATGATTGATTGATAACTTTGCTTCGTAGATGAGAAGACAAAGAGTAAATGAACTGATAACTTTGCTTCCCCTGAATGAAAAACAAAGAGTAAATGATTGATATGACTTCTGATAAATTTTCTTTCTACGATAGAAAACAAATAGTAAGTGATGGTAGAGGAGATTTGATTTGATTGTGTGATATGGGTCGTCGATTTGATGTATTGATATGAGTCATTGATATGGGTATGATATAGTTCACTGATATGGATCACTGATAGAAGTCACTGATAGATTACTGAAATAGGTCACTGATAGATATGAGTCTGATTGATGTTGTTTAAATGTCTGATATGATTTTGATGAATTATCATTGTGATGAAAATAGGAGGTTTTCAAAAACCTCCAGATTAGAGAGCGAAATTCAGCAGGATGGGATAGGATCCTTGAGTTGACACTTGCTGACATAGCGTTGATTGATACCTGTGGTTTGAGATCCTTGTTGGCGATGCCGCCAATTCGGGTCAACAGAGGATTGTTGACGGCACTTGCAGAGCGATGGCATTCGGAGCACAACACCTTTCACTTGCTGACCGGTGAGGTGACAGTGACTCCTGAGGACGTGTACAGGATATTAGGTATCCCCATTGTTGGTGCCCTTGTGTATTATGATCACAAGGAGCTTGGGGGTATGGATGCTTTGAGGAGAGTGTACGGAGATGCAGAGATCGCTGGGTACTAGGTACCATGGGCAGACTTTCACTGATTTCCTGCCTTGCCGACAGTTTTGGGTGCATTCATTGGAGGTCTCCTTTGTCTAGATCGTTGGGCAAAGGGATTATCAGTGGGTTGGGGCAGGATTTTGGAGTAGATGTTGCTACAACCGCGTCGATATGCATGGGGGAGTTGTATGCTAGCACATCTTTATCATGATTTGCACCAGGTGGTGTACAGAGGTTCGTCCAGTTTGTCTTACGGGGTGACACTACTACAGATCTGGGCATGGGAGCGTTTTGCTGTGACGAGAATGGTGTGCCCCAGAGTTAGGCCGCCAGGCAGGCCTTATATATATATGTATGCGATGTTCCTTACCCAGCCTAAGCTGGGCAAGGTAGATTACTGGAGATGATTGCTGGATGACATAGACACAGTCGTATGGCGACCATATCCAGATTGCAAGCCATGGGCGACAAATGACGTAGAGATGCCGTATGTATGCATCCCACGGTTCCTGATAAGGAGGACTCCCTTTATTCTGGAGAGGTTTCTGGCATTACGGGTGCAGAGACAGTTCGGATTCACACAGGGGATGCCACAGGGGGTTGCACATTATGCCCAAAGTAGAGATGAGGCCGGATGGGGGCCATGTATTTCTTATCAGGTCGCATATACAGAGTTTATTGCATTAGTACATGAGGTATGGGCTGACAGGCGAGACATTGTGGATGCTGGTATGTCTGATGAGTATTCTGCATATTTTCACATGCATTCCTTTCCTCAGTTCACCAGTCTTGATGAGCCAGCACTGATTTTGGTAGTACCACAGCCAGGGGCAGTGAGACAGGAGGATGTGGCTAGCAGCGAGCAGGGGGCAGTTGGAGGAGAGGAGGTGGAGAGTGGGGATGAGGGGAGTTCAGATGATGATGATGATGGAGATGATGGTGGGGAGGAGGGATAGGTTCCAGGGAGAT
Organism: Sequoiadendron giganteum; assembly: GCA_007115665.2. Lineage (NCBI taxonomy): Eukaryota > Viridiplantae > Streptophyta > Pinopsida > Cupressales > Cupressaceae > Sequoiadendron > Sequoiadendron giganteum. The sequence goes on along the minus strand of CM021100.1, from coordinate 277,292,429 downwards.
CGAGGCTGGATATCTCGAGCAGTGTTCAAATCATGTGGCGGCCGAGGACAGGGATAGGACGACAGACAGTGATCCAGATATCATCCTCCTCTTAGCCGGGACAGATAGCCACACTTCAGGCCCAGGTGCAGATGCTGCAAGGATAGCAGGGGCAGTTACAGAGTCAGTTGGTGCAGGCATAGGCTTTCATTGTACAGCTTCAAGCACAGTTGGCATAGGCACAGGCACCTGCCCCAGGCCCACAGTTAGCCCAGGTGATAGCAGAGAGAGATGCATTCAGACGGAGGGCAGTAGAGGCTGAGGGTGTGGCTCAGAGGCTGATGGGCACCATAGAGAGTGCGTCACTATGAGATGCCATTGCAGAGGGCATGGAGATGGCGTGAGAGGTTGAGTATTACAAAGTGAGATATGAGGAGCTGTGTCCTCCAGAGCGCAGAGAGCCCTACCCGCAGTCCCATAGCAGGACGAGGAGCAGATCACGGACACATACCCAAAGCAGGGGAGTGACGGGGCCTCGGTAGGATCCAGATGCAAGCACTAGTGGCAGACCACCTCCTTCCAGACCAGCACCAACAGGGGCATCGACCAGCTAGTCTCGTTATGTATATCATTTTTGATCATATCTGATGTATTTTGCTTTGGACATTTTAGTTTCATTGGACATTTAGACAGTTGTATCATTTTTTGATGAGTGATGATATGCAACGGCGGTGATTATTTTGATGATGATTTGATGTGCATTTATGATGTGATTTATGTGATGATGTGATATGCATTTATTTCTATGTGTTTATAGAGTTTGATATGCATTTGAATGATTTGCAGGATGATTTGATTATGATGTTTTATTATGATGATGATGATTTGATGATGTGTACTAATGATGTCATGCAGGTGGATAAATTATGATGTGTATATGGAAATGTGATTTTTTTTTTTGATTTTTCAATGCAGGTAAAAGATGAAAAATGAATATTGTGTTCATGATATGCATTATGATATGAAGTGATGTAAAATGATATGAGTAGATAGTGTATGATAAAATGATATGTGATGAAATATAATGATTGGTAATTAAAATGAATGGATAAATAAAATGATAAATGTTGTTGAGATGAAATGACAAATGTTGATGAGATGTTAAATGATAAATGATAATGTAATGATGATGGATATGAAATGTTAAATGAAAATGAAATGGAAATGGAATGATAATGGATAATAATATAAATAATAATGATAACGAGAATAAATAAAATGAATGAAATGATATCAATGGTAATGAAACTAATCTGAAATAATAACGAATGAGATGATGGAAATGTATATGAAATTAATAGGAGTGATAATGGTAATGCGATGATTTAAATGGTAATGATGATAATGAATGAAATGACTATAATGGTAATGTGATGATGAGATTATAATAATATAATGTAAATGATAATGAAATGATGAAATGCCAATGAAACTAATATGAAATAATAATGAATGAAATGATGAAATGATAATGGATGCAATAATGTAATGATATGAAACTAATATGAAATAATAATGAAACTAATATGAAATGATAATGGAAATAATATGAAATGATAATGGAATGATGAAATGATGATGAATGAAACTAATATGAAATGTAATGATGATGATACAAATGTTTGCATTGTCCTCCACAAATAGTCCCAAGAAAGAATGACATCCATTGGCCCTTTTAAAAACTCTGATGCAAATCCAATATGTAGGTATGTACAATGACCTAAAATGAAATGCAACTAAATGAAACCGACCATTTTGTTGAGCCTTTTAATGAACCTGCTTAAATCATCATAGAGCGTTTGAAAATGTTGGAAGTGTGTACAACCATCAGAGGGGAAATTAGCACCAATGATGACCTGAGTACAACTTTCATGATTGTTGATATAGCAAGCGAACACAAGCATCTAGGTATAATTGAACTGAGATGACCTAAGCATTTCTTGCATGAACAGACAAAGACTAACCACCATCTGATGTAAGTTTGGAACTGTCATCAATGATAGACTTTGGAAAATCATGTCTCGTGACATACTTGCAACAAATTAAATGATTAATCTCCAGACAATAGACAAAGAAAAATCATCCTCTTTCCTTGTCACTCTAGTTTAGTACATCATTGAGTGTGTTCTAGAGAAATGATATCGAAAATTAAACAACCATTGTTCAAAAAAATGAAATACTGTGATTCCAAACATTATTCAGATTAGAGATCATCCAGATATGAGTCATGGTAAGGTACGCAACTGAAAGTTACAGTGATATGGATCAATGATTGGATGATTATCCATATGGTTTGATTTGGTTGTTTTGCCTGATTAGTTTTGATGTCGTTGTCCAGCTATTTAGGTAAAACATGAAAGTTGATTGCCCCCAGTATGCCCATGTTTGTCCTTGGTATCAACACAACTTGCTGAAATAAATATGTACAATAGTCAAGCCATGGTAAGATGTTATCGCTCGAGGCAAATGATGATAGCATGGTGCTGGTGTGACCCTAAGATGATGGAAAAGATGCATGAAAAAGGAAGGCTGAAAAGTTAAGTGCCGAACATGAACTAATAGATGGAGAGCTACAAATAGCGTCTGTTTGCCAAATTTTCACTATTTGTTTTTATTGCATTTTTCTTGTCAATAGACTGCCTGTTTGCTAGGTTTTCACCCTATGACATTTTTTAATTTTTTTTTTCAGGACTTTTTTTGATTTTTTTGTATTTCTTTAGGACTTTTTCTGATTTTTTTGTATTTCTTCAGGACTTTTTCTGATTTTTTTGTATTTCTTCAGGACTTTCTCTGATTTTTTTGTATTTCATCAGGACTTTTTTTTATTTTTTTGTATTTCTTTTGTAACCGCCTTAGACATAATACTTTTTCAAGTGCATACTGTTGATAGGTTTGTCAAACAGGTCCCCTTCTGGCATTGATAACTTGTAAGCTCCTGAACCATAGACTGCGATAACCACATAAGAACCTAGCCAATTTGGCTCAAACTTTCCTTTCTTCTCTCTGTCTTGCTAATTGCGTGGGTTTTCTTTTAGAACAAGATCACCCACCTGAAAGGTGCGTGGATTTACTTTGTGGTTATAGCTATGAGACATCATTTGTTGATATGCTTTCAAATAATCAGCTGCTCTTTGTCTCTTTTCATCTAGGAGTTCCAACTCTTGGAGTCGGGAGACTCTGTATTCATCATCTGTTGTAAGGCCTTTCAATGATACTTTGAGTGAGGGAATCTCAACTTCTAAAGGTAGTATGGCCTTTGCTCCATAGACAAGAGCGAATGGTGTTGCTCCTGTTGCTGTGCAGATACTGGTTCTGTAAGCCCATAAGGTAGGATTGAGTTGAACGTGCCAATCCTTCCCTGAAGCATTCACAATCTTCTTCAAGATTTTCAATATTGTTTTATTTGAGGCCTCTACTTGGCCATTCCCTTGTGGATAGTAAGGTGTTGAAGATCTATGTTGTATGTGAAATCTCTCACAAAGTTCATCAACATCCTGATTTTTGAATGGACGTCCATTATCTGTAATAATGGAGTTGGGAATGCCATATCGACAAATAATATAGTTGAGTATGAATGCTGATATTTGTTTGTCGGTGACTTTAGTAAGAGGGACTGCCTCAATCCACTTGGTAAAATACTTTGTTGCTGTGATGATGAACTTATGTCCATTCGATGAAGAAGGATGAATCTTGCCCACTAGATCTAACCCCCATTGGGAAAATGGCCAGGTTGGCGTGAATGGTTGAAGTTCCTGTGTAGGAGCATGAATGAGATTCCCATGAATTTGACATTTTGAACATGTTTTCACAAAAGTGAATGATTCCCTCTCCATTGTAGGCCAATAGTAACCCATTCTAATCAATTTTTTGGATAAGGTCAGTCCACTCGAATGAGTACCACAGATGCCACCATGAACTTCTTGTAAAGCTTTATCAGATTCTTCATGTTCAAGACATCGGAGTAAAGTACCATCAAGACCATAGTGATAAAGGGTGTCAGCGATAAGAATGTAGTGATCGGATTGGTGGATAAAATTATGTTTTTGGTTACAAGATAAATTGGGTGGTAAGATATCATCTTTGAGATAGGCATAAATTTTTTTGTACCAAGGTGAATCGAATCCTACCAAGTGACAAATGATTTGACTTTCAAGTGTATCATAGGTAGGTGCAAATGATTGTTCCACCAGAAATTCATAACGATTCTGAGTTTCTAGGAGTTGTAACAATGATGCGATCGTAGCCATGGCATCAGTTGCTTTGTTATCAAGCCTTGGAATTTGTGTGAATTTAATATCCACAAAATATTTCTTGAAGTCATCAACCATCTTTTTATATGGTAATAGTTTCTCATCTTTGGTTTGATAGTCATTATTGATCTGATAAATGACCAGCTGTGAGTCGCCATACACCTGTAATTCTCCATTCCAGTGCTATTTTGAGTCCGGTAATCAATGCTTCATATTCGGCTATGTTGTTGGTGCATGAAAACATCAACCTATATGATCGAGGAATGGTGTGTCCTTGAGGGGTGACAAAAAGTATGCCTGCCCCCAATCCATGTTGAGTGAAAGAACCATCAAAATATAAGGACCATGGTTGTTTAGATTCTGCAGTAAAGACATCAACGTCTGGAAATTCAATGTGCAGGGGATGATCTGCTGGTAATGGTGCTTCAACTAATTGATCGACAATAACTTGTCCTTTGATGGCCTTGTGGTCGACATAATGAATGTCAAATTCACTCAGAATCATTACCCACTTTGCTAACCTTCCTATTAATGATGCTTTGCTTAATAAATACTTGAGTGGATCAATCTTTGAAACCAGATTGATTGTATGGATTAGCATGTAATGCCAGAAATTTTGTGAAGCAAAGACTACTGCCAGACAAGCCTTCTCAATAAAAGTGTAGTTGAGCTCATGACTTTTCAATGTTCTATTGATGTAGTAGATTGCACGTTCCTTTCCTGTAGAGTCTTCTTGCGCTAGCAATGCCCCCAGAGATGTCTCTATTACGACAATGTATAAGATTAGAGGTTTGTCTGGGTTTTGTGGTACAAGAACTGGTGGAGTCATTAAATATTGTTTGATTTGCTGAAAAGCCAATTCACATTTGTCATTCCACTTGAAAGGAACATTCTTATGCAGTAGATGTGTGAAAGGTAAACTTTTGTTGGCCAATTGTGCAATGAACCTCCGTATAGACTGCAGTCATCCCTATAGTGATCTTAATTGAATGATGTTCTTTGGTGGAGGCATTTCCATAATTGCCTGTACTTTTGTAGGATTTACTTCAATTCCTTTTTCTGAAACAATGTACCCCAAGAGTTTTCCAGATTTGACCCCAAAAACACATTTCTTGGGGTTGAGGCGAACTTTGAATTTCTCTAGTCTTGCAAATATTTTGGATAATATTTCAAGATGTCCTTCTCTGGTGTATGATTTTGCCAATATGTCATCCACATAATCTTCCATGAAGACATGCATCATGTCATGAAAGATTGTAGTCATGGCTCTTTGGTAGGTAGCCCCAGCATTCTTTAGACCGAAAGGCATGACGTTCCAACAATAAGTTCCCCACAGACATGTGAAAGCTGTTTTCTCCTGGTCGTTAGGTGCAATCTTGATTTGGTTGTAGCCAAAAAAACCATCCATTAATGAGTACATGGCATGGCCAGCTGTCAGATCAACTATGGTGTCAATGTTTGGCAATGGGAAGTCATCCTTAGGACATGTTTTATTAAGATCTCTGAAATCTGTGCATATTCTCACAGTTTTATCTGGCTTGGATACAGGAACAATGTTGGAAATCCATTTTGCATAGTCGATTGGTCTTATGAAGCCCACATCAAGGAGTTTTTTTAGTTCTTCCTTAACCAATAATGCAACATGAGGGTGCATCTTTCTAAGTTTTTGTTTTACTGGCTTGGCCCCTGGTTTGATAGACAAGTGATGCATGATAAGATCAGGATCAAGATTGGGCATGTCGGCGTAAGACCACGCAAAATTGACTTGATTTACTTTCAAGAATTCCATGAATTCCGGTACTTCTTTCTCTGTCATTGATGCAGCTAACTGTAAAATTCTTGGTTTGTCAGAAGTCTTGAGATCGACAGCATTTGTAGGCTCAATCAGAATAGGCAACCGCTCATGATAGTGCTCCGGGAGAGTGTCAAGATTCCCATCGTCTGGTGCCTCAAGGAGGTTTTCACCATCTGATACGCTCTTTATTTTATCTTTTGTTTGATCTAATACTACTAGATTCTGGTTTTCACCATTAGATCTTTCTTTTTTGTTTTTGTTTTTGCAGCTGGGAGACTTGACACTCTCCTGGTCAAAAAATCTACGTCGAAAATCGCTAGTGGAACAATCATTTGTATCTTCTGTGGAAAGGAGATTTACGATATCTTCATCATTTGGAAACATAGGTATATCAATAGGTTCGGTTGAATCCCAATCAATGAGATCAGGATGAACTAAAGGTAGAGGATCGTCAGGTTGTGTGAAGTCGACTATGGTTATGGTCATAACGGAGTGGTCTGTAGGATACGAGGTATGAGGTGGGTCAATGATGATACTGTCCTCATGATAGTCTTGTTTGTTTAGATTTGACTCAATATCACTAGAATCATAGTCGACTTGTGGTTCAGATTCTTGTGGTTGGGACCCTGAACCTTGTCCTTCAATTTGAGTTGGGGCGTACTAGTGTATTACATCAACCTCTTTGTCCCTCCAAAACTCATCATTGTAAATGGTGTCCCATTCATATTCAATAGAGTCTGTGTCAGAATTGTTTTCCAAGAAGTTCTGAATTGTTGTCAAATGTGCTTCTTGTAAATCTGAGCCTTCTTGCAATGCGAAGATAGTGCCATGTTGTTGTTTGGACGTTCTTTCTTTGGAGTGAGTGTCATAACCTAATCCAGTTCTCTCTTTTGCAGCTAGTCTGTGGAGGTGAATAGGTTCAACTATTCCTTCTTTCCTTTTTCCGATAGGACCTTTATCATAGCCCATCTTCTGCATGATTGAATACCCTTTTCCATATTTTTCTATAGGTAATTTGACATTAAGGACTGCTTCTTCTTCATCTTTATAGAGCCAGTTTAGAATTTCTGTACCCTCAGGATTTTCCATGGGGAATTTTTCTTTGATGAATTGTCCATTAAAATTTGTGATTGGCTCTTTTGATGTTGATGCTGCTGATATTTGATGTTCCCTGATAGACGGTTGTCCATGTGATTGAGGTGAGGTAGGTAAATTGGCAAGACAAAGAGAGTATTCTCCAACTCCATGATCCTTGAATTTCATCTTTTCGTCAAAACTATTGGTCAATTGACTGATTTTTGTGTCAATCTTTAGAGAAGTCCTAGCATGAGCTTCTCGATTGTTAGGGACCAACGTATCTTGACTGGCTTTTATGTTGGCACAAGTTTGAATATTGGAATTATCAGCAGGTATCATGATTTCCTGTCCATCATAAGGAAACTTAAGACATTGATGATATGTTGATGGGACAGCTTGCATTTCATGGATCCAAGGACGACCCAATAAGATGTTATATGCGAGATCACGGTCTAGTACTTGATAGAAAGTATTCTTTATAACAAGGCCCACTCTGATTGGCAACATGATTAGACCCTTGGATGATCTTTCTTCATCATCATAAGCTTTTATGGTAATCTTTCTTCTGAAATCAATGGAGTCCTCAGAAAATCCTAAGGACTTAACCAACTTCATGGTACAGATGTTCAAACCAGCACCTCCATCTATTAGAACTCATCTGATACAAAACTTGTGAACCATGACATCTAAGTACAATGATGAATTATGAGGGTGAGTTATGGAAACATCATCTTTTTCAGAGAATGAAAGGCAAGTGGGTGAGGAAAAATGTCCTACCATGGCTTCAAATTGATTCACATCCAAGTCAGTGGATACATTAGCTTCAACGAGGGCTTTTTCAAGAATTTCCTTATGGGCTGGGGAAATCTTCAATAGTTCCAGAATGGAAATTTGAGCAGGGGTTTTCCGAAGTTGGTTGACCAAATCATATTGGTGTTGAGGTGGAGATTCAGTGGATTTTGAAGAGGCGCCCTTTAAGACAACTTTAGCTTGCACTCTTGTTGTTGCATTGACTTCTCCATATTCCACCTTCATGTTGACTTTAATGACATTTACCATCTCGTCGTCTGCATAGAGATGGTTGATTATGTGATCATCATTGATATGATTCATATTTTTTTCAAAAGACTCACTCTTTTGATAATTAGGCAAAGGGTTGTGAAATGCTTGGTGGTCTGCGTTTGTTTGTTGATTTCCTTCTATTGTGATGATGTCATTGTCGATTAAGTCTTGAATTGCATTCTTCAAGGCTTGGCAGTTGTTTGTGCGATGACCTTTACACTGATGATAATCACAATAGTATGCCTCATTCCATGATGGAGGCTTTACATTGGGTTCATAATTTCATTGAGGCAGCAAAGTAATAACATTTTTGGCCATCAACTCTTTGAACGCGGATTCTACAGATTGACCCAATGGAGTAAAAGTTCTTCTATTCGAGAAAAATGAAAATCTTTGTGGATTTAAATTCAAAGTGTTCCCTAAGGAATTTTGATTGTTATTATTTCCTTGGTAACCTTGGTTGTTGGAAGTCCCTTGATGGGGAGTAGAGTGTTGATTTGTATTGTTCCTCTGAGGAGGAGGATTATTTTCATGATTTTTAATCGAGTTGACATTGTTGTTGCGACTATTTGGAGTACTGAGGACAAATGGTTTGGTCGAGGCATGATTTGCATCAACAACACCATCATTCACCATATTTTTGTTGTGAGTCCAGAATTTGGATTTGTCCTGATTATTGTGATGGTTAGATGAGCTAGGATTTTCTTTTTCATGTTTGATTATTCCTCTTTTGACCAAAGCATTTTCAATGGTTAAGGCATCTTCAATCATTTTCTCAAAAGAAGAAGTACAATGTAAGTTCAAGTGATAGCTCATTTCTGAATTTAAACTGTTGATGAAAGTAACCATCTTTTCTTTTTCGAGAACAGGCCGTGGATATCTGGCAAACATTCTTCTCCATCTCTAAAGAAATGTAATGAAAGATTCACCAGGTTTTTGTGCAACCTTGCAAAGATCTATCATGGTGATCTGGTTTTGTATGTTGTAGGCATATTGTGATATGAATAGGTTGATCAATTCTTCAAATGTCCTGACGGGAGGTGTGATCTTAGATAACCATTCCATAGAGTGTACTCCAAGACTCCTAGGAAACAGTCGCATCAAGTAAGTATCTTCATGAGCGAATTCCAATGTCATGTTCCTGAAGTCTCTAATGTGATCGATTGGATCCATTTTCCCATTATAGCGATCAAATTTTGGCATTTCACGGTGCTTGGGAAAAGGAATCATGTTAAGACTTCTATTAAAAGGATAAGGACAAATGTCCTCCAGAGTGTATTTCTTTGTGGTTGTTCCCCCTTGTAATTCTTTAACTTGTCCTTGAAGTGCCTTGATTTTTTGGGTCAAAGCACTAAGATCAGAAAGGGGTGTCGCTTCAGGTTTATTTTTCAAGTTTTCAATGTCAAAGTCGTGAGGCAATTTAGCCCCTTGTTCGGCTAGATAGCGAAAATACTTTTCCTTATCTCGCTGCAATATCTTTTCAATGGCTTTATGGAATTTTGGATCTTGTTCAGCCTCTCTAAGATGTTCCTCATCTTGTTCCTCATCACTATCCATCTGGTTTTTATCTCTGTAATTATGAAAAGGATTTTCTTCTCTATTGTCCATGTTGTTGTTGAAAAGTGGATTTTGATTTATGCTGAAAAAGGGATTACTACTTTCTCCTTCTTCTTGAGTGTTTTGAATATGACTTTCTTTTTGGATTGTACCCTTCAATTTATTATGTTGAGATCTTGTGGAGATAAGGCATATGATTTTGGAAAATTCTTCTAAACTTAGACCCTAGTTTTGACAAGTGTGATGGTAATGATATCTTGATCCGATAAGATGTGGAATCTTATGATATGATCAAGGATGCTCCTAACTTATTGATTGTGGCTTCCAATTGATGAAGGATTTCAGAATCCTGTTGGGGAAGTTGAACCAAAAATTAGAAAGTCGTTTGAGAGATACACTCTTAAAGTTTTGATCTTTTTTTTTCAAAGAAAGGTTCCAAAATCAATGAAGGATTTGATTGGGATGTGAAGGATACTCTATAGAAGGTTGTGCTATGTTGTCAAATTCAAGAGGTTGGTTATGATTATGCCATTGTGATAGAGCTAATCCCTGATAATAAGCTCGAGAATTTAAGGGATCTACAACATATTCATCAGTGAATCCTCTAACAAAATCCTGATATCTATGAAGAAATCCTCGATAGTGAAGCAAGACTTGTTGAATTTTGTACAAGAATTTTCTCTTTTGCAGTGTTTTCTTGTATCCTAATGATTTCTTGGGTTTTTTGATTCTTTTAGACAATGATTTCTTGGGAAACTTTGTTGACTTCCAATCTCTAAGCATGGGAATGTTATTGGAATGTTGTTGAACCAATGATATGAAAAATTCTCAAGTGGCTTTCAGTTGTTGTTCTTCATGTTCCTTTTGGATGATCTCTTTATCTAAATTAATGTAATGGAAGACACAACAAACATTTTTGAAAACAATCGTTCTTAAAGCCCTATACTAACATGAAGTGTTTGATCAAGAAAATGTTTTTCATCAAATGTTTACATAGGTTTTGTACATGAAAGACAATTTAGATAGACTCACTCTTAAATGCTCAAGTAGGTCATTCTAGTAATCAACAGCCCACATCTTAGAACTACGTCGACTCACACAACTGTGTCACCCCCGAAGGGGCGCCCGTGTTTTTGTCTTTTCTAGGCGCATACTCAGAGTTACGGAAGTGGATACCGGATCCCCTAAGCAAATGATCCTTGGCAGTTATATGGTGAGTGTCTTGGGGGAAGATTCTTCGCTCCCCTTGCACTGTGATTATTAGAATGTTTGGAAACTGACTCGATTGGCCACTACACTAGGTTTGTAGTAAGGATTTTCGTTCAGTGCGGCAATAATAAACTCCCTCAAGAGACCTCCCAACCTTTAGAACAAAGGCTTTGGAGATGGTTATCTTGCACACTACCAGCAAAAGAGGGTTTCCCCAGATTTGCTTTAAATTTTATATTGGGGCGGAATAGCCTGGCTTTGGCTTGAACCCACTTGAGTTGTTCTTGTAGGGTGAGTACTTTTTCCCACTACGGCAAGCTCTCTAAAGGATGTAATTGAAATAGTAAAATTGCATGAAAATTAAAAAGGCAAGTCTGGTATTCTGATCACCCAGTTAAGGGGAGAGCATAGACCTATTGCCACAGTCAAAGCAAGCAGATGTTCTTTTTAAATTCCAAATCACGATGATCTAATCTAAGTGAAGGTATTGCTTCACCAAGAACAGATTGTTCAATTTTAACTGCAAGATCATTGTTTGGTGACTATCCTAGATTGTTTCATTTTATTCAAATGTGGCTACCCTAGGATTGCTTTATTTTAAAATTCAAAAAAAAGAAAAAGAATTTTGTCTGTGGAAGGTGTTAGACTCAAAATTTTTCATTTTTTATACAGTCTATATGCGCCCGAATAGAAGCTATATGCACCCGAAGATATATGTGCTGGGACAGAAGGTAAATGCGCCGGAACAGATTCTATATGCACCGCAAGAAAGTTTTAAACAGTTACTATATGCCAAAAGAAAGACTCTATATGCGCATAAATAGTCACAGGATGCACCTAAACAGTCACGGGATGCACCTAAATAGTCACGGAATGCGCCTCCAAAATCCTGCAAAACAAAAAAATTAAAATCCCCGTATGCGCGTCAAAAAATTTTGAATGCGCCTAAACGCCAAATTTTTCCCAAAAAGTTGATTCCAGAACGCGGAAACTGTCAACAGAAACTTGCAGAAAATGTTAAATTCGTGGGTTCATGCCCCACAGTGGGCGCCATTTTATGTGTGTGTGAAATATCAGATCAATTTAAATAAAAATCAAACACATATTAATAAGACATTATATCAAGCAAAGTTGAAAAATGAAACAGAATAAGCAAACCGTTATCGCAGCTTCTCGAAACCATCTTATCTTCCTCTAACTTCAGCCTTTTGTTGGTTTCCAAATAGCTCTCAGATCAGCAGATCAAGCTCAACAAAATGATAGCTAAAGATTGAGATTTAAAATGCAAACTATGCTAATGCAAAGCTATGCTAAGATGAGAAGATTGTTGTGATATTGAAACTGATATGAATGCATAAGCTGATTGCCTGTATGAACATAGATATGCGTAGGTGTGTAAAAGTGAGTGCGTGTGAATAAATGTGGATCCTCTTCCAAGGCTTGGATTTGATTGGCTGATTTGATTGACAGTCCGGATTAAGCTTGTTTGAACGGACGACGGGAGATCTTTGAAAGTGGAAGAGAAGAATGGAAGGTTTCCCTTTTCTTTCAATTTTTCGTCATTGAGATCCGAAGGGAAACTTCCATTTCGAAGGATGAGTCAAGAATTTGGAAGGGTGAGTTAGCATGAGTTAGAAATTAAATAAATTAAATTTATTTAATTTGGAAGTGGAGATGAAAATGGAAACCCACATAATTAAATAAATCATATTTAATTACGTTTTAGAAAATGAAATTAGGGTGAGGAAATATTAAATAAAATATTTAATATTTAAATCGATTATGGGATGGAGAATATTCCATTATTCAAATATTCAAATTATTTAAACTTTAGAATAGAATGATAATCAAATATAAATAAATTATGAAAATTTATTTAATTTAATCAAGTGAAAGGTGGAAATGTTAGTAATTAAATAAAATTACTTATTTAATTTAAGGTAGAAAAATTTAGAAGATGAACGATATAAATAAATAATTAAATTTATTTATATGTAGATGACTTTAGGGGAATTAATTAAATAAATCATATTTAATTAATTAACAAGCTTAATCATGACCATTTTTAGACGTATACACATATATATATATTTATTTTTGTATATATATATATATGTATTTTTTGGTTTAAAAGATAGAATATATTGAGAAAACCAGAATAATATAAATATAAGAACATTCATATTTCCATTTTGTAAAGAGAATCATTTCTAAACAAGGTTTGTTTTGCATACAAGATCCATGGTCAACATGGTTTTGCTCTTCCAATTCACAACCAGATTTTAAAAAAATTATTAACAACATAACAAACTAAGTAACATTTCAAAATGAAATTTCTAATAAAAGGTAACCTGATTTTTGAAAACTGATAGCAGATCCTGATGGTGACTTGCTTCCCCCTTCAGATCCACAGATTCCCCAAGCTTTTTCCAAAAACCCACCAAATTGAAGAATTCTTTCTCTGTCTAATTCAATCTTGTATCAAAACTTCAAGATCCAAAAATTGAGAGCAAAATTCAAGCATAAGGATTTTTTTGCCCTAAAATCCTTCAACCACCATCATAAATTCTTCAAAACAGAAAATTAGGAAATATCTTAATTTCTTCAATTTTGAATTTTAAACTTTTAATTTGACTTTGAATTCCATTTTCAATTTTGAATTCCAAATTTCACAATTTGACTTTCATGCATTTTCTTTATTTCCAATTTCAACAATTAAATCAATAACTTCAACATAGATAAATTAACTTCTTTCAACCATATAAATTTAATCAATTAATAAATAGATTTAATCAAAGATTAAATTATTTATTTATTAAATTAAATTAATAATAAAATAAATTATATTTCAACATAATCACAAAACACATTAATCCACAACTAAAATGCATTAGGCCATTTAAATCACCCAATTTAACTTGCAATTTAAAATAAATCAAGGCCAAATTGAACAAAGTTAAAACAATCATAACCCAACAACACTAGATGACACACAAGACTAGGGTGACGACTTGACACAGAATCCTAACTACTATCTCCGAATTGAATACTTGGGTATTGAACACGCTCTCACCTGTGAAACCAGGTGGAGTCGATGTCCTGTACCTATCAACCTGCAAATAAAGTAAACAACAACATAAAGTATAAACAACATAAAATACACACCGTGAAGAGGAAATCACGGAATCGTAGGGCACTCGCAAGTGAGTGATACGATACCATCCCCTTCACCAATACACTACAAATAACTGACAATTCTAACATGCTAGTATAATCCAAAATATAATCATCATTAATTCACACACCCGTAATGTTAATCCAAAACCTGCCATAAGATAACATCATATTAAAATACCATCACATCAAAAGATTACATTAACATCGCTTTATAGATAGTGACCAAATAAAAGACAAGTACCATAGTCAAGGTACAAATAGAAAGTACAACATAATAGAACATAATACTGTTCAACCAAACTGCAAAATGGAGGGGTATTACATCCTCCCCCCTAGGGTTAGGCTTACTCCTGGAAGCCTGCAAACAGTAGGGATATAGCTTTCTCAAATAGACTGCATATAAATCAAAACCTCGACCCCTGTGGCTGAGCACCCTGCACTGGACGGCCAACCCCAAAAGTCTCAACCACAACTCCCCGATACCCAAGCTGCCAGTTATCAATTGCAACATAAGTTCGATGAGATCTACCTACATCACCAACTATCGGCTCAAATGCCGTTGGTCCCTGAGGAAACCCAGATGTGCCCTTGTAGGGACACACTCTAGCTATGTGACCCTGTTGGCCACAAGAAAAACATCCTGTACCTCTACCATAACCTCTATCTCCAGATGGTGCGCTAAAATGTTGTGCACTATCCCTGAAGGTAGACTGTGAACGCTGAGCTAACTAATCATATCTAAAATGTTTTGCACGCCTCCAGTTCCTGTTCCTCCTAGGTGAAGAACCACCATCATCCTAACAAGACTAAGAGTCCTTACGCTTCCCAAGCGCACTCTCCTGCTGCTGACCACTCTGTGATGGTCTCCAATGGGATCGAGAAGGTGCACCTCCCTGAGGCTGCTCTCCTCGAGCACTAGATCCTGCTACTGAACTACCACCAACCTGCACTCCTATATGACCCCCAAGTGCCATACTCAGATTCTCCTCAATAAGGCGCACTTTCTCTACTGCCACATCCATGGTCTTGGGTTCGAAAACCCTCACATGACCACTGAGACGAGCATCTA